>CM035434.1:107200111-107482611 GCA_020310875.1 Ceratopteris richardii
TATGTGTGTGTGTGTATGTAATATGCATGTGTGCATGTATGTGTGTGTGTGTGTACATGCATATGTGTGTGTATGTATGTATGCATATGCATGTGTGTATGCACATATTTGTGTGTATACATATGTGAGTGTGTATGTAATATGCATGTGCGTACGTATGTATGTGTGTGTGTACATGCACATATGTGTGTATGTATGTATGCATATGCATGTGTGTATGTATACATGTGTGTGTGTACATGTGTGTATGTATATGTGTGTATACATGTATGTATGTTGTGAGTATGAGAGTGAATATGTGTGTGGATGTATATGCATGTATGTATCTAATATGCATGTGTGTATGTAATATGCATGTTTGTATGTAATATGCATGTATGTATGTATATGTGTGTATGCATGTGAGTATGTAATATGTATGTGTATGTAATATGTATGTGAGTGTGTATGTAATATGCATGTGTGTATGTAATATGTATGTGAGTATGTGTATGCATATGTGTGTGTATGTATGTATGCATCTCTCTCTCTATCTCATTCTCTTTCTATTTCATCTCTCTCTCTTTCACTCTCTCTCTATCTTTCTCTTTCATCTCTCTCTTTCTTTCTCTCTCTCTCTCTTTATGTTTCTCTACATCTCTCTCTTTCTTTCATCTCTCTCTCTATCTCACTCTATATCAATCAAAAACAAAACAATCACTTACATCGATGTAATTGTTTGGAGCGTTGTCATCAAGGTCCACTTAATGTTGCCCTTCGTCAAATCCCAATGATTTGATGCCAAAAAGCTCCTGCAAAACAAAAGAGAAGAGAAATTATAAAACGGAAAACACAAAGAAAGAGAAAGGGTGCTACAGTATGTGCAATTCTTACCAAAATTTCAGATCTAGAGAAACAGAGATGTAGAGAAAGAGAGAGAGAGAGAGGGAGAGAGAGAGAGAGAGAGAAAGAGAGAAAGAGAGAGATGTGTGTACACAATAGGTTCGGAATGTAGTTCACGCACGCAAACTCGATAGTAGCAAACTTTGGTTCAAAATGCAAGCAAATGTCGAATTTTTGCTCTCGGGCCCGGTTAAAAGTTGCCTCGGTATAAGCGTCGGTATGAGCGTCGGTATAAGCGTCGGTATAATCGTCGGTAACTCACAGTAAAGTAACGATGCCTATACCGGCGCTCATATCGACGCCGTGTATACCGACGATTAAATGACCGTCGGTATTGCATCCGTGGTTTTTCAAGCATTTTCAACGCTCATACCAACGCCAAGGGGTGACTGTCAGTATGCCCAACGTCGGTATGCCCCTCATATGTTGTAGCGTTTTGTTCTTATCAATTGCGATTAGTTTCTTGTCAACTAGGAGGCATGTTATACTTTATGGAATAATGGAATGCTATATGGATTTTAATGTCTTGAGGTTTTCAATGTGATTGTGTTTTGATTTAGCACGTGAAGAACCATGAGGGCATGAACATGCATGGACTTATTCAAATATTTTGAAGATAGTTAAAAGATAATATTTTAGATATTTTCTTATAGAAATAGATGATAATTTAGAAAGCGATATTTTCGTAAAAAATAGTAGATTGCTTAAAAAGAAATATTTTTGTAAAGAAAGCAAATTTTCATAAATGCACGCTTTTTGAAGTGCCACCCTCATGTACCTTCTATTCAGGACGTATTTAAAAATACCTATAAATACAGATATTCTGATAGACTTATCCATCAGAGTATGTGGGGGGAGATTGTACCTAATCTTGTGTTCAATCCCTTATCTCTTTCTATTTTGTGAGTATTTTTGTGAGATTTTATTTTTGTACGATCTCTACGTATATGCTTCTGTAAGATCGGATCAACAGATAAAGTTTTAGCCAAAAATAGAAATTGTTTGAAGCAGATAAACACTTCAGACTTCATTTTCAATGGATATACTCATGCAGACCTGGAAAAATCATCAATGAAAGTAAAAAAGTAAAGGTAGTTCCCAAAAGAAGGAGTTTGCATAGGACCACAAACATCTATGTAACCAAGCTACAATTTCTTAGTACCTCTAATTGAACCATCTTTTGGGAAGAAGGAACACTAGATTTTTCCCAAAATATAGCCTTGATATACATGTTTACAAAGTGCCTCAAGTTTGGGCAAAGAAGACACCATTTCATATTTTTGTACGTGTAGTAGAGTAGCAAAATTGAGATGACCAAAGCCTACATGCCAAAGCTTTTGCATCTGACATAGCCTAAGAATCATGTACTCTTGATGCTGAATCACTCATAAATGTTTCATAGTCTATGAGCTTATATAGCCCATGACATAAAATTCCAGAAGCAATAATGATATAGCCATTTGATAGGTCATGAACTGTACATCCATCATCAATAAATTTAACAACCAAGCTGATCTTGGCTAATGCTAAAACTAATAATAGATTTTTCTTGATCCCTCGTTCAAATTAAGCATCTGACAATGTAAAAGAACTAACATAATTACTTGTCAGACTAATGTATCAACTCCCATGACATCATAAGAGGCGTTGTTGGTGCATTTGATGGTATTCCCTGTAGGGCCATGCTCAAGTGGAGTGAAGAAATTGTGCTACGAGTTTATATGTTTGGTTGCCGCACTATCAAAGTACCAAACATCTAAGTCTACTGCAGACATACATTGTTCATGAGAAGATGGGTTATAACTCGAAATAGTAGTAAATGCTCATTCTTCATTCTACACAAGATTAGCGAACCCTATTTTGGGTGTAGAGGCCTCTACACCAACCATTCTAGCGCCTTTCTGTAGCGAGTTTTGAATAGCTCTTTATGACATTATCATTTCCTTTACAATATTTGCAAAACAATTTCTGCTTTCTACTTTCTTCTCATCTATATCATCGTTCTTTGATTGTGTAGAAGTAGAAGATTTTTTGCTTACGAGTAGATGAGCTCCATTTACCTTTGCCCTTCTGACTAGCCACGAAAGCTTGATCTTCAACGTGCATAATGGATCTATTTTGACTAGGCTGATCTTCTTGCAACAGAATAGAGACTAACTCCTCGAATGTTAAGGCATTTGGATTGCCTCTTTCATCATCAATCAAAGAGTAGAAGCAAAACTCTATCTTTGATCTTTGTCAAAAAATTGTCCATGGAATCGCCTTCATTCATGTGCTCACTCTCCAACGTTTTTGAAGGTAAGCAACACGAGCCTCATTCCTTGGTTAGTATAAACTAGTAAGTGTATCCCAAACATGCTTTGCTACTTTGGAGGAGAAAATGAGAGGAATAATTGCACATTTGACGGAAAAGGCTATCGATGCATGTGCTTGAGCATCTTTGCCATCCCAAGAAAGCTGCTCTATAGTAGGTGCAACAAAAATCGTAGCACGAATAGGAATCTAAAGAGTATGACCGTCTTCGATGCCATCTGCATCAGCTTCAATAACTGTATTTGCTTTAGATGCTTGTGAATCCGATGGCGCAGTGGAATCGGTGTTGATCTCCATTCGTGAGAGCATCTTGTCAATTAGATAGAAGTTGAATCCAATGGTCCCAATCTAAAGGCACATGTTCAACTTGGATCAAGTGGTGGGAGCACATATCAGCCTTAGGAATGGAAACTGAGAGACACATGTTCAACTTGAACACATAGAATGGAAAATGAGAGACATAGAGACCCAAGGCATCAAAGAAATGCTGACTAATTCCCTCTCCAAGGCCTAGAGAACACGCTAGGACCTTGAGGCCTACACAGCTGGTTAAGTCCATGAAGAATTGCTTTGATGGGACTAGAGCCCATCTTGAAGGTGACATCCTATCAAGTTACATCAGTGGATGTAGAGTTAAATTATATCAAGAGCCCCTCACAGAGGAGATTGTAAATCGACTCAACACTGCTAAGAAATGCAAAAGAAGAAGAAAAACGAATTCGAGAAGAAGCACAGGCAGACACTTTAGAACGTATCCGAGGAATGAAATTGCAAAGACAAGGTAGAGATCAACCTATGTCTAAAACTCAAGAAGTTCTTAGTTATCACATGGCCATGTGTTTAGCATCAAGTGAACATTCCCACAAGATAGTTGATTGACGACCCTTTGTGACCTAGAGGTAGGACAAGGAGAGAGTGCAAGGACAGGAACGACTTTGATTGACTCAGGAGCAGCCACTAGTGCGGTTCACCTTTCTTAGTGCCAAGCATTGCAATTGAAGGTTAATCCTATAGAGGCATATCTC
This sequence comes from Ceratopteris richardii, assembly GCA_020310875.1. Taxonomy (NCBI): domain Eukaryota; kingdom Viridiplantae; phylum Streptophyta; class Polypodiopsida; order Polypodiales; family Pteridaceae; genus Ceratopteris; species Ceratopteris richardii. Next base: position 107,204,332 of record CM035434.1, read on the forward strand.
ATAGGATTGGGAGGTGTGGAAACCCCCTACATGGGTGAGGTGGAACTCCCCCTCAACATTCAAGAGTTTCTAATGGTAGTCAAAGTGCTAGTGTGTGAAGATGAGGATCTTACCGAACCTCTTGTCTTGGGGCCAAGATTGGATCTATGATCATGTAGTCAACCTCAACCTAAGAAGTGAACTTCTTTAGGCTTGGGTGGGCCAAAACTGCATCACAATTGAATTAGAGAATCAAGCACTCAGGCCACTAGAAAACGCTCCAAATCTTAGTCCCTGCAGAAACCCACATGAAGATAACGATGCTATTCTTGTCCAAAGTTCTATGGTGCAGAAGATTGTCACCCTTGGCGAAGGTGCAGAAGTCAATGAGAAGTTCCCTTCTTTTCCAAAGAGGATTCCAGGAAAGCAAGCAGGACAACACACGACAGAGAGGAGGCCGATGATCAAGAAGCATGAGGAACGACTAGTGCAATATAAAGTACCATTTGACATGAAGAAAATTTGGGTACGCAAGGGTGAACAACCCTCAGATTTGGAAACTGGATCCCAAAGATGCACCAAACGAGCTACAATGTTGAGGATTACAACACAGGAGTATCCTAGGCATCCATCTAGATAGACCATTTCTAATTGGGTCCCAAAGCGGTCAATGAAGGTTATCCCAAATGCTAAACAAATATGGATGCCCAAGACTTGCTTACGAGCTCAAATAGATTCATCTCCACTCACAAGATTGAACCCACACTCTCAAACACTCTTGGCACAAATCCCAGGGCAAACATCTACACTCCACACCATTACATCTTCGGTCACACCTAGGAATGTCGAGAAATGGATAACCCAAAAGTCCCAAATCCAACACAATCCAGTCCACAAGCATTTACATGTCATCACCACTACAACCTATGCTCCCACAATCAAGGTTTGGAGATATAAATCCCATATCAAACCCCCCAACCCAATTTTCTAAAGCAGACCATTCTGATGTAGGTACAAATATGAGTATAGTGCACATCCCAAGTATGCATCTAGGGGAATCCCTAACCTACTAACCAACATTCACACACATCATGAACACTTCACCCGCTAACCTCTAGCCACTTTGGATGTCATGTTTATTTTGTGTAGGGAGCACCATAACATCATGTTTCCTATGCAATGCTAATATGCCTCTCTTCTTCTAGCAGATAAGCATCAACAACTACGAGCACTATCATGGCAGAAGTAGTAGGCCCGAGATCACAAACATGATTAAGTATTGTGGATATTGATGCACAGAATCTACCAATCAAAGTGCCACCAACTAAACGTCCTGTAGATCTGTGGCAACTACAACAAATAACCATACTGGACCCTCCCATAGGAATAACGGAGAGAGTCCATGCAAGCTCTCACTGGTTCAATGGCATGCTAGGGCCCTTAGGAGAGGTATAGTATATCTAGGAGTCCAAGTGTGAGTATGACAAGTCATGGGTTGGATTCCAATTCTTTTCAAAAGAATTTGAGACTGTCTAGAACACACCAGAACATCAAAGCATATGGCAATGCAGAGGGCTAGCGGAGTACTTTGAGGCACCATTACCCAAGCCGGATCTCCTACGTTGTTACTATTTATCAACATTACAAGAAAATGAGGAAAAGGACACACTAGGAAACTTTGTTCTTCCTTCCTTATTGGGCAAAATAAGTTGAAAAAGTTTGAACTTACCCTAGAACTCGTGAGCTTTGCCTTGAACATGCACGACACGCATGTGCCCTCGAGGAAGGATGCTTTAATACCGAGTAACATGAGGAACTGAAAACTACAAAAGCTAAAAGATCGATTTACTCAGCCCCACAAACGGATCTAGTTCGCTCTTTACTTGGAAGAGACATCTGCACTACCGATTAAGCTTCCTATATGGATTATGGAGCAGCTATATGGAGAAAATAAAGGTCATCTAGGAAGCTAGTGGTGAATGGTTGTTGTGCAATCACACACATCATCTACAAGTGCTAAGCATACGATGTACCCATTGAATGCATTTTAACTTGGTCACAGCTACAAATGTTTAAAAGACACAAAACTACCACACATCAATCCAAGCGCATGAGGGGCTCAATTCCTTGTCTAGACATGTGAAGTTCTAATGACTCCGGAAGTCTCACCACGAGGGGAAGCCACCGTGCCTCCCTTTACCATTTGAATACCCAGATCTTGATCTAAAGGCACATCAAGATGCCCCATCGGCTCCTCTTGTCCCACCTGAATTTGAATTTGCTACCACCAGAGACGTTGACTGGATGAGCACCTTCCACTTCAAATCATTCTTGCAGAATACACAACTTTGATGTAGAATTCTTTTCGGACACAGAAGAACGGGGCACCTCTTCCCAAAGATCGAGGAAATCCACAGAAGGCGGCCATGTACATTGGGATGACGATCAACAGAGAACTTCATCTCAACAACTGGAACACCCAGAGGGAGAGGAAGAGGACGAAGAAGAAGCAGAAGAATAAGAAACCACCGGAGCCCCAGCATATAGAATGATACTCTAGAGGCTGTATCAAATCATGCAGCGAGTGAGGGCACAACAATTTCTCACCGAACAGAATAGTAGAATGCTGATGGTGAATCTCTTGGAAGAAGTCGAAGTTGACTCTGAATATAGCGAAGGTCTCCTATTGATGGTAGAAGCTTATGGTGTAGTGGAAACAATCCGGTCAGTGATATTGAAGCCTATGATCCGCGAAGATTCCAAACACGACCACGGTCTAGTAAAAACATCCAGATTCCCATTACTACAGTGGAAGACCCTATTATTACATCTGAATCAATTGAGATAAGCTCCCAAGCAGCAAGAAATCCTGGTAAAAAACACAGCTCCTCACACAAAAGCCAAAGATATCACCTTGATTGCTCACCCCATAGAGCAAGCCTTCATCTTCTGTAGTCCCACCTCTAGTTCCACCTTGTTTTCCTCTTTTTACAACCTTATATCTCATGCCACCACCATTATAACAGAATCCTTCGTGGAGCCTGCCATACGACAAGCAGCCCCCATGCCCTCTGTCATAGGCCACCTGGACACTAGATCCACATTTCTTGGATTCCCTGTCCCACACCCCCTTTTATGGCCTTCCTGCCTCTAGGCTCTCACTTCCCATGCCCCATACCACCAGTCCTTCAACCTGCCCATGACTTCATTTCTAGAATGTTTCAAGCCACCACCCAATGCTTCTCGTCGATCCCATTCCCAACATCCACACCACAGTTATTCACCACTATCACACACACTACCTACCATTCCGATATATATGGTAGACACCACCTTCACCCCCACGGCTAAAAGCATGGACATTTCACCACCGACGGCACCTCCCCCTCCACCCACACTTCCACCATCTCCCATCCCTCCTTCATCAATTTCACCTCCACACCCATCTCCTATAGACACAACGTTCACACTTCCCATTGCCCAATTCCCTTCCCTTGCATCGTCTAGTGTACAAACCACACCTTTATCTATAGATAATGCATTTGACACCATGTTTGCATGTATGTCACAGTTAAGGATAGAATACAATCAGCTACAAGCACATAACCAAAGGTTAAAAGAGCACTCGGAAGCATTACATCAACGCCTTGCTAAATTGGAAGAGGACAATGCCAGTCTCCAAACTCAATTTTAAACATTACAGGAGGCTCAAAGCATGTTGGAGGCAAAGTTACAAAACATCGATCAAGAAGCCATCCAAGTGGTGGAAGGCCATCTACAAATATAGCTGGAATGCAACTCAAAACTCTAGTACAATATGGCACTACTCAGACGACACCTTGCAGCGGCTTAAGAAGAAAATTAGCATCTACAAATACAAAATGAGGAGAACTTAGAGGGAGCCATCCAAAGCATGCCCGGGGCACCCATCACTCCCTCAAAGTTTCAAGCCATGACCCCGAAAAACATAAAAATTATCCTTGAAGACTATGCTACTCTACTCGAGGCACATGACCAATTATTCGAAGAATTGGATCAACTGAAGCGGCAACGATGGAAGGAAGCAACAACTGTGCCCCAAGCCATAGCCTCAACCTCATCTCTTATCACTGACTCAGAAACCCTATAGGACCTACAGAAATAAGTCATAGATTTACAAGCATGACTACTGTAGTATGAAAGGCCACCTTCCCCACACAAGGCTCCCATAGATGAAGAAACAGTACCTATTCATGGGGAACAATCATTTGAAGAAGACTATGAGCCACAACCCATTCCATGCGGACAATAAACAGATGAAGGCCAAGACTACGTGGTGAATACTGCATGGCCTCAACTGATTTTTATAAGAATAATGCATTGATTTTTAGATGGGGTATTTTGAAGTTGACCCTCTGTGGGGTAGGTACACCAAGGGAGCTCTAGAGGAAATTTTTTGGCAATACAGAAGGGGGAAAAAGGATCATTAAAGGTGTTTCATATAATTTGTCTATCAATTGAAGGTAAAAAAAATTAGAGCTAGACTTGGAACTTCTACACGATCAGTGAGAGCTTTTGGAGGAACCGAAGCAAGTGCTAGTGCGTGCAGGCTTGAAAATGCGCTTCTTAGGCAGACAAGCATAGCAAGGAGAAGTGACTTGAGGTTGGAAGATCTCTCAACCCCCTCAGTCCATTCCTAGCTTAGGCTAAGTGTGGGTAGACCTTTTGATTGATTAGAGGTACGATAGGAACCCTGAAGTTCTAAGAGACTCTAAATTCTCAACTCTAAGAATAGGTTAAGTTGCAGTCAAGGGACAACCTAAGGGGAAAGAAATTAACTAAGTGAACGAAGAACATCAAGTGCGACAGACTTAAGTGCTCCTGACGATGCTTAACTAATGATAAGAAAGTAAGTAACCAGGAAATTAAAAAGAACAAGTGATTGGTATCAAAGAATCAACAACGTGGTTGTACAAGGATCATTGGGTTAACTAGAAGGGCATATGAACTTGAGATCAGGAAGACACCTAGGGAGAGACCATCGAAGTGTTAGATCATCTCAGACTAGTGTCGACCATACCGGTAGGTCTTGGGCCTAGTAATTGAGTGGCTACCCCTACGCTCTAAACTCAGAAACCAGTGACTCTGAGATGTCTTACAACATGGAGAGACTCGTAGGTATGAGTGAAGGTGAGAAGCATAGAGATGCACACACACATACACACACACATGTAGGAGACAAGCAAGACACAATGGAAGGTAGGATAATAGAATCGATTGCTTAATATCAATTACAAGCTCAAAATAGTTCTAGGCTCTTCTCTACTCACACAAGCCAACTCTAACCTCAAAAATGAGCTCTCTAGCTCGTTTTATAGATTCTAGACTAGTTTTGATCCGTTTCATATCTAGTGACTGACATAGTTAAAAGATAGGTTCTATGCACTATTTGAAAGGGTAAACGGAATCTAAAAATAGCCAAAATTGGTAGACTCGTTCTACCTAAGCTCCTCAAGCTCGAGGACTCCTCGGCATGCACAAAATGGAGCTATGAATTACAAAAAGGGTTTTTCTATGTTACATATGGTACAAAAGTGATGCAAAATCACTGTTGGAGGTTTTTGAAAAGTATTTATAAAACATAATCCTTTGAAAAATGATTCGACTGGCTCCTCACTTCTTCGTGGTGCTCTGTCTTTACATGTTTACGCATCATCTATGCCTCTGGCTACTGCCAACACACCCCTCCCTCTCGCTTCTGTCATCCTCGACAGAACCTTGTTGTGGGGTCTGTCGGATATAATTATGTAGTAGGTCATGAGCGAGGGTGTGTTTTGAAATGCGGATGCCTCTAGCAAGATCGGCTTCAAGCTTCTCCCAATCAATGGGCTGAGGTTCCTCTGGTGGCGGGAGTCTATAATGTGTGGAGTACACCAGTTGTTCACAGGAAAATAATTGCAGTAGATGTGTAGGCCTGCTGATGAACACCTTTGAGTGATACTCCCAAAAACTGGTAGTGAACATTTCTTCGAAGGTCTGCCTATAGCATGCCGATAAGTATTTGATTCGATAGTGCCAGGCATAACACACCCGGAGCGATAGGATCGTGCTCATGTCATATGCTAAATCTTGGTTGCCATGCTCGAAACCCGCGGTATTCACATGTGGTGTCTTGATGCGATGGAAGACTTTGAATACCATCTGCATCATGTCAAATATTTTGACAATCATATGTGTTGCTACATCGTCCATTCGTCGTAAGCGAGGAGCCAGTGATGAATCGTTGCCATCATGTATCCAACTGTTGGTGGTCCTGTGGGTGGCCTGAAATATGGGTAATTGAGCCAATCATGGCATTGCTTGTTGTTATGTACTTTAATGGCAAATGCCTTCCAGGAGCGGCGACGTGGCATGGGTCCCCAACATGGGTTGTACTTCAAGTGGAGTGGTGCCTTGGCCCAAGTGCTCATCATTTCAGGGTATTCTTGTAATAAGTCTTGGCGCCAAGTTGGTTGATAGATTTCTCCCTGCTGCGCATATGTTGACAAGTCGTCAGACTCAAATTGAGTTGCGTGGGAGGCTTTCTTGCCTGTTTCCTTTTCGATGGCCAACTGATATTCTACCATTAACATAAAATACGGCTTATATTGTAGCTCGTGCCCAGATATGTACCTGGGAGGGGCCAAGTGAGAAAAATACGGTAATTGTAAAGTTCGTTCTTCTATCATGGCCATTGCATGTAACTGAGCTTCCACACATGCTGAGTGGGTTCTTCGAAGCTCTTCAACCATCTTCATCCATGTGGGAGTAGGAAGTTCAAAATTCATCTGGCCTTCTGTCGTGACATATCTGCCTAGGATGGGTTGGGGTTCATATGCTTCTTCAAAAGTGGCCTCCACCGGGATTGTGACTGTTTCTTCATCTGCTGGTAGTTCCGGTGGCGAGTCTGGCCTAGGGGTGTTTGGAGAGTTACTACGTGGGCCCGTAGAGCGTTGAGTTCCTCGATGACATCAATAGGTGGCCCCGCAGGAGCTAGTAGTCCTTGTTGTACATGTGCTCTCAATTGGAGCACTTTGTGGTCTTCTTTGAGCTTCTAGAATTCTTCATTCATACTATCATATTCTTCTAATAATCTTACATGATCTTCCAATAACATCTTCATAGATTCACAGGGGACAACTTTGAAGCGATTGGGGCTCAAGGGTTCGTCCGGTTGATCTAGAGCCGCTTCCAAATTCTCTATGTTCTATTCCTGTAGACATTGGTTTTTATATTTCGCTGCTGCTAAGTGTCGTCTGAGTAATCCCATGTTTCTAGTTAGCATTGCGTTTCGAATAGTCTGAGCCCTCAACAAGTTGACAATGTCTGTAATGGCCTCTTTTGTCTTTTTTTCACTTTCTAGTTCAAGTTTATGATAGGCCTCATAGAGTTCTTGGTATCGGGTGTTAAGCAATGCATTCTCGATGGACAGTGAATTGAGCTACGACTATAAATCGTTTGTTGTCTGCTCCAGCGTCTGGTAACCATTTCCAAGAGATGCAAACTCATCTCGCACTTGGGTTATGCATATGAACATCTGAAGAAAGGCAGTGTCGATGGTGGGTGATAAAATTAATGGTGTAGTGAATGTAGATGTTCTATGTGTGGGTGTCAATGCAAGGGGAAAGGGAAATGGGGATGGGAACGTGGATGCAGTGGTGATTGTGGAAAAAACTGATGTGCCTAAATATGGTGGTGCACTGGGTGAGGTGAGTGGTGGTGCAGTGGGTGATGATATATCCATGTCACTGGACATGGTGTCGAGTGCCGTGACTGTGAATAGTGGAGTGATAGTGGGTGCGTGCGTGGGTGTAAATACAGGATTTACAAAAGTGGCAAAATACCTGACAGAGGGGGTCTCTTGTACTGCATGGTGGAAGGGGCAAAGAGGAATTAAAGTGGGTCGGGGAGGTGAAACTGGGGAAAACGTTAATGGAGGTGGAAATGGAAATAGTTGTCTTTTGGCTATAGGGAAGGAAGGGAAGGATGGATGGAGAAATGGATTGGATAGAAAAGTGGATGTTCGAGGAGGTAAGCTAGGTTGCATAGGTGCAAGAAGGGTTGGAGGAATCGAAGCAACAAGGGCTTCTGCTACTGCACTATCAAGGGATGTGGATGGTTTAGGAGAGATAGGGTGTATAGGAGAGATTGGATGGATGGGAGGTGAAGGAGGAGTGGTGGGTACTTCGGTAACAATGGTGGTATGTACAATAGTAGTGTCGGGTGGAGAGTCGATGACAATCGTTTCTTCTGCCAAGGAGCCTTCAGGGATGAGATGTGCTTCCTTGGCATGTTGTGATGAGTGGGCCTCTATTGGTACACGAATGTATTGACCAGGTTTTGTTAGTAAACGAACTCTCCACGGGTCAAACTGCGGTAACGGCTTTCGCTGCAAATATCCATTAGGGGAAAAAATTGTTAAGAGAGATGGTGGATGCAATCCAAAGATGAGTAGGTGCCGCTACAACCAGCTTCACACCAGCCGACTGAGACTTCAGAGTTGATTAGTAGACCCTTTGAGCTTCCTAAATCCACCAAAATATCAGCCAAGTACTTTGGAACATGTATCCCAAAAGTTTAAGTCAAGACCGACAAGTTGCGAAATGACTAGCTCCCAAAACTTGCTATTTTTGGACATACACCTGCTCGAAAAAATGAACAGTGCTCTCAAGCTGGAAGGAATTAGAAAAATTCCTTTTGGGCATAGCAAATAGACTTAGCAAGCCTCCTATTCCAAGTTAAAACACTTCAAATGATGGACTGAGCACTGAGAACAAGTTTCATCAAGTTCTGGAACATTCCCACAATTCTCGGGGCTCTGCAGAGATAGACCAGTAAGCAGTAAAATGCAGATATCTCCAAAAGTATAAATCCAATGACCTTGAAAATTTATAGGTAGAAACTAGACAGTGAGAGCTATCCAACGCACGTTAAAACACTGAAAAAGGTTCAGTAAAACTCGAGATATGACCTTCTGAAGTTACTGCTCTGAGTGAGTATAGCAGAGAACAAAACAGAGAGGTAGATGATAATAAATGTATAGATTCACATATGATTACAACCACATTGGCAATGAATCTTTGCACAATGGGAGTAGAATGATAGAGCTATGGAGTAAGCTCTTCAATCTCTACAAAATGACATGAAGTGGTCACGTACAAGGCTTGCTAATCGCCTCTTCCTTCTTGCTCCTTTTATAGCTATTCTTGGAGGGAGGTTTGAATTCGAATTCGAATGGCTCCACCTAAAAGTGATCCCCAAAGTTAGGAGAGATTCCCTCAGCTCAAAAATTCGTGATTTTGGTAGTTGGAGCCACGAATTTGCTTTTACATCATGGATGAGGTAAGCCATCCTTTTACTTTTTTCTTTTTCCATTTACAAGAGATAAAATGTACTCTTTTACAAGAGGTGTTCACATGACTACTCATGTGACTTACAAATGAGGATAATATCAAGCATATCAAGCATGTAGGCTTGGGCAAAATGCACCAACAGCTCCCCCTCAAGCCTAACATGCTTGGCCTCCAAATAAGTCTTCAATTGTCCTTGATTTCCTGCAAACCAATCATCAACTTGAATCTACTTAATTTTGTACCATCAAGAGCTTTCGTCAACATGTCTGCACATTGCATATCTGTAGAGACGTAGGATAGTTGAATATCCTTGCTCATTAGCTTCTCCCTTACATAATGGTAGTGGACTTCAATATGCTTGGTTCTAGCATGGTATACCGGATTAGCTGCTAGATGTAGTGAGCTTGTGTTGTCACCAAAAATGTGAGGTGTTGAAGAATGAAGTCCAAGATCTGTGTACAAAGATTTTAACCACATGATTTCTTGAGTTGCATTAGCCAAACCTCTATATTCAGCTTCAGTAGAAGATAATGCCACGGTTGGTTGCTTCTTCGATGACCAAGAAATGATTTTTGAACCTGCAAATGATATATACCCTGATGTGCTTCTTCTATCATCTTTAGATCCGGCCCAATCTGCATCTGAGTAGACCTTTAGCTCAATATCTGAAGTATATGAATAGAACAAACCTTCATTCATGGTCCCCTTTAGGTACTTGAGGACTCGCTTGGCCGCTTCCATATGTGGTCTTCTCGGCTTATGCATAAACTGACTCAATATGCTAACACTATAGCATATATCCACCCTTGTGAGTGTTGCATAGTTCAAACTTCCAACCAAGCTTTGATAGCTTGTGATGTCTTCAATTGGCTCTCCTTCATAAGCACTAAGCTTATGATTTTGCTCCATAGGTGTACCTGCACACTTGGTATTTTCCATCTTGAACTTGACGAGCATGTCATGGACATACTTCCTTTGTGTGATGTATATACCTGAATCTGTGTAGATCAACTCCAATCCAAGAAAATAAGTGAGTGGTCCGAGGTCACTTATTTTGAACTCCTCCTTCATTTGACTCTTTACCTGTTTGATTCCTTCAAGATCATTGCCTGTGATAATAATATCATCAACATACACACATAAATAGATCACTTCAGATCCATTCCTCTTTATGAACAAAGAGGTATCCGCCTTGCTAGCTTTGAATCCTTGGTCCTGCAAATAAGTAACCAATCTGAAATTCCAAGCTCTTGGAGCTTGCTTCAATCCATACAAAGCTTTCTTTAGTTTGCATACATAGTTAGGATGATGTGCATCCTCATATCCAGGAGGTTGTGCCATATACACTTCCTCAGAAATCCATCCATTCAAGAAAGCATTCTTTACATCAAGTTGATAAAGATTCCAATTTCTAGATGCAGCAAGACTAATGAGAACCCTAATTGTAGGCATTTTTGCAACAGGAGAGAAAGTCTCCTCATAATCAATACCATGGGTTTGAGCAAACCCTTTAGCAACTAACCTTGCTTTGTGTCTATTTATACTTCCATCTGGATTCTTCTTGATTTTGTATATCCATCGAGATCCGATTATCTTCATAGATGGCTTGTTAGGTACAAGCTCCCAAGTGTCATTCTCCTTCAAGGCTTCCATTTCTTCATCCATTGCATCTCTCCAAGCTTTCTTGCTTTGTGCTTCTTCGAATGTGGTAGGTTCTTCATTGGTTGAATCCTTTGCAATGTAGATTGAGTGCTTGGTGACCAAAGAAGTATCATAACCAAACCTCTCTGGTTTCTTCTTCTCCCTCGAAGACCTTCTAAGTGGTTGATGTGAGCTCTCGGGTCCATATGTAGCATCCTGCATCTTTGCTTTACCTTTGTTCTTCCATAGCTTTAGTCTTTCCAAGTCTTCTAGGTCAATCTCCGAATCACTTTCTTCAATCTGCTTTGGCTCCTTCGGTTGAAGTGAGGGAAAGTCTTCATCCAAGTCATACGGCAGCTTCACTTTCCTGTCATCATCAAACCATGATTTGTTTTCATCAAAAATTACATCTCTACTCACAGAAAATCCTTTATTGGTTGGATTGTACAATCTATATCCTTTTTGGTTTTGATCATAACCAATGAATACACACTTCTCTGCCTTGGGATCCAATTTCCCTCTTACTTGAGAAGGAATGTGAGCATAGGCTAAGCATCCAAAGATTTTACAATGCTCTAGACTAGGTCTTCTTCCATTCCACACTTCATATGGAGTGGTTCCATCTAGTGACTTAGATGGAAGTCTATTTATGAGATATGTGGCTGTCGACACAGCCTCTGCCCATAGGTAGTTCGGCAATCCCTTTTCATTGAGCATGGACCTTGCAGCTTCGACAATAGCTCTGTTCCTCCTCTCTGCTACACCATTGAGTTCGGGTGTATACCTTGTAGTGACTTCCCTTTTAATGCCTCTTTCATGCAAGAAGGCATCAAATTCAAAAGAGAAGTATTCTCCTCCACCATCTGATCTGAGTCGTTTCAAAGTCCTACCTGTTTGGTTTTCAACAAGAGCAATATACTTCTTAAAGCAATTAAACACTTCATCCTTGTGCTTCATGAAAAACAGAATGGTCCACCTGCTACAATCATCTATGAAAGACACATAATATCTTGAGCCTGATATAGATGGCTCCTTACTTGGACCCCACACATCCGTGTGCACTAGATCCAAAGGATTTTGATACATATGTTGGAGCAAACCAATCACAAATTGGTGATTATACAGATCTTGGAGAATGCTTATGGTCAGAATGAAGCAAAGGAAGATATTTGCAAGATGAAGAAGAAGTCAGAATGTTGTCTTGTACACATATGTACATTAGCATAGTCATAGATGACTTAGATTTTTTGATCAGTAAGAATTATGTACAAATTATCTATAAATACCTTGAGAAAAAGTCGGGGCATAGGATGGAGAGCACATGAGAGCATTTGTAGAAGTCAAGTTTGAGAAAATTAGGAGTCAAGAGATAGAGAAAAGTTATGTGTGTTAGCTCTCATCACTCAGTTGTAATTTTCTGAGTTAATGAAGAAAAATTGCGCCCGATCTTTTCGTGTCTGCTCCTTCTGTGCTTGATCATTTGTGAAATCCTTTTGAGGATATCTAAGTTGTTAGTTGATGAGCCTGTGACCTGAATTTCAGAGTCCAATTGTGAACAGGCTAGGAGAATTGTGAGTAGGAACATTCATATGTGTTGAATGTTTACAGTTCTCTGAAACAGGCGCAAAATTCGTGTTTAATGTTTTGGTTAGTGCTCACTCCATAGTTTAAAGTTTTGTGCAAGCAAGCACTTAATCTTTAAGTTGGAAGGTGATCTACGCGTGGCTAAAAGCATTTGGCAAAACGGGTTAGATACTGTGAGAATCAAAGTTAAGAAGTTAGGGGTGTCTGAATCGACTTCTCAGAAGTACAGTTTCTGACATAGGTAACTTGAGAAGTTGATTTCTCAAGCTACACTTAATCTTTTGGAGTAATTCAACTTGGAATAGTTGCGCAAACTCTAAGAGATGATTCGTACAAAGTTTCATGAAAAACTTTACACATTTGATAAGTCAATGTAAGGAAATAGTGCAGCAGACTTTTCTGTGTATCATCTTCTTCACAGATTTGTTCATCTTTTGATAATTAGAAGTTGATCCTCTAAATGTGTAAAAGGTTTTGACTTATTCTTGGTATAGAGGTGCTCTAATCACAAGAATAAGTTGTTCTTTTGGAGATTAACATTCTCCATCAGTGGTATCAGAGCAGGAGACATCAATTTGAAGAAAAGGAGGATCCCGACTGCTGCAGATTTAAGAGATTCAACATTTGAAGGATCAAGAAGTGAAAGCTTGGAGTCAAAGCTCGAGGAGAAGACAAATTGACATCAAGAAAGGCAAAAGGAGTTCAATTCGAAGTAAAGGTACATACATTGTTTGTAAAGCTTGAAGTTTCAATACACAGGTGGATACAAGATGGGAGAAAGCTTGCAGATTGATAAGCTAGATAGGGAGAACTATCCAGCATGGTCCATGAGGATGGAAGCACACCTCATGAGCAAAGATCTTATATCATTCATTACAGGAGATGAAGAAAAACCAGAATTTGCAGATCCAAGTATTCCTACTAGGGAAGAACTTGCAATGTTGAAGACTTGGATGAGAAAGGATGCTCAAGCAAGGAGTATCATCTACATGGCTGTAAATGATTATCTTCTACCTCACATCAGAGGTTTAGAAAGTGCTACAGATGTTTGGAATGCCTTGGAAGAGCATTTCCAAAATACAACTAAGTCAAGGAAGTCCTCACTATGGGCTGAGTTCACAACTTTCAAGAAGAAGAGCTCACAATCAATTTCAGATTATGTGGCAAGAATGAAAGATATTGCAGATAGCTTGGGAGCAGTGGATGAAGATATTGAAGAGGAAAAGTTGGTAAGACAAATACTTACAGGTCTAAGAGGTGATGAGAAGTGGAAGCCTTTTATATTGTCCATAGAATTGTCACTTGATCACTTTACTCCTGACCTTAATCAATTGCTAGGACACATGCTAACCTTTGAGCAGGATCTTAAAGGAGACAATGATAGAAGTACAAGTCAAGCTATGTACTCCAAAGACAAGAAAAAGAATGGCAAGGGAAAGCAATCAAATGATGATGAAGGGAGTTCAAATCAAGCCAACTTCACAAAAGGGAAGACAAATTTCAGAGGTAAAGGAAGAGGAGGTAAGAACAAAGATAATGCTAAAGCTTGTTGGATTTGTGGCAGAACAAATCATTTGGCAAATGATTGTTGGTATAATAATCAAAGTGGAGGATACAACAATCAGAATTATAGTCAAAGAGGTAGAGGAGGCAGAAACCAAAGAGGCAACTTCAGAGGAAGAGGTGGTAGGACATCATATGGAAGAGGAGGTGGAAGAAACTTCCAATCTCAGTCCTACAATAATAATTACTACAATTATGCATCAGATCAGAAGGATGATATGACTCTTATCTTGAATGCAACTCATGAATCAATGGGAGAAGATCAAAGAGTGTTCTATATTGACTCAGGGTGCAGCAACCATCTGAGTGGGAACCTATCCTTGATGACTGATATGGAAGCAAGGGTGAATGGACATACAGTTCAAACAGGTGACAATACCAAACATAAAGTGGAGAGCATTGGATCAGTGAAGACAAAGAGTGGAAGTACACTTCTGAGCAAGGTACTTTATGTCCCTACTATTCCTAAAAATTTGATAAGTATAGGGCAAATTGTGGAGAAAGGATATGAGGTAAGATTTACAAATGATGGTGTCTATGTACAAGATCCAAATCAGGGATATAGAACCATAATTGCAGGTAAAAAGGAAGGAAGATTATTTACTCTCAAGGTCCAAGGTAATGTGGGACATGCACTATTTACCTATGGAGGTCAAAAGGTATCTGAAATAGACCTATGGCATAAGAGGCTAGGTCATTTCAATGAGAGAGCTATAAAGGAGATGTCAAAGAATCAGGTGGTGCTTGGATTGCCAAACATTGAAGGGCAACATATGGTGTACAAGTGTGAAGCTTGTCAACTAGGTAAAGCACATAAGAGTTCTTATAACAAATCAGGGTACAAGTATTCAAACATGCTTGAATTGGTTCATACAGATGTATGGGGACCCTCAAGGGACTATAGTATAAATGGATCCAGATATTATGTGTTGTTTGTTGATGATGCAACCAGGTGGATTACCTTGTATGTAATCAAGGACAAATCAGAAGTTTTCAAGACATTCAAACATTTCCATGCTTATGCAGAAAGGATCACAGGACAAAAACTAAAGAGGTTAAGATCAGATGGAGGGGGAGAGTATTTCTCAAAAGAGTTTGATGATTATTTGTGGAATGCAGGTATCAAAAGAGAAGTAACTTGCAGGTACTCCCCTCAACAAAATGGGGTAGCAGAAAGGAGGAATAGGACTCTTGTGGAGTTTGCAAGAGCCATGATGAAGGAAAAGAATTGTCCAAATTACTTATGGGCAGAGGCCATTAACACTGCAACATATCTTGTGAATAGGTTGCCTTGCAAAGCTTTGGATGGAGGAACCCCTTATGAAGCATGGTGGGGTAAGAAGCCTAGTCTTGATCATTGTAAAGTATTTGGATGTATTGCATATGCTTATGTTCCTTCACAATTAAGACATAAGCTAGAACCAAAAGCAGAGAAGTATGTGTTTATTGGATATGATGATAGACAGATGGGTTATAGGTTGTGGAGTCCATCCACAAAGCAATTTCTTGTTACTAAAGATGTAACATTTGATGAGCAAAACACATGGTATACAGGATCACCAAATGAGTATGCAGGTGTTGAAGAAATTCAAAGGAAAGGAAAGGCAAAGGTAAAAGTTTGTGAAGAAATTGTTGATGAAGTTGACTCTAGATGTAGAGTGCAGGATCATGTAGAAGAAGGGCCAAGATTTGATCCAGAATCAAATGAGGCTGAAACATCAAGAAGTGCAGAAATCAGAAGGTCTACAAGGGAAAGGAAAGAGCCTATAAGGTATAGCTATGATACATCTTTCCTAACAACAAGAGATTATGCTTACATTGTGAAAACAGAAGAAGACCCAACTACTTTTGAAGAAGCCAAAGGTAAACAGAATTGGGAGAAGGCAATGCAAGAAGAGTATGATGCTCTACTTGAAAATGAAACTTGGGAGTTAGTACCAAGACCAAAGAATCAGAAAGTCATTGGATGCAAGTGGGTATACAAAACAAAGAGGTTTGCAGATGGTAAGGTGTCTAGATATAAGGCTAGACTTGTGGTTAAAGGTTATGCCCAAACTTATGGGGTAGATTATGATGAAACCTTTAGTCCTGTTGCTAAGATGTCTACAATTAGGACATTGATTGCTATTGCTGCTTGCAAAGGATGGAAATTATCACAATTGGATGTGAAGAATGCATTTCTTAATGGTTACATTGCAGATGAAGTATATATGGAGCAACCAGAAGGTTTCATGGAGTCAATTGGATCAGATTATGTGTGTAAGCTCAAGAGAGCTTTATATGGGTTGAAGCAAGCCCCAAGAGCTTGGAATTACAGATTGGTCAAGTTCTTGAATGAATGTGGATTTCAAGCATCAAAGGCAGATAGTAGCTTGCTAGTGAAGGCAAGTGAAAATGGATATATTTACATGTGCATTTATGTTGATGATATTATTGTTACAGGAACAGATGCTCAAGGAATCAATGAACTCAAGAAGCAAATAGAGAAGGAGTTTAAGATAAGTGACTTGGGAAACTTATCTTATTTTCTAGGAATGCAGATTGTGTATACTCAACATGGAGTATATGTTTCACAAGAGAGATACTTGAAGAATCTTCTAGTCAAGTTTAACATGGAAGATTGCAAGACCTCAACCACTCCATTGGAGGTAAATCATAAATTAAGCAGGTATGGAGGTGAAGAGTTCAATGACATGAAGAAATATCAGAGTTTGGTAGGTAGTTTGATCTATGCTACCTTGACAAGGCCAGACCTATCATATGCAGTAGGTGTGTTGTCACAATTCATGCATTGTCCAAAGAAGACTCATTGGATTGCAGCCCAAAGGGTACTCAGATATATCAAGGGAACCCTAAGTGAAGGTTTGTACTATGGTTTCACTTCTGACACAAGAATCAAAGTGTTTAGTGATGCAGATTGGGCAGATGACTCAGATGATAGAAGGTCTACTCATGGATATCTATGTTATGTTGGAGACAAGTTAGTGTCTTGGTGTTCAAAGAAGCAACACACAGTTGCTTTATCATCCACAGAGGCTGAGTATAAGGGAATGGTAGAAGCTGCAAAAGAAGTCATATGGTTGAAGACCTTGATGAAAAGTTTTGAGATTGATCATAGTACTCCAATAATTTTTGGAGACAATATGAGTTCTTTATATTTGGCAGCTAACCCTGTTTTTCATGCCAGGACTAAGCATATAGAGATACAGTATCATTTCTTGAGGGAAAAGGTACTTGATAAAGAGATTGAAGTGATGTACACTCCAACAAAAGAACAAGTGGCAGATATGATGACAAAAAGCTTGGATGGACCTAAGCTACAGAGATTCAAGGAGATGGCAGGAGTGAAGAAAAATGGAATAATCACAATTAGTGATTGAGGGGGAGCTGTTGGAGCAAACCAATCACAAATTGGTGATTATACAGATCTTGGAGAATGCTTATGGTCAGAATGAAGCAAAGGAAGATATTTGCAAGATGAAGAAGAAGTCAGAATGTTGTCTTGTACACATATGTACATTAGCATAGTCATAGATGACTTAGATTTTTTGATCAGTAAGAATTATGTACAAATTATCTATAAATACCTTGAGAAAAAGTCGGGGCATAGGATGGAGAGCACATGAGAGCATTTGTAGAAGTCAAGTTTGAGAAAATTAGGAGTCAAGAGATAGAGAAAAGTTATGTGTGTTAGCTCTCATCACTCAGTTGTAATTTTCTGAGTTAATGAAGAAAAATTGCGCCCGATCTTTTCGTGTCTGCTCCTTCTGTGCTTGATCATTTGTGAAATCCTTTTGAGGATATCTAAGTTGTTAGTTGATGAGCCTGTGACCTGAATTTCAGAGTCCAATTGTGAACAGGCTAGGAGAATTGTGAGTAGGAACATTCATATGTGTTGAATGTTTACAGTTCTCTGAAACAGGCGCAAAATTCGTGTTTAATGTTTTGGTTAGTGCTCACTCCATAGTTTAAAGTTTTGTGCAAGCAAGCACTTAATCTTTAAGTTGGAAGGTGATCTACTCGTGGCTAAAAGCATTTGGCAAAACGGGTTAGATACTGTGAGAATCAAAGTTAAGAAGTTAGGGGTGTCTGAATCGACTTCTCAGAAGTACAGTTTCTGACATAGGTAACTTGAGAAGTTGATTTCTCAAGCTACACTTAATCTTTTGGAGTAATTCAACTTGGAATAGTTGCGCAAACTCTAAGAGATGATTCGTACAAAGTTTCATGAAAAACTTTACACATTTGATAAGTCAATGTAAGGAAATAGTGCAGCAGACTTTTCTGTGTATCATCTTCTTCACAGATTTGTTCATCTTTTGATAATTAGAAGTTGATCCTCTAAATGTGTAAAAGGTTTTGACTTATTCTTGGTATAGAGGTGCTCTAATCACAAGAATAAGTTGTTCTTTTGGAGATTAACATTCTCCATCAACATATATCCTTTCTTATTGAAAGGTTGTCTATGAGCCTTGCCGAGTTGACAAGCTTCACACTTATAAATCATGTGTTGCCTTGTGATATTAGGCAAACCAAGTACACTTTGGTCCCTGCAAATCTGTTTGAGTGTCCTCTCACCAATGTGAGCAAGCCTTTTGTGCCATATCTCCAACTCTGTTAGAGTTTGAGATCCATAGCTAAACAAAGCTATGTTCTTTGTATCTTCCACTTCAAAAGTGAAAAGCCTTCCTGTCTTTTCTCCTTTGGCAATCCTTCGAAAGCCTTGCCTTGGGTCTTCAACATATGCTCCAAATCGATTGAATCTAACCTGCAATCCTTTTTCAACAATCTGTCCAACACTTATTAAATTTTTGGTAATTGTAGGGACATACAAGACTTTGCTTAAGAGGTTCATATTCCCATTTGATGTCTTCACATTACCTATCTTCTCCACTGAGTGCTTTGTGTCATCTCCTGTCTGCACTTCATGCTTGTTATGAGGATCTTCCAAATCAGAAAGTAAAGCCACATTTCCTGCTACATGGTTCGAGCATCCCGAATCAATGTAAAATATGTGATCATCATCCTTACCCTTCTTCGTTGATAGATTCATAATCAATAATGAATCTTCTTGACTTTGGTCCT
The DNA here is from genome assembly GCA_020310875.1 of Ceratopteris richardii. Classification (NCBI taxonomy): domain Eukaryota; kingdom Viridiplantae; phylum Streptophyta; class Polypodiopsida; order Polypodiales; family Pteridaceae; genus Ceratopteris; species Ceratopteris richardii. Next base: position 107,223,555 of record CM035434.1, read on the forward strand.
CTGCATAGTTATTGTAATCTCTTCTTCCTCTATGGCCACTTTGATAGTTGTTGTTGTTGTTGTAATTGTTGTTGTAGTAGTTGTTGTTGTAGCCTCCATTGTACCTGCCTCTATTTGATCCGTAGCCACCTCTATTGAATCCTCTTCCTCTTGAGTTCCTCGGGTTCCTGAAACATTCTTCAGTAGTATGGTTAGATAAGCCACATATGTTGCAAGGTTGAGATGATTGGAATCTCCCCCTGCCTTGCTTTCCACTTCTGCCTCTTCCTCTAGCTCGTCCTCTACCTGCAAAGTTTGCTTGGAAAGAGCTTCCTTCATCTTCATTCTTTCTATTCTTTGACTTGTCCTTGACCTTAGCTTTATCAGAATATAAGGCAGAAGTTTGATTACCTCTTGAGGACTCACCACCTTTGCTAATCTTTGCTTCATGAGTGAAGAGTTGGCCCATGAGTGTGTTGAGGTCGGGTACATGCATATCCATGTATAAATCCATGGCTGTTGTGAATGACTCCCACTTGTCGTCTGCTTTGATTCCATTCATGATTTGTCTTATGATTTGCTCCTCTTCAATTACCTCTCCAATGCTTCCAAGTTGGTCGGAAATCTCCTTCATCTTTGTGACATAATCAGTCACATTTTGCTTCGGGCTTTTCTTCATTGTTGTGAACTCCATCCACAATTGGTTCTTCCTTGCTCGAGTGTTGGAAGAGAAGAAAGAAGCAAGTGCATTCCAGGTTTCTCTTGATGTCTTGCATCCCTTGACATGAGGTAAAAGAAAATCAGAGATTGAGTTTAGAATATAGGACCTTGCAAGTGCATCCTTCGAACACCAATTCGAAAGTCCTTCCACTTCTTCATGTAATGGTTGCCCTTTGTTCCTCATGGTTGGCATTGCTTCATCTCCGGATATGAATCCATATAGATTCCTCCCTTGAAGGTAAGCCTCCATCCTTAGAGACCATGCCGGATAGTTGTTTCGATCCAATTTGTCAATTGTTGATGGAAATCCATCTCCCATGTTGCTTGACTATGCTCTGATACCACTGTTAAGAGAGATGGTGGATGCAATCCAAAGATGAGTAGGTGCCGCTACAACAAGCTTCACACCAGCCAACTGAGACTTCAGAGTTGATTAGTAGACCCTTTGAGCTTCCTAAATCCACCAAAATATCAGCCAAGTACTTTGGAACATGTATCCCAAAAGTTTAAGTCAAGACCGACAAGTTGCGAAATGACTAGCTCCCAAAACTTGCTATTTTTGGACATACACCTGCTGGAAAAAATGAACAGTGCTCTCAAGCTGGAAGGAATTAGAAAAATTCCTTTTGGGCATAGCAAATAGACTTAGCAAGCTTCCTATTCCAAGTTAAAACACTTCAAATGATGGACTGAGCACTGAGAACAAGTTTCATCAAGTTCTGGAACATTCCCACAATTCTCGGGGCTCTGCAGAGATAGACCAGTAAGCAGTAAAATGTAGACCTTGAAAGTATAACTCCAAAAGTATAAATCCAATGACCTTGAAAATTTATAGGTAGAAACTAGACAGTGAGAGCTATCCAACGCATCTTAAAACACTGAAAAAGGTTCAGTAAAACTCGAGATATGACCTTCTGAAGTTACTGCTCTGAGTGAGTATAGCAGAGAACAAAACAGAGAGGTAGATGATAATAAATGTATAGATTCACATATGATTACAACCACATTGGCAATGAATCTTTGCACAATGGGAGTAGAATGATAGAGCTATGGAGTAAGCTCTTCAATCTCTACAAAATGACATGAAGTGGTCACGTACAAGGCTTGCTAATCGCCTCTTCCTTCTTGCTCCTTTTATAGCTATTCTTGGAGGGACTTTTGAATTCGAATTCGAATGGCTCCACCTAAAAGTGATCCCCAAAGTTAGGAGAGATTCCCTCAGCTCAAAAATTCGTGATTTTGGTAGTTGGAGCCACGAATTTGCTTTTACATCATGGATGAGGTAAGCCATCCTTTTACTTTTTTCTTTTTCCATTTACAAGAGATAAAATGTACTCTTTTACAAGAGGTGTTCACATGACTACTCATGTGACTTACAAATGAGGATAATATCAAGCATATCAAGCATGTAGGCTTGGGCAAAATGCACCAACAAAAATGAACCCTGCATGGGCCTTGTAAGGATCCCTAATTTTTAGGGATTAAGCTTAATTTTGTTCTTGTTTAAGGGGACAAAGTGCATTTAATAGGGCACTTTTTAGTAGGCTGGAGTAGGCTTTTTTTTAGGCTTCAATAGGCCTCTCTCTTTCTTATTCTAGAGAGAGAGAAAGAGAATCTACTTTCCACATCATCAAACTCGTACATGTATTTGAATAAAAAAATGAGTTTTTTTTTAAAAAGTCTCATTTTCAGTGTATATTAACTCAAAAGAGCCTATTTTTTAATATATATGTCAGAAGTTACTTTTTTGGGCCCATTTTTTGAAGTTTCTTTTAGAAAAAGTATAATTTTCAAACTCCCTCCAAAAGTAAGTGCCACATCATCAAATCCGTGACTATGCTTCCCCCAAAAAATGACTTTTTTCAAATTTCATCATTTTCAGCCATACTCAGTGGAAAAGTACACTTTAACCCATACACATACAAGAAAACACATTTTTTGAGCAAAACCTATGCTTTAGACTCCCTTCCAACGAGTTTTTCATCTTTGTTTTTGATATTGTTGGTCATTAGCAAAGATGGTGTTGACATGTATCACAAACTTCACAGTAGAACGTCCTCATGCTCCTGCATCAACAAGTATCCATGTTCGTGTGCCTAGAGAGTTTGCTCCAAATACACGATGCAACAATGATGCCAATTCTCAAAATGAACGTCGTGCAGCTGGAGAAAAAAGTATTGATCTTTGGGCTCATGGTTCACTCTATCCTCTTGATCCAATATCTTCTTACCATCCAACATCCCATAACCTCTCAACTTTACTTCAGTTCATTGGTGCGGGTGAAGCTGGACTATTAGGTTACTGCAAGAGATTATCTACACATTCACTTGCTATTGCTAAGTATTGGTTCCAACAACATCACATCCATCATATGAGGGTGGTCACTTTAGAAAGCACAATCATATCTTTACAAAAACAACTTGCAGATTTGGAACAGGATACTGAAGCAAAACAAAGCACAATTTCAAAGTTAACTGCCAATCTCCAGCAGCTGAAAGAGACTCCACTTGGTATGAGACATAGGAAAAGATCATTGTCATCCTTTGAAGCTCTTTCAAAAGGTGGTGGAGCACGCAAACGACGTATATATGCAACAAGGTGAGTGTTTGTTTTACTTTTATATGTTTTAATGAAGATTTGTAATGGAATATTTCATTGTGTAGGTCGTTTATTGAAGACATAACTGCTTCATCAACAACACAAGACCAATTCAAGCTGATGAATAGCTGTATAAACACCAAAGAAATCACTTCTGCTTTAGACTCACGCATAGGAAAGTGTATTAGAGTTGTTGTTGAAGCTGAGTTTTCAAAGAAGTTAAAAAATCTTATCACAGTGCAAGATGTGCAGGCAATATGTGACGAAGCAGGCATCAGTAGAAATGGGTATACTGCAATGTACACCCTTCTCAGGCAAGCCTTACAATCACAAGGTATTTCTCAAAGTATATTTCCATGCCCATATAAATTGTCTATCAATAAAAAAACTTCAAATGAGGATGTGACTCGTACTATTGGACAATATTTATTCATAGAAGAAACTATGCCTGCCTCTATTTATCATCCAAATATTCCCAAGAAGCAATCAAAAATCCTATCTACACAAGGATTTACTTACACTAAATTCAACAATATATTTGTGGATCTTCAGAAGCTTCAACAAGCAATGGTTCACTTTTATAGTTCAACAATCAAAGGTACCCCTACTACCTTTTATTTGGTGTTGAAGTTCTATTGCATTCAAGTGTCATATTAAGATAATGTTTTCTCTTTTGTGCAGACTGTAATGTTAAGTTAAAGTTCATACTGAAGCTTGATGAGTGTCAAATCATAAAGGGTCGGCGACTAGAAAGGTTGAGTGTGACGCTAATGAACGAAATTATGGACCATGCAATGAGTGATGAAACTTTAGGAGAGAGGGACCATTTGACTTACAGTGTGCAATCAGAGAGAGATATCTGGTGGTTAGGTGCTATAGAAGTTCCCAAAGAAACAAATAATGTTATTTCATGGATTTTTAGTAGGACTCCGTGGATTACGGAAGTAATCTCTTCTCAAATACATGGGCAAAAGCTTTTTGTAGATGATATAGGTGATTTTGATGTAGAATGGCATTTGGGTGGAGACCTTAAGAGTATAAAATGCATGTTAGGTTGTAAACAAGGAGCATCTTCTCTCTATCCTTGCCCATATTGTACACAAGGTTACAAAGGATCTAAGAGACAGTCTAAACATGCAAGGGCATTGACGAGAGTTGATGACTCTGAAGAAATTGATGAAACAGACTCATTGAATCACAGGGAATGGGAGATATCACTTTTGAGGTGTCCAATGTTACAGGAACCGACTCGTGATAAAATAAGCAATGATTGGAACCCCATTATCCCATTTCCATTAGTCAATGTTCACTTTTGTACTTTTCATGCATTCATGAGGATCTTTGATAGGCTTTTGAAGCTCCATGTTGAATATGCATTTGCAATGAAACCACTAGAGAGGTCTATAATAGCAATCCAGAAAATAGAAGATCTTTTGAATTCTATAGGTTGTCCTGGTGGCCACGTATCTTTAGTTGTTAAGAAGTATGGTGAGTCTCAAGAGATTTTACAACAAGTTTCAATGACTGGGAAGAAGGCACGACGTTTCTTTAAAAAAGATGTGAATAGTCAAGATGATGGGAAATGGGAGCTTTGGAAGGACCTCTGTTCAATTACAACTGACAATGATAGTCAGGTTGATCTCATTAACAAGCGAAAGAAGGTTTGGTCATCGTTCGATCAATTGTTACATTTGATGTGTTTGGCTTCCACTAATGCTTCACAACGAGAATTATTCCAAGTGACTTTGAAGGAGTTTACACAGTCATTCATCTTATCTTGGGGAGAAAGCAACATTACACATTACATAGTAAGTTTCGCTTACATTTTTTTATTTGGTCTTAAACACTATGTGTATATCTTATTGACCAGATCATAGCATATTCTTTTTGCACATGGAGCATATTTTATGAATCGATATGGGTCACTGGACATTTTTAGTACACAAGGAATGGAGAAGTCACATTACAGGGCTAGAGGTGTTTACTTTAAAAACACTCGTCATGGGGGTGGTCTACTCCAATCAAACTATTTAGAAGAAATGTTCAATTGGTTCTTTCGTGCGACATTTGCTAGAAAATATGTAATGGAAAAGGCATGTGAGTCACAACTAGCAAAGATTACACGAAAGCTACAACATGATATTGCAAGAGAGAAGTGGATGTCATTGTCAGGACCCGAACATCATGCCCAATGGCGTTCACAAAGAGTCCGCGAGGGTTCTGCTTGGAAATAATTTCCAAACTCTTAAAATGCATTATACTTTTCAAGGTTTTTATAACCCCTTTCACTTCAAATAAAATTCTACTATTTTTGTGAATATACTTTTAATGTCTTAAAACTAATTTTTATCCATTTAAATGTGAACAGGACAATTCTTAAGTGAAAGCCTATAAATAGAGGTGTCCTTCCTCATTTTACCACTTTACAATCTAAGAGAATGGCACGCACAAAGCAGACTGCTAGGAAGGATCATGTCGTCTACCCTAGCCATGTGCAAGGTACTCAGCGCCCAACATGGATGACACCCCACAAGAAGCGTCGAACCACAAGCCACTCTTCAAGACGAAACTCAGGTGCAGGGACACAGTCCGGTAGCATTGCATCGCGGGGGGATGAAGGTTCACCAGAGAGAGATGTATCCCAAGAAATAAATTATTCCCCTTCTGCATCTCATGATGAGCCCCCAATGAGGACACCAGTGAAGGCAAGGCCCAAACAACGAGGACATAGACGAGTTGTGATTGAGACATCAAATTTATCGAGTTCCTCAGATGAAGAAAGTATAAATGAGCCACCATGGAACAATGATGATATCCCCGTGAACCATCGAGTAACACAAGGAGGCAAGACACTCCCCCCAGGACAAGGACAAAGACCAACCGATGAAGAAAGAGAGCAAGGTCGGGCAGAGGAAGTAAATGATGAGGCAGGACCATCTAGGCGTCCCCCAAGAAGAAAGAAGAACTATCAACCACGTCGTAGACCACAACGACCACAACCCAACATCCCCCCAAATGCAAGAGCACCACAAAGGCGCAGAAAGCAAACCAGAGCCTTTGCGGAGATTCGACACTATCAAAAGTCTGTGGAGCTTCTGATTCCACGAAGGTCATTTGCAAGAGTTGTGAAGGAAGAGATCCAACGCTATTGCGCTGGACTTCGTATCCAAGGGATAGCCATTGAAGCTCTACAAGAAGCTGCAGAGGCGTATCTTATATCAATGTTGGAGGACTCTAACCTATGTGCCATCCATGCAAAGAGAGTGACAATACAACCTAAAGATTTGCAGCTAGCTAGGAGAATTAGAGGGAATAACCATTAACCATAATTTGTACTCCCTTGTTTGGATAACCTTTTGTATATCCCATACGATGAATATTTTGTAAAACCCAAATGATGAATATAATCTTTGTCTTGTCATATTTGCTCTCCCAAATGTTTATCTCTTAGTGTACATGTTTTGAAGTTTATTTCTCCTATGTTTGTAGGTGTGTTTTTCCAGTACATCTTTGAAGTGTTTTTCATAGTTGTATCATTCTTTTTTATGTACTTGTTGTAAGTGGTAATGCTATTTAATGCATTTCATGGCCAAGAAATGCCAAAAAAAGGCCTGCCACAGAAACGCGGGGATGGGCACTGCAAAAGTTTTGCAGGGCCTATCCCCGCGTTCTGTGGTAGGCCTTTTTTTGGCATTTCCAAGCCATGAAAACCCATGCCATGCACATGGGGGCATATGATTAGCCTTGGCCAGAGTGCACTGCATGCTAAACCCCTGACCAATAGCTAAGAAATGTCTATGAACATATATACATGCACTGATTTACTGCTGCATGCTTATATGCACCCAGAGGAGTCTTAATTTTCTCTAATTATTGCATATAAGAAGAGTGTTCCACATTTCCCCAAGTGAAGGTGCTAATTGAGAAGATAGACTTGCAATACAGGTAACCTAGTGCATAGGATGGCCTAGGAATGCAAAAAAAAGGCCTGCCACAGAAACGCGGGGATGGGCCCTGCAAAAGTTTTGCAGGGCCCATCCCCGCGTTTCTGTGGCAGGCCTTTTTTTTGCATTCCTTAGCCATTCCATGCATTTTGGGCAACACAAATTACAAGAAACAATGGAAAAAGACTGATTAAACTGTGCAAAAGTTATGAGATTGTCAAACCATAAAGATATAATAGATTGAATGCACATGGAAATTGGAAAAACAAAACATTGGTATTATAAAGTTTTTACAATTGGCTCTTGGCCTTGAGCCTCTCCACTACATTCTTTCTTCTCTGAAAAGATAGAGGCAATTGGTAAGTCAAAACTGATTGGGATATTAATTGAGGGTCTGTCAATCCAAGACCCAAAGCTATTCCTATTTGACCTAATATTTTTCCTCTAAAGTTAACTCCTAGGGTAGTAAGGGCAAGGGACTTCCTAACTAGAAATATACAATTGGTCCCTTGCATTATTGTAGATAGGCACAAAACTTTACTCAAGGCCTTCATACACCAAGTCATGAAGTGTCCTTGAGGGGAAAAGTCCTTGTGGATTATTACAAAATCTTCCTTTGGCAATTTTCCAATGTACTGTGCCAAGGAAGAGCCATGGCCCCGGGAAACACGGTCACCACCACTCCTTGCTGCAAATTTATCCACTTCAATTGTTTCCTGCACATAGACAATCATAAAATTAAATAGATACATCTTGTATGAATATGAGACAACCATAAATGTCAGTAGAGACTTACATCTTGAAGCCTGTCTTCATCCTCTCCTCTTCCCATTGCATCTAGTGGAATTGATGAATGGGCCATGCCACTTTGCTCCACAACAGGGGACGTTGGAATCTTCTTCTCCAAAATTCTTTCCCTTGCTGTGGCTAGATCTTCTTCACTGGCATCTTGGTTGGCATGGCTCAAAATCTCTTCACACACAAATGCAATGGTGTCCGCAACTGATTCATCAAGTGGAATTGTTGCCTTTTCGATAATGTCAGAAGTGTTGTCCATGGGAACATCCGAGGTTGAGCTGAAAATACTAAGGCATTCGTCGAGGCGTAGACCGAATGCCTTCTCAATATCATGCAGGAACAAAAATTCCTCTCCATCAACAAGTACAACTGAAAACATTTCCATCTCTACCTCTGGTAGAGTGGGTTCCACGGGGTCTAAGTTGGAGGGTGGACTCTTCTGTGTACTGGCTTCCTTTAATTTGTCCACTACTCCTTGAGGAAATTCTCTGGAAATTTTTTGACTCTCTTCTAATAAGTTGAGAGCTTCTGTCTAGGGTTCCTTCTTGTCATCTACAAAACCCCCAGTAACAAGATGGGGTAGGTCCATGGGTGAAGGTTTGGGCTCCTCATTGACAAAAAAGATTGTTGTTGCTATGTAGGAAAGATATTTTCTTCCCATTTTCCTTTTCTTATTTAATTGTTTAATTAAGGGCACTGTGTCATCTAACAGGTGCCCTGAAGCCTCAGCAATCGCCATGAAACGCTTTAAGCGCTTCGCAAATGCCTCATCTCCTTCATGAATGTAAAAAAGCAGGTCACAGGGGACCCATTTACACTCATATGCTGGAATATCTATGGCATATCTTAAAATATAGAGTTCCATAAAATCTGTGATCTCATCGATCACATCGGAATTCATGGCTATTGTCCCTTCAAGATTAGGGACTCTACAGACTAGGTCATACAAATCCGTACGACCATTGTAGTCTGTAGTTTCCAAAAACTCCATGAATAAATCTCGAGGAGATTTCATGGGAGTGGAAGTGCTAGCAGCCATTGCTTGCGCGCGAGATTTCTAGAGGCTTGCAGTCTGTGCTTTCTAGCTCTTTGAGAGTGCAAATGTGAGAAATGAGCACATAGAGCCATTTTTATAGCAGTTTCAAGTTTTTAAATTGACTAGGCCCACTTTTAAAAGTATAGAATAAAGAAGTGCAATTTCAAAAAATGAGTTTCGGATGACAAAATAATGCACAGAAAAAAACATGGGCAACCACATTTCAAAGTAGTGAACAGAATTTTTGACATTCCAAAAGTTTTGAAATTATCATTGCAGAGAATAAGGTATATACAATATCTAACATGAATCAATTGTCCTACTTTTTACAAGGTTCTTGAAAGTGCAAAAACCATGAGATACAATGACTAGGGCCCAAGAAGTGACATTATCAGGTTGCAAAAGAACTATGACAATGAGAGCTCTGTTCCATCTTTGCTCCAATCTACAGGGACTTTCATTTTGTATTCCATTCTTCTGCCCACCTGTAATCAATTTGCAACAAATTGAAGTCATTAAAGTAAAATAAACAATAACAAAAAGATTACTTTCACAAAAACATGAAACATTTCTCACCTTATGTCCTTGAATTTTGAAGATGGATTGAGTTAGTCCTTCAAACCCCATAATCATCAAGTGTTCTCTCAGATTAGCCAAGGTCCAATGATTATTCACTAAAATAGTTTCTGTTTCATTGTTGGGCAATCTAAGCTTTATTTCAAATGAATGCAAAGATCCCTCTGAACTTTGAAATGGTATCCATTTGCCAAGTTTGCACATCCAACGATCATAGTAGAATTTGATGTATAATGAAGTACGTTGTTTCAAATATCGAAATGCTATACCTGTTCCACCTATTTTACAGAGATATTTATCACCTTTTGCAATTCCTTCCATCAAACCCCAATTTTCACCAAGAAGACTTTCGACTTGCTCATATGTGATATCTTTACACATGAACATGGTGGAAGTCTCTTGGAATGAGAATCCTTGGAATAAATATACAAAACAATGAATGGGAAAAGACCAGTGCAAACCTACAGACCTAGACACTTTTGTGAATTTCAAAGAGTTATGTATATCCATTACCATCTTTTGCTTCAAAGATGATACGGACCATATATCAGGTTTTGGCCACTCCAAGCTAAGAAGAGAATGTACTTCAATTCTCTCTAACCTTCCAAAACCATTCATTGTAGAGGGTACAACATATCTATGTGTGTAAAAGAAAAATCTATCATGGTAAAGTTGAGCAGGAGATATATTTGGAAAGACTAGTGCACCAACATCTGCATGCAATGCCTGGAAAGTACCTGTAAGACTATGAAGTGGTTGCTCTTCCACCAAAGTAGAAGGAAATACATCTGAAACAAACAAAAACATATCTAAATAGTTCAGAAATATATCCGACACAAGAAAACATAAAATATTGTAGAGTAATACTTACAGTTCACAGGATATCTCATACTACTAGAGTTTTCAAGTTTCATAGTTGCCATTGTAAAAACATGTTGTACAATAGCAACCATCCCATTGTCTCTATGCTTCTTGAAGCCAAGTAACTTTCCCTTCCAATGAAGATCTAAGTTTCCACGATCTCTAACTCGATGAGGCCCAACTCTAGAGGGTTGCATGTACACCCATGCACCTTTGGAGTACTCATGTGATAGCCACTGCCCATCTGTGGCTTTGATATTGTGACATCTTAATGTGAGGATTTCATCTTTTGGTCGCCTAGAAGCTTTAGATGTTGCCATTGAAGCTAAAGGTCTTCAAGCTACAATAGTAATTCGAGATAGGAGATGCAGGTAGGTTGGAGTGTAGAAACAGGAGCTTCAATGGTGTGCTACAGAGTGAAAGTAGTGGGAAAAGATGACTTTTTGGGACCTGGGTATGAAAATGTGAGGTTTAGGAGGGAAATAACTCTTTTTTGAGTATTTTTGAAAAAACTCATTTTTTTCAGCTCAAAACATGCACGGATTTTGAATTTGGGGTCAAAAAGAGTACTTTTGACCCTAAAAAGTAATGGAGGGTCCATTTTCAGGTGTTATGATGAGTTTTTTAACTTTTCAGAAATTTTGAATTTTTGGGCCCAACTGAGTTACGAGATTCATTCTCTCTCTAGAGGCAGCTCATTAAATAAGGGAGAAATATGTCCCCTCTCCACCCTTCAGCCTAGTATTTTATAGGGCATAAACTGTGGCCACCACCCTCTTCTGATTGGTCCATCACTAATCACTCCTTAATCTAAAAGGCCCATTCAGGGTTCATTTTTTCCCCTAATGCTTAATGCTTCATTTGTGCCCCTTGATTTCACAAGTTCTCTAAAGCCTTTGATATACGCTTCTTCAAAGCCTCCTGTGATGAGTTCCTGTTCTATAAGCGCTTGGCTTTCTTCCTTAGATAGCTTTTTACGCGCCCAAACTTTTTCCATGGTTCGGTATAGCTTCTTAATTGCCAAGGTGTAGGTAGCTACTTCAAATGTTTCATCTTCATAAGTGCTAGTGTCACCCTGGGTATCAATGTGCTGTTCTTGTTCATCCATCTGCACATTCTCTTGAGATTCTTGAGTGCCCTGGCTGGCTTCATCATCTCTGTCATCATCATCTATTTCTGTCTGTTCTTCTTCTGAGCTGGATACTACTTGTCCTTGCTGTTGATCAGGCGGACTCGTAGGGTAACTTGGTCGTTTGTATTCCTGAGAGAAAAACTACCCTTTTGAAAATTGGAATTCGTTTGAGAAAGCATCGAGCATTTCAAAATCAAAAGTTGTATCCGTTGGTTCTGCTTCTAGGTTGGGTATCAGAAAAGAAAACGCTTCCGCACCAATAGTGGTGGGAATTTCTGCGACAGTGGTGATAGGTTCTTGGACTAACGTTTCCTGAGAGATAACTGCACTGGTACTGCCTTTTGTAATAATAGGTCGTGACAGGCATATGCGAATAGGTTGTATCACTGTAGGGGGTTCCGTAGGAGATTGCTCGTGAGAGGGTTGAGGCGATGGGGACTCCGGAACTTGTAGGCATGGGATAGATCCTCTCATGCACTTGCCTGCTCGTCCCTTGCTAGATTTCCTAGCTTTCGGCTGTCCCTTTCAATGCCTTTAACTCTTCATTTGTCATCGCATGCTCTATTGGAAAATCATATGCCAAACACATATACACAATTCTCGTGAGAGCGCAACATCCATGGATTACCTTCTTCCTTTCCCATCTCTGTTGTGCTAGGTATAGATGATCAGTGATCCAACTGGCCAAATCAACTATTTATGGCCCAATACAAGCCAAATACAAACCAAACCAAATGCGTTTGTGGGGCATTGTGAATCGATCCTTAGCTGGAAATGCAAAATTTTGTATATAGATTCTTAGTGGCTTAGAGAGCTTAGGTGTGATTGCCGAAATATCTTCCCATTTTGTAACATCTCCATGCTTCATAGGCTCTGGAATTAGCCTCTCTCACTCTGTCGGCATGTGAGTGCCATGTATCTTGATTGCAGCTCTAATCAAATCTTTAGAAAGGTAAAATTTCTTAAATGGCGGATCATTTACCAAGGACAATAAAATGAAAGTTCCCGGCAAATCCTTGTTCTCCGAAGCTGTCAAAGTTGTTACTAGGTAGTAGCATCTATAGAAGTCTGGTTTTCGGCAGTGGGTCACTAAAGTATTCAGTGAAGCCAGCTCTCACCCAAACATGCTTCAAGTCTTCTGTGTTCTATAGGGCTTCAAACTCTCTTAAGAAAAACTGGTACTTGCCCCATGTACGGTTATCAAAAGTCAAATTGGCATCAAAAATAAAATCTGCATCTGCCAAGGGTCCTGCTAAACCTTGACACCAATGTGAGTTGCAATGGACCTTTTCCGTGTATCCCCTTGGTGGATCATCAATGGGTCCTGGGAATCCTCGGAATTCCCGCGGTTGAGCCGTGGGATGCGGCTCTGCTAGTAAGTCGGCAACATTCACCACAGGTACACTGGAGCCAGCTTCAGGTTGTCCTTCTGCCTGCATGATGAGTGATGCGAGTGTGTAGAAGATCTGCCACAAAAGATTAGCACATTAGTATGGAAATTAATCATGATCCCATTAAAGTGAGACCGCAATCCCTTTCCATAACCGATGTGTAACCCGTGTAGCCGAGTGTTGTGATGTGGTTTATGGAATGATTGTTGCAAAACTAATGCAGGTCTCTAAACACCTACATGCTTCAGATGATGCATACATTTCTCGATGAGATGTTATTACAAGTGATGTTGGGTTATAGTGTGTGGATTTGTACAAGGTTCAGTTGTGAATGAGTTATTACAAGGGTAGTGTTTAGTCGGGATGGGAGTAATGTTAGATATGGGGGTCGGAGAAGACGTCTGGATACGTTTCGGTATCCATTTCCTAAGAGTTTCTACAAAAGGTGATATCAGATGTGGTGGTATTGAAGGGTGAAGAGATTTCTGAGGGATATATATTACATGGCTTGAGGGTTGAGCTATAATACACTGTTTGGGTACCCAAATCTGCGTGGATGTGGGTCGATTCGTAAGGTATTTCTTGGCAATCCAAATTTGTCTGTTGTTCATACTAGTAGAAGAAGGTTGAGGAGGCTTAGGATTCTTTCGTAACTTCTTCTTCTCATTGTCCGCGTTGTTGAAATCTGTCGGTGGTTTCTGTCCTTTTGGCACCCATACTTGTGTTGTGCCTCTTGCTTTGTGATACTGATACTGCTGCTTTCTTTATGTCGTCTGATATGGTCGTCGGTCTGGGTTCCTTCGTCGTGGTTGACTCCTTTGTGGTTGAGGTTGAGAGGTCAGATGGACACTCTGCTTTGGAAAATAAGGGAGGTCCAACACTTGCGAAACCTGCCCATTAGGAAGTGCTCCGTTTTTACTATTAATCTAGGCGAGTCTGCAGTTAGTGTGGAAGGATGGGCACTGCAGGGTGTTTTGCCCATGTGGCTACTGATGCAGTCCACCTGACCGCTAACTGTCCCCATCTATCCTACAATGATCCCCATTTGTCCACTGTTGGAAGACCGGGGGAAAATCTCCTGACAATCTTTTATCTCGCAACGATCCATCACCAAGCTCTCATGGGTTGACTTTGGAGGGTTCATGCTTAGCCGAGGGATTTGGCCAAATATCTTCCGGTCCTCCGTCACAAGCGTTTCATAGGGTCTAGGGTTACATACCTCAAGCGGAGTGTTGTTAGGGAAGTCAAGCGGTATCACTCGCTGCTAATCTAAGGTTCCAATCTGCAAGGAGCTTTGTCTAAGATTTAGGTCCACTGAGTGATCGTATAGCCAATCTTGGCCAAGGATTAGGGGTTCTATCAGGTCATCATCATGGCACACTAGTAGCTTTGTTGTCATGGTCACTCCATTTATGAGGATACGAAGGTCCACCTCACCCATGCAAGGGGTTTCCATGCCTCCTAGCCCTATGAGGTATGCCTCAATTGGCCGCATTTCTATTCTTGATTCCTTATAATGGGACCATCTAATCACACTAGTCGCAGCACCTGAATCAATTAAAGCCCTGAGCTCTTGGCAAGGGTTGCCGTGCTCTAGCCTGATTGTAATGAATGGTCTCCTATCCACTATGCTAGGATGAGTACCTGACTTTACTTGACATATGGCCATGGGGTATCTGGGTGTTGTTTCTAGATGGTTATAATGTTCTCTCCCTAGTCCTTGTCTTCTTAGCTTCATGCGCTTAATGCGTTCTATAGCTTCTACCTGAGCTTCAGCTCGTATTCTATTTTCTTCCTCCTTACGCTTCTTTGCCAATGTGAGTCTTCTAAGCATATCCTCATTAAGAGGTTCCTGATATAACTTGAATCTACAGCCACTAATGTAATTAGGCATTATGTCTCCTTCAAGGGTGGTTAATGGTACTGCTCCACTTGTCGAGAGTCTGTTAATGATCATAGGTCCATAACCTTGCTTTCCTAATTTCCATGCGTGTTGTTTCAAAGTATATACTAGGACTAAATCTCCTTCTTTTAAGCCTTTATCTTTCACATGTGCATCAAAATAGGCTTTCTGTCGCTTCTTTGCTTCATAGATGCCTACCGCTCCTTTTAGCCTGGTTT
Source organism: Ceratopteris richardii (assembly GCA_020310875.1). Taxonomy (NCBI): domain Eukaryota; kingdom Viridiplantae; phylum Streptophyta; class Polypodiopsida; order Polypodiales; family Pteridaceae; genus Ceratopteris; species Ceratopteris richardii. Next base: position 107,238,711 of record CM035434.1, read on the forward strand.
CTCTTAGTCGTTCCAAGTCCATTATTCTTGCTGATAATTCATGGCCCGTCCACTGATGTTGTTGTGCAACCTTAAGGGTCGATATCAAGAAGTCTAAAGGAAGCACAACATTCGCTCTGTGGTCTTTGCTATCTCAATTGGGGCCATGGATTAGGGTTGTTATACATCACATTAGCATAGTCGGGCTCCCAACTAGGCTCCAATAGTGGACTATCATACTGATATATCTACACATGTTCTAGTGACTCTGTGAAATATGCACGTGGACTATCTACGTGAGTAGAGTCAAAACTATTTGAGTTCGGATCGTCTCTCAATTGTACAGTATTGGCCACTAGGGTTGGCTTGCGGTTGTGTTGCATTGGGACACACATTTGCCATATGATCACCACCACAGGTGTAACAACGCTTGTTTGTTGTTAACCTAGGCATCTGTTTGCTAGAGACTCCTAGTTTCTGGGCCACTTTTTCTGCTAGGTCTTCTATCGAGCTAGACAATTTTGAGGATGCTAGAGATGAACAATCCAAGTCCTTATAGACCTTTGACAGTCCCAACTCGTCTCCTAGGTTGTCCTCAATGTCTATACAAATTCTTACACATTTCTCTAGCGTTCTGGGTTCCTTCAAGTATAGTTAGGAGCATAGTTTAGAGCTCAAGAGGCCATCTAAAAACAATGACACTTGCTTGGCCTGTGAGGGTAACTCTTGCATCGGACATCTCTCAACATATTTTCTAAACCTATGTCCTGGGAGTCTAACTATTTCCTGAGGGGTCTGTTTGAAGCTATGAATTAGTGAAGATGTATCATGCCTAATTCCACTTTTAGAGAATTCCATGATGAATGACTCTAAAAAGTGTTGGATGTCTCTAAATTGCCTTTGTTGCAATTGTTGGAACCAAGTTAAAGCTGTGTTCTTTAGCGTTAGTACAAATGCATTATATTGCGTGAACATATCTTCTACTTGCTCTGCTCGTAGCACTTGCTTAAATTTTGCAACATGGTCGTAGGGATCTCGTGTGCCATTAAAATAAGTTTTCATGGACTTCACTAACTGAGTGGGTCTGAGTATTCTTGTGTGTTCACGTGGTCTTGGTAGAGGAAAATCATCTCTACCACCTGGTATTCTAGGTTCCCTTTGTCTTTCCACTCTATCGGTGTCCGTGGTTGTTCTATCTCTCCCTAAGGGATGAGTGAAACTTACTTCTGGTCTTTCTTTGTTCTTCTCTCTTTGATTACCATGGGCTGAGGATGTTCTAGCACCCTGATGGCTTGTGTATCCATTTGTTCGAGATGGAGGGAATACTAAATCACCTCTCCATGTATAGGTATTTTGCGCGTAATCTGGTACTACAAATACTCGTTCTGAAGTCTCATCCAGGTATGCAACCTTTCCAGGTATATCTGGGTCTTTAAATTCATAGATCATGATGGAGCCTACCTCACTAGGTTGTTCCATTCTATATCTCCAAAATGCTTCATCAGTTTCCTTATTAACAAAGAGCTCTATGCTTCTATTATCCTGACGGATCCACTCTACTAGTTCTTCTCCTTGGGCCTTAGCTTCTGTCTCTAACTGAATTACACCAAACTCATTTGTATTATTTGGTTGAGTACTTATGATGTACATTGTTCCTTCTTTGTCTATGTATGCGTCTCTCTCGAATTTCACCACTTGACGTTCCAATCCAATGGGTTGATCAGTGTTGTGCATTTGCACCACTTGTCTTCGCAAACCATCCTCATAGATGTGAGCACATAAGCGGTTGGTTCGGAGAAATTCTAATTGAGTTCTGTAGGGTCCTTTGGGTCTTTCCAAGTATGCTATGTTTGACCCTCCTTCTCGTCTTTCCATGCTAAAAGCCATTTCTAATTCGCTAGTATCTGAGCCCAACTCGTAAGGGTAGCTATTCAACTATTGGGCCCACGATCGTGTAGTGGTTCCTACACTTGCTTCTGATGATCTAAGGCTTTGTCGGTCTGACTTACCTATATGCTTGCCTGATCTAAGGTTCATGAATTTACTTCCTTGCACTCTCTGATCGTCAATGGTTCTTTTTTTTAAATTGCTTGGTACTTTTCAAATTCCTTTAAGTTCTTGTCTTGTCTCAATGTATACGTCAGGAATCGACTTTCCGTTAGATTTTTGAGTTCTCGTTCCGTTAGACTTAAGTTCTTTCCTTTAGGTTTTCGTATCACACACCTTTACTTTAGTCTTGGACTTGAAAAATTTAATCTCTTGAACTTGATTTGTTCCTATCGTAGTTAATCTTGGATGCTAACGTTTAGCTTAAGCTAATAATTGACTGAGGGGGTTGAGTATTCTTCCAACCTCAAGTCAACTGCTTTGGTTGCTCTGTTGCCCAAGAAGTTGCACTTCCCAAGCCTCACGTCCTTCACTACCTTGCTCTGATTGCCCTTGATAGCCCTTGCTAGACCTGTAAAAATTCAATGTTTAGACCACTTTTTATTTGGATAATTAGGCACTTTGATATATACACTTTTAGGTCCTTGTCCAAATTTCAATGCCCCCTGGCTTTTCTAGTCCCTACAATGTGTCAAACTCAAATTATCCTCTCTAAAAATCAATAGTTGAGGTCACATAGTTCTTGTAAAGAGCTTTCTAACGAGCTATCAAGCTCAAAAAACGGACTTCGGATGAAAAAGATATGAGCATTCAAGCTCTCGGGAGTGAAAATTGGCAAATAGGTTTTTCTTCACTTATGAGCTAAGAGTTCTCTTATGAGTCTAATTACCCAAAAATTTACTTAAAATAGCCCCAAATTTGCCCAAAAAATCAAACCCTAATTTTTGCATTTGGGGGGGACAACCGCAATGGTCTGAGACAATCGTGATGGTCTAGGACCGTCGCGATGGCTCAGGTGAACCGTCGCGATAGTGTGGCACAATCGCGATGGTCCGAAGGTGCGAACCGTCGTGATGGTCAACAGTGAACAATCCTGATGGTTTGAATGAACCGACGCGATGGTGTGATCGGAGAACAATCGCGATGGCATCGGTCAATGGTCAACATAATCATCGCGATGGCGTGAGCCCGTCGCGATGGTCACGGGGCGCGATGGCTTGAGCCAATCGCGATGGTCCAATTTTTGAGGCGTCGCGATGGTGTACCTGGTGTCATCGCGACGACGTGGCTAGTGAACAATCGCGATGGTCTAGCTTGACACGTGGCAGCATTGGCATGATGGCATGAGCCAATCACGGTGGCGTGGGGTCAACGGGATCATCGAGATGGTCAGTGACCTTCGTGATGGTTCAAGTGAACCGTCGCGATGGTCTAGCCGAGCCATCGTGATGGCATGAGCCAATCGCGATGGTGTGACACAATCGTGATGGCATGAGCCCGTCGTGATGGTCCACCAAATCAAAGATTTTGCAAATGCGTTTGTGGATTCTTGCAAGCACTTGTGTCGCCTACCTCTTGGAGAACTCCCTTACCAAAAATGTCGAAGTTGGCAGACCATAGCGATGGTCTGACACACATGGAAGAAATCTGACAGAAAGTGGTTTTTTACCTTTTGGAAGCTTTCCTGATGCACTGGAGCTCTGTACCCGCAAGAAAACTCAAAGACACACAAGTACATGCAGTCACAAAAGCTCTCTCTCTCTCTCAAGCACAAATGAGGGGAAATGAGGAGAATGGGTGGATATGGTGAATGTTTTGATTTTTTTGGACTGGAAGAAGATGATGCGGTGGTGAAGGAGGAGTGTAGAGGAGATGAAAAACATAAAAAACTAAGTAAAAACAACAACAAAAACTGAAATGTTTACCTCCCAACACCACCTCTTGCTATACTCTTACCATCACACATTCGTCCTAGACTTGATCCCCGGCAACGACGCCAAATTTGGTGTTGCTCTAGCACAATGGTGAGAACCACGTTAAGAAGCTCCACCTCCTTAATGTCAATCCTCGGAAGAGATAGGAGTGATATGAAGATCGTGAACGTGAGATGTAGTGAGAGTGAAGGTGAGAAGCATAGAGATGCACACACACATACACACACATGTAGGAGACAAGCAAGACACAATGGAAGGTAGGATAATAGACTCTATTGCTTAAGATCAATTACAAGCTCAAAATAGCTCTAGGCTCTTCTCTACTCACACAAGCTAACTCTAACCTCAAAAATGAGCTCTCTATGTCTTTTTATAGATTCTAGAATAGTTTTGACCGGTTTCACAGGTAGCTTCATTCTACCTAAGCTCCTCAAGCTCGAGGACTCCTCGGCTTGCACAAAATGGAGCTATGAATTACAAAAAGGGTTTTTCTATGTTACATATGGTACAAAAGTGATGAAAATCATTGTTGGAGGTTTTTGAAAAGTATTTATAAAACATAATCCTTTAAAAAATGATTCGACTGGCTCCTCATTACTTCGTGGTGCTCTATCTTTACATGCTTCCGCGTCGTCTGTGCCTTTGGCTACTGCCAACAGCCAATCATGTGTGATTCAGTTATTGAATAATGTGAACCTAGCATTGATGCATTCGAGGATGCAAGTGACTCCGATCTAGAGTCAATTATTATGGACCCACCTTTTGCATTAGATGAGGAATATTTCTATGAAGTGGAAGCTCACTCGCAAGGACACGAAGAACTTACAAATGATGTGAGATTAGCCACAGAGGTAACCACTAAGAATTAAGGCAAGAAGAGGAAGAAGAGAGAAGTCACACCAGAGGAGGAAGAATCCTTGTTTGAGGTCCCGGAAAACTTTAAGAAGTACGAGATAGAAGATAGGAGGGTCATGATAAGAATGCCTAAGTGTGATGCACAAGTAGGAGAAGCCTATGATAACAAAGAAACCACAAAAAAATCATAGTGATAATAGAAGAAGGTGAGGAACAATGTACCTACATTGGACATGACATAAGTGAAGGTGAGGAGCAAGAGTTGATAGCCTTGCTAAGAGAATATAGAGATGTATTCGTATGGAGTTACAAGGACTTAAAAGGCGTAGACCATGACATATGCTCACATACGATTCCCATGACCTCAACTGCCAAACCCTCTAAGCAGAAGCCATACACATACAACAATAACTATGCTACCAAGATCAAGGAAGAGATAGATCACTTGGTAGAAGCTGGATTTGTCTATGAAATCGAGCGCATTGAATGGGTATCCCCCATAGTAGTGGTGGCCAAGCAGAATGGAAAGTTACGTGTATGCATTAACTTGAAGAAAGTTAACGTAGCCATTATTAGAGGCAATTATCCGCTTCCTATCATTGAGAATCTCTTAGAAAGAGTAGTAGGCAAGGAAGTATATAGCTTCCTTGATGGCTTCTCTGGCTACAATCACATGGCTATAGCTCCAGAAGATCAGCATAAGACAACCTTTGCTACCGAGTGGGACATATTTGCCTTTCAAGTAATGCCATTTGGTCTTACCAATGCGCCATCCACCTTTCAAAGACTGATGTGCCACGTGTTTAAAGAGTTCTTGAGGAAAAATTTGGAAGTCTATGTTGATGATCTCTGTGCTCATTCCAACATAAGACAAACACATATCCCAGAGTTGAGAGCTATCTTTGACAAATGTAGTGAATATCAAATCTGCTTGAACCCAGAAAAGTGTGTTTTTATGGTCAAGCAAGGCAAGATTCTAGGACACATAGTGTCAAAGAATGGCATATCTGTGGACGAGGATAAAGTTAGAGCTATTGAAGAGCTACCTAGGCCAAAGAATGTCAAGGAAGTACAGGCTTTCATGGGGCATTGTGGCTATTATCACCGCTTCATTCATATGTATGTGATCATTGCAAAGCCTCTGTACTCCCTTTTGACTAACTTTGAGTGGATTGAAGAATGTGAGGATTCCTTTAATGAGCTCAAGAGAAGATTGTGTTCTGCACCAATCTTGACTACACCCGATTGAAACAAGCCTTTCCATGTTCATGTAGATGCATCCAATTGTGCCATTTGATGTGTACTTGCACAACCTACTAGTGAAGGTAATATGGATCTCCCGATAGCCTATGTTAGTAGACAATTGAATGCAACTGAACAAAATTATACTACTATAAAGAGAGATATGGTATATGCGGTTAAAAAGTTTAGACACTATTTGCTTGCAAATAAGTTTAAATCATTTACGGATCAGCAAGCTCTACTATACTTGGTAAACAAGCCATGCAATATAGGTAGATTAGTAATATGGTTCCTCTTACTAAAGGAATATGACTTTGAGGTAGTGATGAGGAAAGGCAAGACTCACTTGATAGCAGATCATCTCTCGAGGATCACATCCGGAGAGGCCCCACAAGGAATATTAGATGATCTCCCTGATGCTTACTTGTTTGATTTGGAGGTGGTACCACAGTCAGCCAAGACATTAGTGCCAGTATTGACATATGGGCCCAAACATCCAATAATAAACACTCATGATAAGGAGGTAGTAAAAGCCCAAAAGTACCATATCGTGGCAGGGAGTACGTACAATCATACAGATCAAGGAATATTAGCTTGTTGTGTGGAAGAGGAGGAGCATGCAAAATGGTCACAACTCACACATGTAGGTGCATTACAACAACATTACTCCAAACATCGAAACCTCCAGACCCAATGAAGATTAGGTGTGCATTGGCCAACTATGGAAGCAGATGTCCATAAGTTGTACAAGGAATGCCTAATCTGTTGTGTTAGACCACCTCTAGAGCATGCGACACTATATCGAGTGTCTCTAATACTAGATTGGAGTGAACCATTGGTGAATCGTTCGATGACAAAAGCATTCTCTCAAGAAATGACATTGGGGAGACAATGAAGTTTAGAACAGGAGGCTCTAGATTATATAGTCACAGGAGATAATCTATACAGATGAGGAAAAGATGGATATCTTAGATTATGTGTCCATGAGACTGAATATCTGAAGATCTTGGAAACTGCTCACCAACGTGTAGCAGGAAGACACTTTGGACTAGATAGGGTGATCAAGGCAATATTATTTGTAGGTCTTTGGTGGCCCACTCTTCGCATGGAAGAGGTGTGATGTTTGTTAGAGAACTCAGTATCCTATACATAAACATGAGCTGCCATTGAAACATATGATGGGTGTACATGCATTCTCTAAATGGGGAATAGACTTTGTGGGTCCTATTAATCTTGGCCAAGTGTTCACATGCCGAATACATCATTGTCAACACTGACTATCTAACCAAATGGGTAGAAGTAAAAGCTACAACAAAGAACGATGCTCAAACCACTGCTAAGTTCTTATTTGAGAATGTGTTGACCAGATATGGGCTACCAATAGAGCTAGTAAGTGTTAGAGGCACACACTTCTTGATCGAGGTCATTGAAAACCTTATCCTAGAATTCTTGGTGATACATAAGAAGCCTGGTCTGTATCATCCACAAGCTAATGGGAAAGCCGAGAGCAATAATAAGATTCTATGCAGTGTATTGACAAAATTGGTTAATAATAAACACGTTGATTGGGTCAAAAAATTACACCATGCTATTTGGGCATATAGAGTTGCATATAAAATGGTACTCCACACCACACCCTTTCAGATGGTGTTTGGCGAAAATGTGGTGCTACCATTGGACTTCTTGATACCTACATTTAAGGTAGCACGAGTATGATTGGACAAGCCATGAGCTCTCCTCCAGGATCTTTGACCTTAAACGACTAGGTGAAACAAAATTGAGAGGAACAGTAGGAATTTATGTAGCCAAGAGAAGAGAAAAGGCATATTTTGACGCACATGTGAAGGATAAGGGCTTGAAAGCACGAGACCTAGTCTTAGTCTACACTCTGATGCAACATGCATGAAAATTAGAGAAAAGAGGCTATGGACCATGATTCTCAATAGGATCTCAAGAAGTGGAGCAATTCAACTAGCCACTCTAGAAGGTGACATCCTACCAAGTTACATCAGTGGATGTAGAGTTAAATTATATCAAGAGCCCCTCACGGTGGCGATGCTAAATCGACTCAACACTACTAAGAAATGTAAAGAAGAAGAAAATCGAATTCGAGAAGAAGCACAGGCAGAAGCTTTAGAACGCATCCGACAAATGAAATTGTGAAGAAAAGGTAGAGATCAGCCTATGTTTGACACTCAAGAAGTTCTAAGTTATCACATGGCCATGTGCAAAGCATCAAGTAAACATTCCCATAGGATACTTGATCGATGACCCTTTGTGACCCTAGACGTAGGATACGGAGAGAGTGCAAGGACCATAAGGGCTTTGATTGATTCAGGAGCAGACACTAGTGCGATCCACCTTTCTTACTACCAAGAATTGCAATTGAAGGTCAATCCTATACAGGCATATCTTATAGGAGTGGGGATGTGGAAAACCCCTACGTGGGTGAGGTTGAACTTCCCCTCAACATTCAAGAGTTTCTAATGGCAATCAAAGTGCTAGTGTGTGAAGACGAGGATCTTACCGAATCTCTTGTCTTGGGCCAAGACTGAATCTATGATCATGTAGTCAACCTCAACCTAAGAAGTGGACTTCTTCAGGGTTGGGTGGGCCAAAACTGCATCACAATTGAATTAGAGAATCAATCACTCAAGCCACTAGAAAAGGCACCAAATCCTGGTCCCTCCAGAAACACACATGAAGGTAACGATGCTATTCTTGTCCAAAGTTCTATGGTGCAGAAGATTGTCACCCTTGACGAAGGTGCAGAAGTCAATGAGGAGTTCCCTTCTTTTCCAAAGAGGATTCCAAGAAAGCAAGCAGGACAACACACGACACAGAGGAGGCTGATGATCAAGAAGCATGAGGAACAACCACTGCAATATAAAGTACCTCTTGGCATGAAGTTGGTCTGGGTACGCAAGGGTGAGCAACCCTCACGTTTGGAGACTGGATCCCAGAGATACACCAAAGGAGCTACAATGTCAAGGATTACAACGAAGAAGTATCCTAGGCATCCATCTAGACATACCATTGCTATTTGGGTCGCAAAGTGGTCAATGGATATCCCAAATGCTAAACAAATATGGATGCCCAAGACCTGCTTACCAGCTCAAATAGCTCCACCTCCACTCACAAGATTGAACCCACACTCATAGTCACTCTTGGCACAAATCCCAAGGCAAACTTCTACACTCCACACCATTACATCTTTAGTCACACCTAGGAATGTCGGGAAACGGATACCCAAAAAGTCCTAACTCCAACACAATCCAGTCCACAAACATTTACATGTCATCACCACTAAAAGCTACGCTCCCACGATCAAGGTTTGGAGATTTAAACCCCGTATCAAACCCCCTGACCCAACTTTGCAAATCAGTCCACTTTGATGAAGGTGCAATATGAGTACAGTGCACATCCCACGTATGCATCTAGGGGAATCACTAACCTACTAACCAACATTCACATGCATCATGAACACTTCACTCGCTAACCTCTATCCACTTTGGATGTCATGTTAGTATTGTGGAGGGAACACCATAACATAATGTTTCCTATGCAATTCTAATATGCCTCTCTTCTTCTAGCACATAAGCATCAGTAGTTACAAGCACTATCATGGCAGGAGTAGTAGGCCCGAGCTCACAGGCAGGAGTAAGTACTGTGGGTATTGATGCAGAGAATCTACCAATCGAAGTGCCACCAACTGAACGACCTGTAGAGCTTCAACACCTCCAACAAATATGCATATTGGATCTTCCCACAGGCATAATGGAGAGAGTCCATGCAAACTCTCACTGGTTCAATGGCATGCTAGGGCCCTTAGGAGAAGCTAAGTATATCTGGGAGTCCAAGTGTGAGTATGACAAGTCATGGGTTCAATTCCAATTCTTTTCCAAAGAATTGGAGACTCTCCAGAACACATCAAAACTTCAAAGCATATGGCAATGTGCAAGGCTGGTGGAGTACTTTGAGGCACCATTACCCAAGCCCGATCTCCTAAGGTGTTACTATTTGGTATCAACATTATAGGCAAATGAGGAAAAGGACAAACCAGGAACCTTTGTTCTTCGTTCCGTATTGGGCAACAATGAGTTGAAAAATTTTGAACTTACCCTAGAACTCATGAGCTTTGCCTTGAACATGCATGGCACCCATGTGTCCTTGAAGAAGGATGCTTTAATACCCACTAACATGAAGAACGAGAAACTACAGAAGGTGAAAGATATGGCGGCACTCGCACCAAATGTGTCCATCCCTCTACATATGTGCCTACAACATTGTTCATTTCTTGGTCAAGATTGATTCACTCAGCCCCACAAATGGATCTAGTTTGCTCTTTACTTGGCAGAGACAGGTGCACTACCGATTAAGCTTCCTATATGGATTATTGAGCAGCTATATGGAGCAAATAAAAGGTCATCTAGGAAGCCAGTAGTGAATGGTTGTTGTGCAATCACGTGCATCATCTACAAGTTCTTAGCATACGATGTACCCATTGAACATGCTTTAAGCTAGTCACAACTACAAATGTTTAAAAGACACAAAACTACCATACATCAATCCAAGCGCATGAGGGGCTCAATTCCTTGTCTAGACACCCGAATTTCTGATGACTCTAGAAGTCTTGCCACGAGGGGATGCCACCGTGCCTCCCTTTACCATTCGAATACCTAGATCTAGATCTAAAGGCACATCACAAACTGCCCCATCGGCTCCTCCCATCCCACTTTAATTTGAATTTGCTACCACTAGAGACATTGAAGGGATGAGCACCTTTGACTTCAAATCATTCTTGCAGAATACAAAAATTTCTGATGTAGAATTCTTTTCGGACATAGAAGAACAGGGCACCTCTTCCCAAAGATGGAGGAAATCCACAAAAGTCTGCCATATACATTGGGATGAGGATCAGCAGAGACCATCTCAACAATCAGAACACCCAGAGGGGGAAGAAGAGGACAAAGAAGAAGTAGAAGAAGAAGAAACCATAGGAGCCCAAGCATATACAACTATACTCCGAAGGCTGTATCAGATCATGGAGCGAGTGAGGGTGCAACAATTGCTCACCAAACATAACAATAGAATGCTCATGGTGTAGCTCTTGGAAGAAGCCAGAGTTGACTCTGAATGTAGAAAAGGTCTCCTATTAACGGTAGAAACTTATGGTGTATTGGAAAGAGTCCAATTAGCCATTCAGAGGCCTCCCATTCAATATGATCTGCAAAGATTCCAAACACGACCACGGTCCGGTTAAAACATCTAGATTCCCATTAATACGATTGAAGACCCTATTATTACATCTGAACCAATCAAGACAACCTCCCAAGCAGCAAGAACTCCTAGTCAAAAACACACAATCACCCATCAAGAGTCCACTAAGCCACTACCACTGACCCCCCCACCATCACCTCCTCGAACAGAAGCTGAAGATATCACCTTGACTGCTCACCCCACAGAGCAAGCCGTCATCTTCTGTAGTCCTGCATCTAGTTCCGCTTTGTTTTCCTCTTTTGACAACCCTATATCTCATTCCACCATCGTTATAACATAATCCTTCATGGAGCCTGCCATAGGACAACCAGCCCCCATGCCCTGAGTCATAGGCCATCGTGACACTAGATCCATATTTTTTGGATTCCCTGACCCCATGCTCCCTTTCATGGCCTTCCTGCCTTCAAGCTCATACTTCCCACCCCCCATACTACCAATCCTTGAAACTGTCCATGACTTCCTTTCTAGAATGTTTCAAGCCACTGCCCAACCCTTCTCGTCGATCCCATTTCGAACATCCACACCACAGTCATTCACCACTATCACACACACACCACCTACCATTCCGATATATATGGTAGATACCACCTTCACCCCCACGGCCAAAAGCATCGACATTTCATCATCGACGGAACCTCCCCCCACACTTCCACCATCCCCCATCCATCCTCCACCAATTGCACCTGCACACACATCTTGTGTAGACACAACATTCACACTTCCCATCCCCCAATTCCCTTCCCTTGCATCGTCCACTCTACAAACCACACCTTCATCTATAGATAATGCATTTGACACCATGTTTGCATGTATGTCAAAGTTAAGGATAGAATACAATCAGCTACAGGCATATAACCAAAGATTATCCTAGAAAACATACAGACCCTAGAAAACATAAAGATTATCCTTGAAGACTATGCTACTCTAGTCGAGGCACATGACCAATTATTCGAAGAATTGGATCAGCTGAAGGGGCAATGATGTAAGGACGCCACAGCTGTGCCCCAAGCCACAGCCTCAACCTCGTCTCCTATCACTGACTCAAAAACCCTATATGACCTACAAAAACAAGTCACAGAATTACAAGCACGACTACTAAAGTATGAAAGGCCAGCTTCCGCACCGGAGGCTCCCACAGATGAAGAAACAGTACCCATTCCTGTGGAACAAACATTTGAAGAAGACTATGAGCCACAACCCATTCCAGGCAGACAACAAACATTTGAAGGTCAAAACTACATGGTGAATACTACATGGCCTCAACTGTTTTTTATAAGAATAATGCATTGATTTTTAGATAGGGTTTTCTGAAGTTGACCCTCTGTGGGGTAAGTACACCAAGGGAGCTCTAGAGGAATTTTTTTGGCAATCTAGAAGGGGGAGAAAGGGTCATTGAAAGTGTTTGAAATAATTTGTCTATCAATTGAAGGTAAAGAAAACTGGAGCAAAATTTGGAACTTTAGAGGACCATTGAGAGCTTTTGGAGGAACCAAAGCAAGTGCCAGTGCGTGTAGGCTTAGGAACACGCTTCCTAGGCAGACAAGCATAGCAAAGAGAAGCGACTTGAGGTTGGAAGATCTCTCAACCACCTCAATCCATTCCTAGCTTAGGCTAAGTGCAAGCAGACCTTTTGATTGATTAGAGGATTGATAGGAACCCTCAAGTTCTAAGAGACTTTGAATTCTCAACTCTAAGAATAGGTTAAGTTGCAGTCAAGGGACAACCTAAGGGGAAAGAACTTAAGCTAAGTGAACGAACAACATCAAGTGCAACACACTTAAGTGCTCCTGACGGCACTTAACTAACAACAAGAAAACAAGTACCCAAGAAATTAAAAAGAAAAAGTGATTGGTATCAAAGCATCAGCAACAAGGTTGTACAAGGATCACAAAGCATCAGCAACATGGTTGTACAAGGATCATTGGGTTAGCTAGAAGGGCATATGAACTTGAGATCATGAAGAAACCTAGGGAGAGACCATTGAAGTATTAGATCATTAGAGGCTAAATTCAACCATACCGCTAGGTCTTGGGCCCAGCAGTTGGCTACCCCTATGCTCAAAACTCAGAAACCAATGACTATGAGATGTCTTATAGCATGGAGAGACTTGTAGGTAGCTCAAGAGTGGCATACCTAGTAAAACCATAAGGTCCCTACAAGACTCAATTGGAATATATCCAGACCAACCAATTAGGTGCTCATATCTATGAGGATGGTTTGAGAGGGTGTATTGTCCAAATTAAAAACCCGGATCAGGCCATGGGACTGGAACACCCTGTAGTCAAGTTTGAAAATGGTCCCTACGTAGATAAAGAAGGAACAATGTATGTGGTCACCAACGAGCCAGAAAAGACAGATGAATTTGGCAACATAATCTCAGAGACCAAAATAGGTGACATAGAGTAGGGGAACATAGGAAAAGAGCCAAAAACCCCTTGAGGAAAGTCAGTTCTGACTAGGATAATCACTCCAGAGTGGGTTCCCTAAGACAATAGGAGCATAGATTTGCTCTTAAATCGAGAGACGGATGAGGCTTTTTGGAGGTATAAGCCTGAGAAGCCTAACGAAGTAGGAGCACTTACCATCTATGAATTCAAAGATCCTGATAGCCCGGGCAAAGTGATCTACCTAGATAATGTGTCAGAGAGGATCTTTGTGGTCTCAGAGCATGGAAGACATGCCTACACTTGGAAGGGTGAATTTGTTTTTCCCCAACCACGATCCACTCTCTCTTATGGTCACCAAGGAGCTGGAACATCTCAAACTCATGGGACTCATAGAGACAAGAGTAGAGACAGACCCATATGACCATGTAGACACGTATGGCACTATAGACCCGTATGACCATGTAGCAGAGTTTAGACAAGTTTTGAGAGCAGAACAACTGGGAGACTTGTTCACTCAATACAATGCTTTTGGCCTAACTCTCAAGAATACCACATTGACATGGTTTCAACCGCTTCAGCAACGTTAGTTCAAAAATATAGATCAACTTCTTGAAGCCTTTCTCATTGAGTTTGCTACGAGTGGTATTAGGCATAACACATCCTCCTTGATATACAGCTTTAAGCAAACACCTCAAGAGACAATGAGGCTCCCAGGAAGAAGGTTTAGGCAACAGCTAGAGACATGCCCTATTCAAGAGTTACCCACTCCAGCCAAACAAGTGGCCTTATTTCTAGATGGATTGTTAAGTACCAAACTGAGATCATATGTGTACTTTGTTGGAGATAGATGTCTGCGGAAGCACGCGAACAACACAAGGAAGAAGAAGAAGCTTGGAGCACAACACACAATACTGAATGTATTACTAGAGAATGTACAAAGATAAGTATCCCATTAGGGCAATATGCATATATACAAGCTGGGGGAAAAAACCTCCTAAAGAGGGAAAAGTGCCTCGATGGTCCTAGAGTGTTCACACACATCACTACCTAAATATATCAACAAATCTCCTGTGGGAGTGATGTTGTGAACAAGTAGCTGGCACTCATGTTTAAGGAAGTGCCAAGCTATGTGGAAATAACTCCATAAAAGGAAGTAAGCCCAAAGCTTTGCGAAAAGCTTCAAACTTCTCCCTAGGCAGAGCCTTCGTGAAAAGGTCTACAATGTTCTCCTGTGTGGGCACATATGCCAAGCTGATCTTCGAGCAGAGAACCTCTCACTGACATAGTGATAATGCACCTCAATGTGCTTAGTGTGAGCATGGAACATAGGGTTCCTCGCAACTGCCAATGTGCTCTCATTGTCAGTGAAGATGGTGGTGGTAGAAGTCTGACCAACACCCAAATCAGCCATAAGGCGTGTGAGCCACACACACTCAACAGTCACTGTGAAAGGTGCCCTATACTCAGCCTCACAACTGGAAGTGGCCAGAGTAGGTTGCTTCTTGCTCAACCAAGATATACATGAGCTACCAAGCATGAAGCAAAACCCAGTAGTGGACACACGAGTGTCATAGCAACCAACCCAATCAGAGTCAGAAAAAGCAAGCAAATTTGGCCGCTAGTGATCCCCCCTTGGGATAAAACAACCCAAGTAGCTGAGTACCACTCAAATAGCAAAAGATGCGCTTAACTGCCTGCCAATGCTTGACTCTTGGGCAATGCATAAACCTGCTCATCTCTGAGACAGCAAATTATATATCTGGCTGAGTAATGCATAAGTAAATCAAGCATCCAATAGCCTGCTGATAGATAACAGCATCAAATGCATCTCTAGCATCATGAAGACTCAATCGTTAACCTATCTCCATAGGAGTGGCAATAGGCTTACAGTCTTCAAGGCCAAAACATTGCAATAATGTGTCAATATATTTTGTTTGACACAAATCCATTCCACCATCAACGTGCATAAGTTGAATGCCCGAATAATGATGCAAATGCCCCAAATCAGACATTTCAAATGAGGCATGCAAATCAGCCTTAAAATCAGCAATATGCTTTTCAATAGGACCAGTGAGCAGCATGTCGTTAACATAGACAACAATGATTAGAAGTACATCATTAGCACGCTTAACATATGAGGTGCTTTCAGTTGGATTGTTCTAAAAACCATGTGCAATCAGATAGGCATGTATCTTCTCATACCAAGCACATGGTGCTTGCTTTAAACCATATAATGCCTTCTTTAACCTGCACACCTGGTTTTCATGCCCTTTTTGCACAAAGCCACGGGGCTGAAAAACATACACTTCTTCATGCAAGTCACCATTCAAAAATGCTATTATAATGCCCAACTGATGTACATTCCAACCACGATGAGCTGCAAGTGCACAGATGCTCCGAACAATAGTCATACAACATGTAGGTGCAAAGGTATCATCAAAATCAATGCCTCTTTCCTGTGCATAAACCTTTGCAACAAGCCTAGCCTTATGCCTGTCAACTGTACCATCTAGTTTATGCTTCAGCTTGTATACCCACTTAGTGCCAATGGCCTTCTTGCCTGGAGGTAAGTCACATAAAGACCAAGTACCATTCTTGATTATAGCATCATATTCAAATTGCATAGCAGCCATCCAATTTTCTGAATTTTGTGCTTCATCAAAGAAAACAGGCTCATTCTCATCACAGAGACTAGATGCAGCCATAGCATAGCAATCTGATGCAAAAGAGGCACTATGAGAGCCTGAACGAGTCTGATATGATAGAGGTGCATCTAATTTGCTGTCACGCAAAGTCTGCAGCAGCCATTTTGGCATAGTTTTTGCCTGCTCAATATCAACTCTCTTATCAAGTAGTGCATCATGTAAATCTGCATAAAAAATGGAATGATCTATATCATCACATGAAACCTGCAAAGGCTGAGAAGTTGCCTCATTGGGACCAGCACTAGACTGTCCACCTGTAAAAAGAGGCAGCAAAGTATCATACATGTCTTTGGAGCTAACAGATGTCTCCTTAGTACATGAAAGGAATGGCTGAATAGCATCTTCCACAAAAACAAAATCACGGCTAACCAGAATGCGTTTAGTCTGTGGACGATACAAACGATAGCCTTTACTTTTAGAACTGTACCCAACAAAAATACATTTTACTACTTTATCATCCAATTTTCTACGATGTTGTTTAGGCACTAATGCATATGCCAAACAACCAAAAACACGGAGATGAGCAACAGATGGTTTTCGACCATGCGAAGCTTCATATGGAGTAATAGACTGGAGCGCGTTAGTGGGACACCTGTTCAGTACATATGCTGCACACATGACAACCTCAAGCCAGAAACTATGTGGTAAAGCTTGACTCTTGACAATACACCTCGCCATCTCCATGAGTGACTTGTTCTTTCGTTCAACAACTCCATTTTGTTGAGGTGTATATGGCAGTGTACACTGGTGTTTTATCCCATGTTCAGCCAGAAATGCATTAAAATCAGAAGACATATATTCCCCCCCTCGCTCAGAATGGAGGGTGCCCATTTTACATGCTGACAGACTTTCAGCCAAAACCAAAAACTGTTTGAAGCACATGAACATTTTCGACTTTGCCTTCAATGGATATACCCATGCATGCCTGGAAAAATCATCAATAAAAGTCACGAAGTAAAGATAATTTCCAAAAGAAGATGTCTGCATAGACCATAGACATCACTATGTACAAGCTGCAGTTTCTGAGTAGCCCGAACTGAAACATCTTTTGGAAAGAACGAATGGTGCATTTTGCCCAAAATACAGCCTTCACAAACATGTTTTCCACGTGCCTTAAGTTTGGGCAAAGAGAACACCATTTCAAATTTCTGTAGACATAGCAAACTAGCAAAATTCAGATGACCAAAGCGTGCATGCCAAAGCTTTGCTTCTGACATAGCCTGAGAATCATTTACTGCACATGCCAAATCATTTACAGATCTTTCATAGTCTATGAGCTTATAAAACCCATGACATAAAATGCTAGAAGCAATAATCACATTGCCATTTGACAGATCATGAATTGTACACTTCTCATCAACAAATTTCACAACCAAGCCAATCTTGGCTAATCCAGAAACTGATAACAGGTTCTTCTTGATCCCTGGGACAAATAAAGCATCTGACAAAGTGAAAGAACTACCATCCGCAGTATTCAAAATGATCTTACCAACTCCCATAACAGGATAAGAGGAGTTGTTGGCACATGTAACAGTATTCCCTATAGGGGCAGGCTCGAGTGAAGAGAAGAAACTGCACAGCGAGGTAATATGTTTGGTCGCCCCACTGTCAAAATACCAAACATCTGAGTCTACTGCAAACATGCACTACTCATAAGAAGATGGGTCAAAACTGTAGACAATAGTAAACGCCCATTCTTCTTCCTGCACAAGATTAGCAGACTCTATTTTTGGTGTAGAGGCCTCTACAAGAACCATTCTAGCCTCTTTCTTCTTTGCCTCTTTAGCAGCTAGTTTTGGACAATTCTTTATGATATGATCATTCCCTTTACAATACTTACAAAACAATTTCTGCTTTTCTGATTTCTTCTTATCTTTATCTTCCTTCTTCGAATGTGCAGAATTAGCAGATTTCTGCTTACTAGTTGAAGAGCTCCATTTTTCTTTGCCCTTCTGACTAGCCAGGAAAGCTTGATCTGCAACTTGCATAATGGACCTGTTCTGAGTGGACTAATCTTCCTGCAACAAAACAAAGACTAACTCCTCAAATGATAAGGCATTTGGATTGCCTTTCATCATCAACCGAAGAGTAGAAGCAAAACTCTGATATGTTAAGTCTTTGATCTTTGTTAAGAAACTGTCCATAGAATCACCTTCATTAGTGCTCACTCTCCAACTGGTTTCGAAGGTAAGCAACACGATCCTCATTCCTAGCTTGGTACAATGTGGTAAGTGTATCCCAAGCATCCTGAGCTATTCTGTAAGAGCGAATGTGAGGAACAATGGCACGTTTGACAGACAAAGCTATCAATGCATGTGCTTGGGCATCTCTACCATCCCAGCAAATCTGCTCTATAGTAGGTGCAGTAGAAACCGCAACACGAACAAGAATATGCAAAATATCACCATCTTCGACACCTTCTACATCAGCTTCAACACCTGTAGTTGTAAGAGTTGCAGGTGTGATAGGACGTTTTTTGACACCCTACAAAATGTTCCACATTCCTTTTGCAACCAACACATGTCACATCATATAAGCCCATAACGGGTAGTTGGTACCATCCAACTTATCCTCAAGAGCCAACATACGGAATACATCACTGCTTTCAGCCATGGCCGGCGACTAAAATACCTTGATGCAAAAATTTGACTGTATCTCAAAATGTTGAACAAAACTACCCAGACAAATTCTACTAGACCTGTAGAAGACTTCGAGACGCTTATACTTGCAAACAAAAATTGGTATATACCTTTGGCCTAAAAAGATGAAATACCCTGCATAAGCACTATGATAGTGCATTCGGAGGCCGAAACGAGCACCAAAATTTGTGCGATTCTGAGACTTCAAATGGAGGAGTGTCGATGGCAGCCTAGATGAAGCAATGATCGGCTCTGATACCAATTGTTGGAGATAGACATCTGGGGAAGCACACAAATAGCACAAGGAAGAAGAAGAAGCTTGGAGCACAACACACAATACTGAGTGTATTACTAGAGAATGTACAAAGATAAGTAGCCCATTAGGGCAATAGGCGTATATACAAGGTGGGGGAAAAAACCTCCTAAAGAGGGAAAAAAGTGCCTTGATGGTCCTAGGGTGTTCACACACATCACTACCTAAATATATCAACATACTTGAAGGACCCTAGATCCATAGAAGAGTGTGTACACATGTGCATAGACATCGAGGATAATCTAGTGGAGGAATTAGAGCTTTCAAAGATCTATAAAGACTCAGATAGTGCTACTAGCCTACCTTCCATACAATCCACATCGATTGAGGATCTGGCTTGGTGAGAAGGTAGCTGATAAATTAGGAGTCTCTAGCAAGAATATTCCTAGATTTACCCCAGGAAAATGATGCTAGACTTGTGGAGGAGACCATATGGCTAATGTGTGCCCTATCATGGCTCAACTCCAAGTGAACCCTAACAACCAATACTACACCATAGAAAGGAGATACACCAACCACACTGCACAAGACTACCCATATAATAAACAAGCTGTTAGATAAAATTTTCGTCAGACGTATCCATAGCAAGGGAAATACAAGAACCAATACCCACAATAGGAGTATGGTAGGCCCCAGCAATCCTATCAATCACCCTATCAAGGGCTGCAGAGACCTCAACCAAATCTAGCATAGCAACCCCCTGCTCTAGCCAATGTGATTCTAGTGAAGTATGCAGCTATAGAAGAAAATTTGAATAGAGCTTTAGTGCCAGTAACACCATTGCTCTTAGAAAGTGACCCAAGTGACCATAGTTTTGACTCCACTCATATTGATAGCCCACAAGCTTACTACATACAGTCACCTGAGCATAATGAGTCCTATTATTCTGAAGACTTGAGTGAACCTAGTCGGGAGCCAGAGTATGCAAATGTCATGTACGCAAACCCCAACTCTAGACCTTAACCTAGGTAGATAAGACCGCCATTGCCTAGAGGACCATGCTACTGATGTTAGGGAGATCACCTCTTTCGAGATTGCCCTATGGGTGCACCTACACAAACCCAATCTGTGACAATTCACGATTTTTGTCCAGATTGTGGGAAGGAGCATCTGTTATGAGATTGTCCCAAGAACCCCATCAATATGGCAAAAATCACTCCTATCAATATTATTGGGTTAGTGTTAGACTCCACGGGAAGTGTGACT
Source organism: Ceratopteris richardii (assembly GCA_020310875.1). Classification (NCBI taxonomy): domain Eukaryota; kingdom Viridiplantae; phylum Streptophyta; class Polypodiopsida; order Polypodiales; family Pteridaceae; genus Ceratopteris; species Ceratopteris richardii. The sequence continues at coordinate 107,259,138 of CM035434.1, forward strand.
TCCACGACCCCAGTGCAAGTCATTACGAGAGCTGAGGCACTTCAGTAAAACCAAGAATTAGGCCAAGAACGGAACTCTGAGGTTAGCGAGACTGAGAGTCAAAATAAGAAGAGGACATGAGCTTGGAGGGATAGTCGAGAGAGAATGAAATGGCAATGGGCAAGGAAGATGAGCGAACTTGAGGAAAGCCTAAGAGAAATAAAAACCAAGATGATTGAACTCACATCTCAAATGCACTCTCACATAACTCCACCACCACCACCACCATTCCCATCACCATCTAACCCACCACCTTCTAACTCACCTCACACAACCCCACCCCCACCTAGAGTAGGATCATTCTTAGCAGATCGCACTCTTGAGGACATAGAAATGATGCTTAAAGCATATCAAGCTAGACTAAAAGAAAGTCCAAACGTAACGGATCATGAAAAGTGCTACGCTAGGGCTGACCTAGAGCTCAAACAAACTAAACTTTGTCCTAAGATGATGGAATTGGCGAATACCATGTTTGAAGCTAGTCACCTCTTTAACTGCTCTAGTTTGTTGGAAACCTTTTAATCTCCAAATGTTCGATTTATCTTGACTTAAAAACTTCTCTATATCAAGAATAAATCAAAGTTTACACAAACTTCAAATTATCTTTCACATATATTAAGAAATACTTCTCTGTATGAAGCTCTCTTCATCTTCAAGAGTCTGCTTTAGAAATAGACTTCAATCTTTTCATATTACTTTGATTTTAATCATTCAAATGATACTCACATATCCATGCTACCTCTGCGCAACTATATTGAGCATTAGTTCTTCAAAAGAACTATTAGATTTCTAATTTGATCACTTAGATCAAACCTGTGTCAGAAACTATCTTCCAAAATTAAAGACTTCGACATAGTCAACTTCTTAATTTGATTTCTCACAGCACAGATCCCGTTTTGCTAAATTCTTTTAGCCATAGCTTCCTTATCTTCTAACTTAGATTTTGAGTGCTCACTTATTAAAAACTTTACACTGTGCACTGAGATCTAAGCAAAACATTGACACGAAAAAGTGTGCGACTCTGAGAAGTCTTTCTGCAGACTTTACATACAAATCTTCTTATTGATCATACTCACAGCATGAAAGGAACTAGATCATGAAACTATGAACATAGCTTCATTAACTTCCAAATTAGATGTGTACAAAAGGATTTCTGATCCACATGATCAGAGTGAGAGAAATCAGAGAAAGACCCGACACTAACTCGTAAAGATCACTCTCTACACATCTACCTTAATGACACTTGGCTTCTAATGACTCTCACATGTATTTCTTCACATCATTGACTTATGTACATATGGTTCTAGACTTATCCCATGTCTATTACATTATTCCTTATCATCCTAAGGATTATCTATACTCAAATTACAAGAATTTCCAACTGTAATATACATATGTATACAAGCTTTTCTGAGATCTCTTCACTTCCTCAAGTGACTTCTTGAACTTCAATCTGATTACAGACTTGCTCCAAATTCTTTGTAATCATCAATTTGTGATTGTTCTCTTCCAACAGCTCCCCCTCAATCACTAATTGTGATTATTCCATTCTTCTTCCCTCCTACCATCTCTTTGAATCTCTGTAGCTTAGGTCCATCCAAGCTTTTTGTTAACATATCTGCAACTTGTTCTTTTGTTGGAGTATACAACACTTCAATCTCTTTATCAAGTACCTTTTCTCTCAAGAAATGATACTGAATCTCTATATGATTAGTCCTTGCATGGAAAACAGGGTTAGCTGCCAAATACAATGAACTCATATTATCTCCAAAAATAATTGGAGTACTCTGATCAATTCCAAAACTCCTCAACAAGGTCTTTAACCATATTACTTCTTTTGCAACCTCTACCATTCCTTTATACTCAGCTTCTGTGGATGACAAAGCAATTGTATGTTGCTTCTTTGAGCACCAAGAAACTAATTTATCTCGAATATAACAGAGATACCCATGAGTAGATCTTCTATCATCTGAATCACTTGCTCAATCTACATCACTAAACACTTTGATTCTTCTATCAAAAGTAAACCCATAATACATACCTTCACTTAGAGTTCCTTTGATATATTTGAGTACCCTTTGAGCTGCAATCCACTGAGTCTTCTTTGGACAATGCATAAATTGTGATAACACACCTACTTCATATGATAAATCTGGCCTTGTCAAGGTAGCATAGATTAAACTACCTACCAAACTCTGATATTTCTTCATGTCATTAAACTCTTCGTCTCCAATCCTGCTCAACTTATGATTTACCTCCAATGGTGTGCTTGAAGGCTTGCAATCCTCCATGTTGAATTTGACCAAAAGATTCTTCAAGTATCTTTCTTGTGTAACATATACTCCATGTTGAGTATATACAATCTGCATTCCTAAGAAATAAGATAAGTTTCCCAAATCACTTATCTTAAACTCCTTCTCTATTTGTTTCTTAAGCTCATTAATTCCTTGAGCATCTGTACGTGTGACAATAATATCATCAACATAAATACACATGCAAATGTATCCATTTTCACTTACCTTCACTAGTAAGCTAATGTTTGCCTTTGATGCTTGAAATCCACATTCATTCAAGAACTTAACAAGCCTGTAATTCCATGCTCTTGGGGCTTGCTTCAGGGCATACAAAGCTCTCTTGAGGTTACACACATAATCTGATCCAGTTGAATCCATGAAGCCTTCTGGTTGCTCCATGTACACTTCATCTGCAATGTATCCATTCAGAAATGCATTCTTCACATCTAATTGTGATGACTTCCATCCTTTACAAGCACCAATAGCAATCAATGATCTAATTGTAGACATCTTAGCAACAGGACTAAAGGTTTCATCATAATCTACCCCATAGGTTTGGGCATAACCTTTAACCACAAGTCTAGCCTTGTATCTAGACACCTTACCATCTACAAACCTTTTTGTTTTATACACCCACTTACATCCAATGACTTTCTGATTCTTTGGTCTTGGCACCAACTCCCATGTTTCATTTTCAAGTAGAGCATCATACTCTTGTTGCATTGCCTTCTCCCAATTTTGTTTACCTTTAGCTTCTTCATATGTGATTGGGTCCTCTTCTGTCTTCACAATATAAGCATAATCTTTTGTTGTTAAGAAAGATGTATCATAGCTATACGTGGTAGGCTTTTTTCTTTCTCATGAGGATCTTTTGACCTCTGCACTTCTTGAATTCTCAGCCACATTTGATTCTGGATCAAATCTTGGCCCATCTTCAACATTATCCTGCAATTTACTTTTATAATCAACATCATCAATATCTTCTTCATACACACTTACTTTTTTCTTCCCTTTCCTTTGTATTTCTTTAACATCTACATACTCATTTTTTGATCTTGTATACCATATGCTTTGCTCATCAAATGTAACATCTTTGGTAACAAGAAATTGCTTTGTGGATGGACTCGACAATCTGTAACCCATCTGTCTATCATCATACCCAATAAACACATACTTCTCTGCTTTGGGTTCTAGCTTATGTCTCAATTGTGAAGGAACATAAGCATATGCTAAACATCCAAATACTTTACAATGATCAAGAGTAGTTCTCTTACCCCACCATGCTTCATAAGGAGTTCTTCCATCCAAAGCTTTACAAGGTAATCTATTCACAAGGTATGTTGCAGTGTTGATAGCTTCTGCCCATAAGTAATTTGGGCAATTCTTTCCTTTCATCAGTGCTCTTGCAAACTCTACAAGATTTCTATTTCTTCTTTCTGCAATTCCATTCTGTTGAGGGGAGTACCTGCAAGTTACTTCTCTCTTTATGCCTGCATTCCACAAATAATCATCAAACTCTTTAGAGAAATACTCTCCCCCTCCATCTGATCTCAACCTCTTCAGCCTTTGTCCTATAATCCTTTCTGCATAAGCATGATAATGCTTGAATGTCTTGAACACTTCTGATTTGTCCTTGATTACATATAAAGTAATCCATCTAGTTGCATCATCAACAAACAACACATAATATCTCGATCCATTTTTCCTATAGTCCCTTGATGGACCCCACACATCTGTATGAATCAATTCAAGCATATTTGAATACTTATATCCTGATTTATTGTATGAACTTTTGTGTGCTTTACCTAATTGACAAGCTTCACACTTGTACACCATATTTTGCCCTTCAACTTTTGGCAAACCAAACACCACATCATTCCTTGACATTTCCTTTATGGCTCTCTCATTGAAATGACCTAGCCTTTTATGCCATAGGTCTAAATCAGACATCTTTTGACTTCCATAAGTAAACAAAGCATGTCCCACATTACCTTGGACTTTGAGAGTAAAGGACCTTCCTTCCTTTTTACCTGCAATGATATTTCTATATCCCTGATTTGGATCTTGTACATAAACACCATCATTTGTGAATCTGACTTCATATCCCTTCTCCACCATTTGCCCTAGACTTATCAAATTTTTAGGAATAGTAGGAACATAAAGTACCTTGCTCAAGAGTGTACTTCCATTCTTTGTCTTCACTGATCCAATGCTTTCCACTTTATGGTTAGTGTTGTCACCTATTTGAACTGTATTTCCATTCACCTTTGCTTCCATATCTGTCATCAATGATATATTGCCACTCAGATGATTACTACATCTTGAGTCAATATAAAACACCCTTTGATGTTCTCCTAGTGCTTCATGAGTTGCATTCAAGATGAGAGTCATGTCATCCTTTTGATCTGATGCATAATTATAATAATTGTTGTTGTAAGACTGAGATTGAAAACTTCTTCCACCTTCTCTAGCATATGATGTCCTACCTCTTCATCTGAAGTTGCCTCTTTGGTTTGTGCCTCCTCTACCTCTTTGATTAAAACTTTGATTATTGATTCCACCATTTTGATTGTTATACCAGCAATCATTTGCCAAATGATTGGTTCTGCCACAAATCCAAAAAGCTTTAGTATTATCTTTGTTCTTACCTCCTCTTCCTTTACCTCTGAAGTTCATCTTCCCTTTTGTAAAGTTAGCTTGGCTTGAAGATCCTTCATCATCAGTTTACTGCTTACCTTTGCCATTCTTTTTCTTATCCTTGGAGTACATAGCTTGACTTGCACTCCTATCATTATCTCCCTTAATGTCCTGCTCAAAAGTTAGCATGTGTCCTAGCAATTTATTAAGGTCAGGAGTAAAGTGATCAAGTGACAATTCTATGGACAATATGAAAGGCTTCCACTTCTCATCTCCTCTCAGACCTGTAAGTATTTTCCTTACCAATTTATCCTCTTCAATGTCTTCATCTACTTCTCCCAAGCTATCTGCAATATCCTTCATCCTTGCCACATAATCAGAAATTGATTGTGAGCTCTTCTTCTTGAAGGTTGTAAACTCTGCCCATAATGAAGACTTCCTTGACTTGGTTGTATTTTGGAAATGATCTTCCAAAGCATTCCACACATCTGTTGCACTTTCTAATCCTCTGATGTGAGGTAGAAGATAATCATTTACAGCCATGTAAATGATGCTCCTAGCTTCAGCATCCTTTCTCATCCAATTCCTCAAACCTGCAAGTTCCTCCCTAGTTGGAACACTAGGATCTTCAAACTCAGGCTTTTCTTCTTCTCTTGTAATGAATGCCATTAAATCTTTGCTCATGAGATGTGCCTCCATCCTCATAGACCAAGCTGGATAGTTCTCCCTATCTAGCTTATCAATCTACAAGCTTTCTCCCATCTTTGATTTTCTTGTGTCTGCAATTACTCAGATTTATGATAATATAATGTACCTTTGATATAAAGCTTTGATCTTTATTGATCCTTCGAACTCTTGCTTCTTTCTTCTTCAAGTTTTCTTCCAAGCTTTAGTCTTTGCTTCTTCTATTCACAAAATTTCTGATGCCTGAAACACTTGAGGTTCTCCTTGCTTCTTCTTCACCTGTACTACACCTTCAGCTCTGATACCACTATTGGAGACCTTTTAATCTCCAAATGTTCGATTTATCTTGACTTAAGAACTTCTCTATATCAAGAATAAATCAAACTTTACACAAACTTCAAACTATCTTTCACATATATTAAGAAATACTTCTTTGTATGAAGCTCTCTTCATCTTCAAGAGTCTGCTTCAGAAATAGACTTCAATCTCTTCGTATTACTTTGATTTTAATCATTCAAATGATACTCACATATCCATGCTACCTTTGCGCAACTATATTGAGCATTAGTTCTTCAAAAGAACTGTTAAATTTCTAATTTGATCACTTAGATCAAACCTATGTTAGAAACTGTCTTCCAGAAATGACGACTTCGACATAGTCAACTTCTTAAGTTGATTTCTCACAGCACAGATTCCGTTTTGTTAAATGCTTTTAAAGATAGCTTCCTTATCGTCTAACTTAGATTTTGAGTGCTCATTTATTAAAACCTTTACACTATGCACTGAGATCTAAGCAAAACATTGACACGAAAAAGTGCGCGACTCTCAGAAGTCTTTCTGCAAACTTTACATACAAATGTTCCAATTGATCATACTCACAGCATGAAAGGAATTAGATCATGAAACTTTTAACATAGCTTCATTAACTTCCAAAGTAGATGTGTACAAAAGGATTTCTGATCCACATGATGAGACTGAGAGAAATCAGAGAAAGACCCGACGCTAACTCGTAAAGATCACTCTCTACACATCTACCTTAATGACACTTGGCTTCTAATAACTCTCACATGTATTTATTTACATCATTGAGTTATATACATATGGTTCTAGACTTATCCCACATCTATTACATTATTCCTTATCATCCTAAGGATGATCTATATTCAAATTACAAGAATTTCCAACTATAATATACATATGTATACAAGCTTCACTTATGAGATCTCTTCACTTCCTCAAGTGACTTCTTGAACTTCAATGTGATTATAGACTTGCTCCAAACTCTTTGTAATCATCAATTTGTGATTGTTCTGTTCCAACATAGTTCAGCCACGACTCAACTGCATTTTGATGGACTATTAGACAAATTGGAGAGGCTGATTGCAAAATCAGAAAAGGACCCTGCCTCTCAAGGTAAGGACAAGGCTAGTGGAAGAATGATCATTTTTCTCAAGGATGCTTATGTACCTAACTCCACAAAACCAGACACATCTTCTTCTATGAATCGATACTCCCTAGAATTTCTAAGAGAAATTCAAGAAGAGAAATGGGCTAAAGAAAGAGAAAATCCTCCTTCAATTGAACTTGTGGATGACACACATTATCCATTCCCACAAGACATTCCTTCCATTTATGAAGAGCAAGAGAGTGCCCAATCTCATGAGAGATTAGACTTCGAGTCTAATTCCTTAGAGGAACTACCCCATTTCGCACACCCATGGGAAGCTACGTCTACTTGTATGAGAGCACCCACGATCATGATAAGAAAGGAAGATTCAGTCATACCTGGGAACACAGAGGTAGTGAAACACACTAAAGTGCAATGCAATCTCACTTTAGAAGAGCCATTTAAAATTAAACTAGAATTGTGGAAACACATAGCCAACCAAGTGCTAGAAGTAGCTAAACCTCGTTCCTAAGTAGGATCTCATAGAACATTGCCAAAAATACCCTTGGACAAGATAGGAGACATGAGCGAAGGAGAAGAAGGAAACACCTATCCTCTAATTACCCATCAAGGTTACACCACGAAGGTAATTTTGTAATCATGTGCAGGAGTAGCAATTGCTACCACTTCCCTATGGAAGCGTTGGGGCAAGCCAGCACTCAGAGCAATGAGAATGAAATTGCAGATGGTCGATAGTCACATAGAGAGACCTTTAGGATTGCTCAAAGCGAATGGACACCCCACTGTCACAAGGATGTCTATGACATTTCGATCTTCACAATAGAGCCAATCATGTGTGATTTGGTTATTGAAGAATGTGAACCTAGCACTCATGCATTCGAGGACGCAAGTGACTTTGATCTAGAGTCAATTAGTATGGCCTACCTTTTGCATCAGATGAGGAATATTGCTATGAAGTGGAAGCCCACCCGCAAAGACATGAAGAACTTACAAATGATGTAAGATTAGCCACACAGGTAACCACTAAGAATGAAGGCAAGAAGAGGAAGAAGAGAGAAGTCACACCAGAGGAGGAAGAATCCTTTTTTGAGGTCCTAGAAAACTTTAAGAAGTACGAGATAGAAGATAGAAGGGTGATGATAAGAATGCCTAAACGTGATGCATAAGCAAGAGAGGCCTATGATAACAAAGAAACCCCAAAGAAAATCAGAGTGACTATAGAAGAAGGTGAGGAACAATATCTACCTACGTAGGACATGACCTAAGTGAAGATGAGGAGCAAGAGTTGATAGCCTTGCTAAGAGAATATAGAGATGTATTCGATTGGAGTTACAAGGACTTGAAAGATGTAGACCATGACATATGCTAACATACGATTCCCATGACCTCAACTGCCAAACCCTCTAAGGAGAAGCCATACACATACAACAATAACTATGCTTCCAAGATCAAGGAAGAGACCGATCACTTGGTAGAAGTTGGATTTGTCTATGAAATCGAGCACACTGAATGGGTATCCTCCATAGTAGTGCTGCCCAAGAAGAATGGAAAGTTACATGTATGCATTAACTTGAAGAAAGTTAACGCAGCCACTATTAGAGATATTTATCCGCTTCCTATCACTGAGCAGCTCTTGAAAGAGTAGCAGGCAAGGAAGTATACAACTTCCTTGATGGCTTCTTTGGCTACAATCAAGTGGGCATCGCTCTTGAAGATCAGCATAAGAAAACTTTTGCTATGGAGTGGGGCATATTTGCCTTTTGAGTAATGCCATTTGGTCTTACCAATGCGCCAGCCACCTTTCAAAGACTGATGTGCCATGTCTTTAAAGAGTTCTTGAGGAAAGATTTGGAAGTCTATGTTGATGATCTCTGTGCTCATTCCAACATAAGAAAAACACATATACCAGAGTTGAGAGCTATCTTTGACAAATGTAGAGAATATCAAGTCTGCTTGAACCCCAAAAAGTGTGTTTTTATGGTCAGGCAAGGCAAGATTTTAGGACACATAATGTCAAAGAATGGCATATCCATGGACGAGGAGAAAGTAAGAGCTATTGCAAAGCTACCTGGGCCAAAGAATGTCAAGGAAGTACAAGCTTTCATGGGGCATTGTGGCTATTATCGCTGCTTCATTCATCTATATGCGATCATTGCAAAGCCTCTGTACTCCCTTTTGACTAACTTTGAGTAGACTAAAGAATGTGAGGATTCCTTTAATGAGCTTAAGAGAAGATTGTGTTCTGCACCAATATTGACTACACCTGATTGGAACAAGCCTTTCCATGTTCATGTAGATGCATCCAATTATGCCATTGGATGTGTACTTGCACAACCTAGTGGTGAAGGTAATATGGATCTCCCGATAGCCTATGCTAGTAGACAATTGAATGCGGCTGAACAAAATTATACTACTACAGAGAGAGAAGGAATAGGTATGGTATATGTGGTTAAAAAGTTTAGACACTATTTTCTTGCAAATAAGTTTAAACTTTTTACGGATCATCAAGCTCTACTGTACTTGGTAAAGAAGCCATGCAATATAGGTAGATTAGTGAGATGGTTACTCTTACTAATGGAATATGACTTTGAGGTAGTGGTGAGGAAAGGCAAGCCTCACTTGAGAGCAGATCATCTCTCGCGGCTCACATCCGAAGAGGCCACACAAGGAGTATTAGATGATCTCCCTGATGCTTACTTGTTTAATTTGGAAGTTGTACCATAGTGGGCCAAGAAATTAGTGCTCGTACTGACATATGGTCCTAAACATCCAATAATAAACACTCAAGATAAGGAGTTAGTAAAAGCCCAAAAGTACCTTATCATGGCAGGGAGTATGTACAAGCATACAGATCAAGGAATATTAGCTTGTTGTGTTGAAGACGAGGAGCACGCAAAATGGTTGCAACTCGCACATGTGGGTGCATTACAACAACATTACTCCAAACATCAAACCCTCCACACCCTACAAAGATGAGGTGCGTATTGGCCAACTATGGAAGCAGTTGTCCATAACTTGTACAAGGAATGCGCAGTCTGTTGTATTAGACCACGTGTGGAGCATGCAACACTATATCGAGTGTCTCTAATACTAGATTGGAGTGAACCATTGGTGAATGTTTTGAGGACAAAAGCATTCCCTCAGGAAATGACACTAGCCAGACAACAAAGTTTAGAACAGGAGGCTCTAGATTATACATTCATAGGAGATAATCTATACAGAGGAGGAAAAGATGGGTATCTTAGATTATGTGTCCACGAAAGCGAATATCTAAAGATCTTGGAAACTAATCACCATGGTATAGCAGGAGGATACTTTGGACCAGATAGGGTGATCAAGGCAATATTATTTGCAGGTCTGTGGTGGCCCACTCTTCACATGGATGCACATACCTATGTGAATAGGTGTGATGTTTGTCAGAGAACTGAGTATCCTATACGTAAAGATGAGATGCCATTGAAACCTATGATGGATGGACGTGCATTCTCTAAGTGGGGAATAGACTTTGTGGGTCCTATTAATCCCCCAGCAAAGGGTTCACATGCTGAATACATCATTGTCCCCACTGAATATCTAACCAAATGGGTAGAAGTAAAAGCTACAACAAAGAACAATGCTAAAACGACTGCTAAGATCTTATTTGTGAATGTGTTCATTAGATATAAGCTACTAATAGAGCTAGTAAGTGAGAGAGGCACACACTTCTTGAACAAGGTCATTGAAAACCCTCTCCAAGAATTCTTAGTGATACATAAGAAGTTTGGTCCCTATCATCCACAAGTTAACAGGCAAGCCGAGAGCACTAATAATATTCTATGCAATGTATTGACAAAAATGGCTAATAATAAACGTGCTGATTGGGACAAACAACTACACCATGCTATTTGGGCATACAGAGTTTCCTAAAAATGGTACTCCACACCACACCCTTTCATATGGTTTTTGGCGAAAATGTGGTGCTAGCATTGGACTTCTTGATACCTACATTAAAGGTACCACAAGAGCATGATTTGACAGGCCATGAGCTCTCCTCCAGGATCTTTGACCTTGAACGACTAGGTGAAACAAGATTGAGAGCAGCAACAGGAATTTATGCAGCCAAGAAAAGACAAAAGGCATATTTTGGCACACTTGTGAAGGATAAGGGCTTGAAAGCAGGAGATATAGCCTTAGTCTACACTCTGATGCAACATGCATGGAAATTAGAGAAGAGAGGCTATGGACGAATGATTATCAATAGGATCTCAAAAGTGGAGCAGTTCAACTAACCACTCTAGAAGGTGACATCCTACCAAGTCACATGAGTGGATGTAGAGTTAAATAATATCAAGAGCCCCTCACAAAGGAGATGCTAAATTGACTCAACACTGCTAAGAAACGTAAAGAAGAAGAAAAAAGAATTCGAGAAGAAGCACAGGCAGAAGCTTTAAACCACATCCGACAAATGAAATTGTGAAGACAAGGTAGAGATCAGCCTATGTCTGACACTCACTTTGAATTCAAATCATTCTTGTAGAATACACAACACTTTGATGTAAAATTCTTTTCGCACACAGAAGAACAGGGCACCTCTTCCCAAAGATAGAGGAAATCCAGAGAAGGCTGCCATGTATATTGGGATGACGATCAGTAGAGAAATTCATCTCAACAACTGAAACACCCAGAGGGAGAAGAAGAGGACAAAGAAGAAGCAGAAGAAGAAGAATCCACTGGAGCCCCAACATATACAACGATACTCTAGAGGCTGTATCAGATCATGGAGCGAGTGAGGGCACAACAATTGCTCATCGATCAAAACAGTAGAATGCTCATGGTGCAGCTCTTAGAAGAAGTCAGAGTTGAGTCTGAATATAGCGAAGGTCTCCTATTGATGGTAGAAACTTATGGTGCAATGGAAAGAGTCGGATCAGCAATACAGAGGCCTCCCGTTCCAATTGCCCCCGCAAAGATTCCAAACATGACCACAATCCGATAAAAAACATCCAGATTCCCATTACTACGGTGGAAGACCCTATTATTACATCTAAAACTAATCGAGACAACCTCCCAAGCAGCAAGAAATCCTGGTAAAAAACACACAGTCACCCATGAAGAGTCCACTGAGCCACTACCATCGACCCCCCACCATCACCTCCTTGAATAGAAGTTGAAGATAGCACCTCGATTGCTCACCCCACAGAGGAAGCCTTCATCTTCCGTAGTCCCACCTCCAGTTCCACCTTCTTTTCCTCTTTTAACAACCCTATATCTCATGCCACCACCATTATAATAGAATCCTTCATGGAGACTGCCATAGGACAACGAGCCCCCATGCCCTTGGTCATAGGCCATCCTGACACTAGATCCATATTTCTTGGATTCCCTGTCCCCATGCCCCCTTTCATGGCCTTCCCGCCTCTAGGCTCTTAGTTCCCACCTCCTATACCACCAGTCCTTCAACCTGCCCATGAATTCCTTTCTAGAATGTTTCAAGCCACTGCCCAACCCTTCTCGTCGATCCCATTCCCAACATCCACACCACAGTTATTCACCACTATCACACACACACCACCTCCGATTCCGATATATATGGTAGACACCACCTTTACCCCCACACTCGAAAGCATGGACATTTTACCATTGACGGCACCTCCCCCTCCCCCCACACTTCCACCATCCCCCATCCCTCCTCCACCAATTTCACTTCCCATCACTCGATTCACTTCCCTTGCATCATCCACTATACAAACCACACCTTCATCTATAGATAATGCATTTGACACCATGTTTGCATGTATGTCACAGTTAAGGATAGAATACAATCAGCTACAGGAACATAACCAAAGGTTAAAAGAGTACCCCGAAGCATTACAACAATGGCTGGCTACACTGGAAGAGGACAATGCAAGTTTCCAAACTCAATTTCAAACATTACCGGAGGTTCATAGCATGTTGGAGGCAAACTTACAGAATGTTGATCAAGAAGCGATCCAAGTGGTGGAAGGCCATCTACAAATACATGATGCAAGTTGACCTCAAGACCTTCAGTAATACACAAGCACCCCAAGTGGCTCTACTGGGCTTCACCAACGGCAACTACAACCTAGTCTATGACATGAGTACCACCCCAAGCATTCGAGTTGCCTATGCTTGGCATGCACGACTCAGGTACCTCTCGTATGTTATAAATACACATTCGAAGACATATTTAGATTAGGTTTCTAGGAATATCACTCGTAGGTGTTCACACCTAAGCCCACACACCTGCTTCATCTCTTTGCATGCGAACAAGCCACGTACTCAAGAGTACTACACAACACCACAACTAGATATCCTAGGTGCCATCAATTGAGATGCATTGAAAGCTGACTTGGCATGAGAGTTATGGATAGGCAAACACAAACTGGCCACTAATGTCCTCCAATACGATATCGTCCCCCCTACCAAGCAGAGGTCTATCAGGTGTGATAGACACTAGAGGGGGGAGTGTTGGCTTACAAGTGGTAAGAAGAGCACAGTCATGCATAATCCGAAAACAAGGCCTAATCATTTTTTCCATAAAATAGTTCCAACTCAAGTGATTTTCATCACTACATAAGCACTTTAAATCCCATTTTTGGTAGAATAGACTCCATTTTGTTCAAGCCAAGGAGTCCTCGAGCTTATGGAGTATTAGAATTCACTACATGCAAATTTTCTTAATTTTTAGATTCTATTTGAGCCCTCAAATAAGCTCTAGAACCTTATTTTTAACTAGGCCGGACACTAGGTCTGGACAGGGCCAAAGATAGTCAAAAAACTATAAAAAGAGCTAGAGAGCTCATTTTTGGGGTCAGATTCTTAGTGATTTGAGCTTGTGTAAGAGACTTTTTGACTAATGCAAAGAACTCCATTGTTCCTCTCATTGTTCTTGCCTCGTGTGCGCGTGTGTGTGTATGTGTGTGCATGTTTGTGTGCTTTTCACTCACGCACTTGTGCCATCACTTGCTCATACTTTTCATACTAGTCATCACGTCTCCACGGATTGAAATTTATGAGGTAGATCCCCTCATGTTGGTACTTTCCATTGTGCTAGAGGGGACAATGAGCTTATATATCCCATGACATAAAATCCTAGAAGCAATAATGATATCACCATTTGATAGATCATGAATTGTACATCTATCATCAATAAATTTCACAACCAAGCTGATCTTGGCTAATGCTGAAACTAATAATAGATTTTTCTTGATCCCTCATTCAAATTAAGCATTTGACAATGTAAAAGAACTAACATAAGTAATGGTCAGACTAATGTATCAACTCCCATGACATGATAAGAGGAGTTGTTGGTGCATTGGATGGTATTCCCTCTAGGGGTAGGCTCAAGCGGAGTGAAGAAATTGCACTACGAGGTTATATGTTTGGTTTCCCCACTATCAAAGTACCAAGCATTTAAGTCTCTAGACATAAATTGTTCATGAGAAGATGGGTCATAACTTTAAATAGTAGTAAATGCTCATTCTTCATTCTAGACAAGATTCACGAACTCTATTGTAGAGACCTCTGCAACAACCATTCTTGCCTCTTTTGCAACTAGTTTTGGACAGCTCTTTATGACATGATCATTTCCTTTACATTACTTGCAAAACAATTTCTGCTTTTCTGTTTTCTTCTCGTTTGTATCATCATTCTTTGATTGTGTAGAAGTAATAGATTTTTGCTTACTAGTAGATGAGCTCCATCTACCTTTGCCCTTCTGACTAGCCAGGAAAGCTTGATCTTCAGCATGCATAATGGACCTGTTTTGAGTAGACTGATCTTCTTGCAACAGAACAAAGACTAACTCCTCAAACGTTAAGGCATTTGGATTGCCTTTCTCATCATCAATTAAAGAGTAGAAGCAAAACTCTAACATGAATATGGAAGACCAATTGTCAGGCAAGACTTTATTAGTAGAAACCAACTACTACTTCAAATCTTTGATCTTTGTCAGAAAATTGTCCATGGAATCTCCTTCATTCATGTGATCACTCTCCAACTGTTTTTGGAGGTAAGCAACACGAGCCTCATTCCTTGCTTAGTATAAAGTGGTAAATGTATCCCAAATATCCTTTGCTATTTTGGAGGAGCAAATGTGAGGAATAATTGCACGTTTGTAGACAAGGCTATCAATGCATGTGCTTGAGCATCTTTGCCATCCCAAGAAAGCTACTCTATAGTAGGTGCAACAAAAACCGTAACACGAATAGGAATCTGAACAGTATCACCATCTTCGATGCCATCTGCATCAGCTTCAATAACTATATTTGCAGGTCTAATAGGACATTTTTCAACACCCTGCACAATATTGCAGAGTCCATTTGCAACCAATACATGATGCATCATATAAGCCCATAATGGGTAATTGTTACCGTCCAACTTATCCTCATCAACCAACATATGGAATACATCACTACTTTTAGCCATGTACATTATATAAAATACCTTGATGCACAAAAATGATTGCATCTCAAAAAGTTGATAAAAAAACTACCCTGTTGAGTTCTCTGAAACTTGTAGTAGGCTTTAAGGTGCTTATATTGGTCAACCAAAATTTGTATATATATTTGGCATAAAAAGAAACATTTTCTTGCACAAGCATTGTGATAGTTCGTTCGGAGGCCAAAATGAGCACACATCATGATCTCGGCACCAAAGACCAAAGCATTTTTGAAATCCTAATCATCTTGAGTATGCTCATCAATTTTCATGTGATTATGAGACTGTAATTGAAGGCGTGTCAATGACACCCTAGATGAAGCAGAGACCTGCTCTGATACCAATTGTTGGAGTTTGAGGTCTAGAGAAGCATGCGAACAACATAAGAAAGAAGAAGAAGCTTGGATCACAACACATAATAATGAATGTATTACCAAGAGAATGTACAAAGATAAGGAATTGTCCAACCATGAGGTTCAAATTCTTTCTCATTGAAACATTGAGAAATGTAAGCTAGATCTTCCATAGATCTATCTTGAATCAATAAACTCATAGGATCTTCTAGAGATCTATCTTGAATCAATACACTCATAGGATCTCCTCGTGTGAATCATTGCTCTTTTTTGTGAGCTTGCTTACAAAACCACAAATTAGTATCCTCATCCACCCAAGAGTTTGATTTTGATGATTTATCTGAGAAAAAATCATCGACATCTTTGTGTACCATATTCCTGTGGATGGAGGGATGTCTCGATGCTCAAACAAAAATTGATTCTAGTTTTTATTCCTAATTCCTGCAAGCAAAGATCATTGCTACCTCAATCTCGCACTACTTTCAATTGATGCATAAATGATCTTCCTAGAATCATCTCATAGTATCTCACTTGGTTGAAGTTATAAATAACTGAGTGTGATCAAAACCCACTCAACAAGTGTTAAGTTTCACATTCTCTAGCAAACCAATGGGTCATTCAATATGTCTATCATCCTATTGTAGTTTTAGATGAGTATGACATTAAGTTCTACATGTAGATAAATATTGTTTGTGGATAAAATTACATCAATTGCTTCCAATTTGAATGATAGATAGAGATCAAAGAAGCTCCATGGTTCACATATTAATTATTGTAGAACATTTAGGTGATAGAAGGTTTTTGGAGTTTGGGGAATCATGAACGTAATAAAAGAACAAAATGAAGAAAAAGAAGCTTCAGGTCACAACAGAGTGTATTACTAATTGTAGAATTTATAAAGATAAGTATCCATTTAGGATTTTGAGCATATGTAAAGCCTGGGACACCTCAAAAGAGGAAAAAACGTACCCTAAAAGTCCTAACTATGTTCAAATACATCACTACCAAAACATACTAACAAATTCCATCCTAGGAATGACACATTGAACAAGCAGTTGACACTCATGTATAAGTGTCAAAAAATATGGACTAAGTTCAATCCACAAAGGGAGTAAGCCTAAATCTTTGAGAGAAGCTTTGAAATTCTCCCGAGCATCTATCTAGCAAATAGCCACTACTTGTGCATTTAGTGAAAGCATGAAATAGTGGATTCCTTGCAATTTCCAATGCATGCCCTCAATAATAGCCTTGAATTATGTCACATATTTAACCTTACAAGTAGAAGGGACCACTATAGGCTGCTTCTTTCTCAACCAAAATATGCATGAAATACCAATTATGAAGTGAAAAACCCTTAAGGAAACGTTAGTCTCATATATAATAACCAACCCTATCTAAGTAAAAGATGGCATGTAAAGTCTCACATTAATCATGCATCTTGGGATAAAATATTGCATTCATACTCCCCTTTGGGATAAAAGAATCCGAGTCATCAGGTATGAGGTAAGTAGAAGAAGATAGCCTTCATTTCTTGCCGTTGCTTAACTTTGGGCTATGCATGTTTGAGAGAAACCAAATTGAATACCAAGTGAAGTGATGCATATATTTGCGTGAATTGAATTCCCAAATAATGATGGAGATTCCCAAAGTCTCACATTTCAAAAGAGGCATGCATATCACTCTTAAAATGAAAATTATGCATCTCATTGAACCAAGAAGTCCATCATGTAGAGACTACACATACAAGATGGTTTTAGTTGGAATCTTCTACAATTCATGGTCTAATACAAAGCATAGACGTTTTGACTTCATACCCCATTTAGGAATATATTTAAAGTCCAATTAATTGATGTATATTCCAATCATCATGACGTACAAGTGAAGTGTTGATTTGTACGCCTCTTTAAGAATGGTCCGTTTGGGAGACTATATAGACATTGTTTTTCATCAAACAAGCATTATATTCCCATGGAGATAGTTTTGGCAAATAATATTGCATATGTTATATTAAGATCTACATGTAGATAAATATTTTTAGCACATGAAATTACAACAATTGCTTCTAATTTGAATGATAAATAGTTATCAAAGAAGCTCCATGGTTAACATATTAGGTTATTGTAGAACATGGATGTGATAGAAAGTTTCTACAATTTGGGGAATCATGAATGCACTAAAAGAACAGAAGGAAGAAAAAGAAGCTTTAGATCACAACACATAGTGTATTACTAAGTGTAGAATGTACAAAGATAAGTATCCCTTTTTGGTTTTGAGCATATATAAACTCTGGGACAGCTCAAAAGAGGAAAAAATGTGAAAGTCCTAAGTATGTTTAAATACATCACTACAAAAACATACTAACAAATCCATCCTAGGAATCACACTGTATACTTTGGGAGAAGCTTTGAGATTCTCATGAGCATCTATCTAGAAAATAGCCGCTACTTCACACACTCATAATGCAGATTTCTGCATTTAATGAAAGCATGAAGTAGTGGGTTGCTTGCGAATTCCCGTTGCATGCACTCAATAACAGTTGTGCAAGATGTCACATATCTAGCCTTACAAGTGGAAGTGACAACTATAGGTTGCTTCTGTCTCAACCAAGATATGCCTGAACTAGCAAGTATGAAGAAAAACACTTAAGGACACAAGAGTCTCATAATAACCAACCCAATCTAAGTAAAAGAAGGCATTGATGTCTTGCAACAATCATACATTCTGGGATCAAACACTACATTCATATTCCCTTTGGGATGAAAGAATCCAAGTCATCAGCTATGAAGTAACTAGCAGAAGAGAGCTTAATTAATTTCCTGCCATTGCTTAAGTTTGGGCTATGCATGTTTGAGAGACACCAAATTGAATAGTCATGAATGCATCTAACAATTTAAAAGAACTAGCATAAGTTATAGTCAGACCGATGTATCAACTCCCATGACGTGATAAGAGGAGTTGTTGGTGCATTTGATGGTATTCCCTGTAGGGGCACGCTGAAGTGGAGTGAAGAAATTGTGCTGCGAGGTTATTTGTTTGGTTTCCCCTCTATCAAAGTACCAAACATCTAAGTCTACTGCAGACATATATTATTCATTAGAAGATGGATCATAACTCCAAATAGTAGTAAATGCTCATTCTTCATTCTACACAAGATTAGCGAACTCTATTTTGGGTGTAGAGGGCTATGCAACAACCATTCCAACCCCTTTTGTAGGAAGTTTTGGATAGCTCTTTATCACATTATCATTTCCTTTACAATATTTGCAAAACAATTTTTGCTTTTCCGTTTTCTTCTCGTCTGTATCATCATTCTATGATTGTGTAGAACTAGTAGATTTTTGTTTACTAGTAGATGAGCTCCAGTTACCTTTTCCCTTTTGACTAGCCAAGAAAGCTTGATCTTCAACGTGCATAATGGACCTATTTTGACTAGACTGATCTTCTTGCAATGAAACAGAGACTAACTCCTCAAATGTAAAGGCATTTGGATTGCCTCTTTCATTAGCAATCAAAGAGTAGAAGCAAAACTCTGATATGAATATGGAAGACCATTCACAACACTCTGAACAAGTGAATTGTCAAGCAAGACTTTATCTAGTAGAAATCAATTGCTACTTCAAATCTTTGATCTTTGTCAAAAATTTGTCCATGGAATCTCCTTCATTCATGTGCTAACTCTCCAACTGTTTTTGGAGGTAAGCAACAGGAGCCTCATTCATTGCTTAATATAAAGTGATAAGTGTATCCCAAACATCCTTTGCTATTTTGGAGGAGCAAATGTGAGGAATAATTGCACTTTTGACCGACAAGGCTATTAATGCATGTGCTTGAGCATCTTTTCCATCCCAAGAAAGCTGCTCTATAGTAGGTGCAACAAAAATCTTAGCACAAATAGGAATCTGAAGAGTATCACCATCTTTGATGCCATCTGCGTCAACTTCATAACCATATTTGCAGGTGTAATAGGACATTTTTCAACACCCTGCACAATATTCCAGAGTCCATTTGCAACCAATACATGATGCATCATGTAATCCCATAATGGGTAATTGTTACCGTCCAACTTATCCTCAACAACCAACATATGGAATACATGAGTCCATTTAGCCATGGACATTACATAAAATACCTTGATGCAGAAAAATGATTGAATCTCAAAAATTTGAACAAAAAAATACCCTGTTGAGTTCTCCTAAACTTGTAGTAGGCTTCAAGGCGCTTATACTGGTCAACAAAAATTTGTATATATGTTTGGCATAAAAAGAAAACTTTTCCTGCACAAGCACTGTGATAGTGTGTTCAGAGGCCGAAATGAGCTTAGATCATGATCTCAACACTAGAGATCGAAGCATTTTTGAAATCCTAATCATCTTGAGTATGCTCATCAATTTTCATGCGATTATGAGAGTGTGATCGGAGGCGTGTCAATGAAACCCTAGATGAAGTAGAGACCTGCTTTGATACCAATTGTTGGAGTTTGAGTTCTATGGAAGCATGCGAACAACATAAGGAAGAAGAAGAAGCTTGGAGCACAAAATATAATAATGAATGTATTACCAAGAAAATGTACAAAGATAAGGGAATATCCAACCATGAGGTTCAAATTTTCTCTCATTGAAACATTGAGAAAAGTAAGTTGGATCTTCTACTGATCTATCTTGAATAGATACACTCATAGGATCTTCTAGAGATCTATCTTGAATCAATACACACACAGGATCTCGTCGTGCTAATCATTGCGCTTCTTTTTGAGCTTGCTTACAAAACCACAAATTAGTGGCTTCATCCACCCAAGAGTTTGATTTTGATGATTTATCTAAGACAAAATCATCTATATCTTTCTGTACCTTATTCCAGTGGATGGAGGGATGTCTTGGTGCTCAAACAAAACTTGATTCTAGTTCTTATTCCTAATTCTTGCAAGCAAAGATCATTGCTATCTCAATCTCGCACTAGTTTCAATTGATGCATAACTGGTCTTCCTAGAATCATTTTCATAGTATCTCGCTTGGTTGAAGTTATAAATAACTGAGTGTGATCGAAATCCACTCAACAAGTGTTAAGTCTCACATTCTCTAGCAAACCAATGGGACATTTTATATGTCTATCATCCTATTGTAATTTTAGATGAGTATGACATTAAGTTCTACATGTAGATAAATATTGTTTATTGCTTCCAATTTGAATGATAAATAGAGATCAAAGAAGCTGCATGGTTAAGATATTAACTATTGTAGAACATTTATGTGATAGACGGTTTTTGGAGTTTAGGGAATCATGAATGTAATAAAAGAAAAAATGAAGCAAAGAAGTCTAGGTCACAACACAGAGTGCATTACTAACTGTAGAATGTATAAAGATAAGTACCAATTTAGGGTTTTGCGCATATGTAAAGCCTGGGACACCTCAAAAGAGGAGAAAACGTACCCTAAAAGTCCTAACTATGTTCAAATACATCACTACCAAATCATACTAACAAATTCGATCCTAGGAATGACACATTGAACAAACGGTTGACACTCATGTATAAGTGTCAAAAAATATGGACTAGTTCAGTCCAGAAAAGGGAGTAAGCCTACAGCTTAGAGAGAAGCTTTGAAATTCTCACAAGCATCTATCTAGCAAGTAGCCACTACTTGAAACAATGATAATGCCCCTCTTTGCATTTAGTGAAAGCATGAAATAGTGGATTCCTTGCAATTTCCAATGCATGGGCTCAATAATAGCTATTAATTATTTCACACATTTAAGCTTACAAGTAATAATCACCACTATAGGTTGCTTCTTTCTCAATCAAGATATGCATGAAATACCAAGTATGAAGTGAAAAACCCTTAAGGAAACAAGAGTCTCATAATAACCAACCCTATCTAAGTAAAAGAAGGCATGTAAAGTCTTACAACAATCACGCATCTTGGGATAAAATATTGCATTCATACTCCCCTTTGGGATAAAAGAATGTGAGTCATCAGGTATGAGGTAAGTATAAGAAGATAGCTTTGATTTCCTCCCATTGCTTAACTTTGGGCTATGCATGTTTGAGAGAAACCAATCTGAATATTTGCATGAATTGAATGCCCAAATAATGATGGAGATGCCCAAAGTCTCACATTTCAAAAGAGGTATGCATGTCACTCTTAAAAGGAAAATTATACATCTACTTGAACCAATGAGTAGCGTATGTACATAAAAAATAATGCCAAGAAGTACATCATGTAGACATTATACATAGAAGATGGTTTTACCTGGAATCTTCTAAAGTTCATGTTCTAATCAGTAGGCATAGATCTTGTCATACAAAGCATGTGGTGTTTGCCTTAATCCATACTATGCATTCTTTAATGTGCACATTTTGACTTCATACACGTTTTACACACCATTGTGCTGAAAAATATACACTTGTTCATGCAAGCCCCCATTTAGGAATATACTTTTAAAGTCCAATTAATTGATGTATATTCCAATCATCATGACGTAGACGTGAAGTGTGTTTATATAATGTGCTTGTAGTCATTGTTATTTATGTTGGTGAATGGGGTGATTTGTAAGCCTCTTTAACTATATAGACATTGTTTTTCATCAAACAAGCATTATATTCCCATGGAGATAGTTTTAGCAAATAATATTGCATATGTTATATTAAGATATACATGTAGATAAATATTTTTTGCACATGAAATTACATCAATTACTTCCAATTTGAATGATAAATAGTTATCAAAGAAGCTCCATGGTTAACATTTTAGGTTATTGTAGAACATGGATGTGATAAAAAGTTTCTAGAATTTGGGAAATGATGAATGCAGTAAAAGAACAAAAGAAGCTTTAGATCACAACACATAGTGTATTACTAAGTGTAGAATGTACAAAGATAAGTATCCCTTTTTGGTTTTGAGCATATATAAACTCTGGGACAGCTCAAAAGAGGAAAAAATGTGAGAGTCCTAACTATGTTTAAATACATCACTACAAAAACATACTAACAAATCCATCCTAGGAATCACATTGTATACTTTGGGAGAAGCTTTGAGATTCTCATGAGCATCTATCTAGAAAATAGCCGCTACTTGACACACTCATAATGCAGATTTGTGCATTTAATGAAAGCATGAAGTAGTGGGTTGCTTGTGAATTCCCGTTGCATGCACTCAATAACAGTTGTGCAAGATGTCACATATCTAGCTTTACAAGTGGAAGTGACAACTATAGGTTGCTTCTGTCTCAACCAAGATATGCCTGAACTAGCAAGTATGAAGAAAAACACTTAAGGACACAAGAGTCTCATAATAACCAACCCAATCTAAGTAAAAGAAGGCATTGATGTCTTGCAACAATCATGCATTCTGGGATCAAACACTACATTCATATTCCCTTTGGGATGAAAGAATCCAAGTCATCAGCTATGAAGTAACTAGCAGAAGAGAGCTTAATTAATTTCCTGCCATTGCTTAAGTTTGGGCTATGCATGTTTGAGAGACACCAAATTGAATATTAGGTGAAGAGATGCATACATAACAAGGCATCCGGCAACTTGTTGATGGAGATGAGCATCAAATGTGTATCTAACATCATGAAGATTCAATTCTAAATGTGTTTCCATAGGACTGGAAATAGCTTTGCAATCCTCAAGGCTAAGCCACTACAATAAGCTGTTAATGCATTTAGTTTGACATAAAGCAATGCTCCTATTAGCTTAAATGAATTGAATGCCCAAATAATGACGGAGATGCCCAAAGTTTCACATTTCAAAAGAGGCATGCATATCATTAGACCATTGAGCAGCAAACCATGTGCATAATTGAAACTGCCAACAAGTACATCATGTACACACTATACATACAATATGTTGGAATGTTCTAAAATCCATGGTCTAATAAGTAAGCATAGACCTTCTCATACAAAGCATGTGGTTCTTTCTGCATACTACGCATTCTGTAACTTGCAGATTTTGAACATTATACACGTTTTACACACCATTGTGCTGAAAAACATACACTTGTTCATGGAAGTCCAATTAATTTTTGTATATTCCAATCATTATCACCTGCAGGTGTAGATATGGTACAAAAAATTTCCATATGGCACATCGGTGAAAAGGCCTAGCCTTATAACAATCAATACTATCATTGTACTTATGTTTAAACATATAACCTCATTTAGTGCCAATGTCCTTCTTTGTAAGAGGCCAATGACACAAACAACAAGTACAACTCTCCATAATATGATCACATTAAAATTGCATAGCAACCATCCATGTTTTGGAATTCTGTGCTTGATCAGAAAGGCTATATATAGCCATTGCATAGAACTTAGATGAGAAGAATGAACTATTGAAGGCTCAATGAGTATAATATTACAAATGTGAATCTAAATCACTATCTTGCAAATTCAGCATCAACCATTAATTTTAAGTAGAAAGATGTGATCCATATCGGCTCTCTCATCATTAAGTGCATCATGAATGTCTCCATGAAAGATGAAATGAATGTAGTGTAATGAAAAGAGCTAATAATGTATCATGCATATCCTTTGAGCTGATTGTTTTTTTCTTTTTGATACAAAAAGTAATGGCGATGCAACATCCCCCAAGAAAATTGCATCATTGGTACTCAGAATGCATTTAGTTTGTGGTCGATATCCTTTGCTCAAAGAGGTATAGCAAAAGAAAAATAGAAACATTTCACAGTCTCATCATCTGATTTCTACAATTTTTTTCTCACACACCAATAGTCTCATATCCTAGACAACCAAAACTACTTATGTGAACAATGCAAACTACTGTAATTCTATTGTCGTACACCTCTTAAGTTCATTTGTAGCACACACTATGAAATCAACTAAGGAACTATGAGGTAGAACCTTAATTTTGACCATACACCCTACCGAAAGACCTACTTTTCCTTTGGAACACTATTCTATTTTCTTTTTTCTTTTTTTGGCATATATTACACTATTTAATGGTGTTTTGTCCCATGTGCTTAGCCAAAACATCACTGAGAGTCGATCAAGTAAATTCTCGTTCCTCATTTTGTAGCAAAGTAATTTTGTTTTACCAATGGATCTTAGAGACATATCTCTACATGGTTAGGAGAGAGGTTTTGATGCTATGATCATTTTGTATAAAGCATTTGTAAAACTATTGCTTGTTTATCTATTTGCCACTCATATTTGTCTTGTCTTCCTTCTTCAAGTGTTCAACACTTGAGCTTTTCTGTCACTAGAGGAGGAGCTTTATTTGCATCTTCCCTTTTGACCTGCAACAAAAGCTTGAGCTACAATATGTATAATAGACATATTAACTCTACAAAATTCAGAGCATTGAGAAAAAAGTATGGTATAAAGGAAAATAAGTATGGTAAATAAAGAAAAGAAAAGAAAAAAAAGAATGGTATGTTCCATGAGGGGAGGAATTTTATTAACCAATATAAGTAGGGTAATTAAAAAAAAAACAAAGCTACCTATATATTTATAATATTTCTTAAGGTTTATAAAATTGGTATGAAAAGAAGGGTTATAAACATGATAGTCGAAAGAACATAGACAAAGAAGATAAACGAAGAAGACTTCATGAAAGACTGCAGTAATTCCATTGTAATCCATGGACATCTTCAAGAGGAAACGAGGAAGATCAGGATTAGTTACGCCATCCTCAAGCAAGCAAGCAAGATCAGATCAAGCAAGCAAGAAAATGGCTCCATCTTCATCATCATCATCGGCGATGTTCTGCACGTCTGCTGCGCCGCTTCACATTATCACATTGTGAACAACGCGCCAAGAGGCGAGCGCTGGCACTGAATACGGGATTCGGCTGCCGTCCTCCTCTGATCAGACGAGGGCGACATCTCTCTCTCTCTCTCTCTCTCTCTCTCTCTCTCTCTCTCTCTCTCTCTCTCCGGCTATATATACACCCTTGTATGCCTCGTGGTACATCAGTCGATCGTCACATACGTTTCCTTGACGAAGGTTTCTGTGATAGCAAGATCGATATCGAGCTCCGTTTATGCAAATGGCTTTCCCTCCTACGACCGTCCTCCTCCTCCTGCTCTCTGCCCTTGCAGCCTCCTTCTTGCTCGGCGCCCGCGCTCACTGTTCCCATGGCAGCGAACAGAAGCGACCCGCATACATCTCAAGAGGAAGTTCTTTGAAAAAACATCTCTACCGGCCTCCTATCTACAAGAAGACGATCTATTACAGGGAGGGAGAGCCAGCGCGTTATCAGCGTGTCGTTTATGTGCATCGCAACAAGCCTGAGAACAGCATTTACAGGAGAACGTATTACAGACGTCCTTCTTCTTCTGTCAATGAAGAGGTATATTTGAAGAAGGTGTATTTCTACAAGAAGCCGCTTGTAGAAGAAATGGAGATGGAGAGGAGCAGGAAGCGTCCAAGAAGAAGGAAAGTCTTTTACACAACCCACTACAATGGAAAGCCCATCTATAGAAAGATCTACTACAGAAGAAGACCAGATAGTGGCGGCAAAGAAAAGGCTTTTTGGAGGGGCTATGATTATGCCCTCCAGCCCAGCCGAAAGTCACACCCTCCATTTTATCCGACCCCATCTCCTCCTGCGCAGAACTTGCCTCCACCTCCCCTCGCTTCTTCGTATACTCCTCCTCCTCCTTCTCCTCCTCGAGAATACAAGTCCCCTCCGCCTCCTCCATACTCCACACCCTCAACCGTCTATCAATCACCTCCCCTTGCGTCGTATACGCCTCCTCCAGAATACAAGACCCCTTCGCCTCCATACGCCACACCAGCAATTAATTACACTACGTTACCCGCCTATAAATCACCTCCGCCATACTCCACACCATTACCAGATCACACTTCTCCTCCACCTCCCACGTACTCCCCAGATGCAGAACACAAGTCTCCTCCGCCCCCATACTCCGCACCATCACCGAATTACACAACATCACCTGTCTATCAATCACCTCCAATCGCAAAATATAGTCCTCCTCCTCCTCCAGACTACAAGTCATCTCCACCCCCATACTCCAAGTCATCACCAACTCACACTGATCTTCCACCCCCTTCGTACTCTCCACCTCAAAAACAAAACCCTCCTCCCCCTCCATATTCGTCGTCAGGACCACCACCTATGTACAGCTCTCCTCCACCACCTACATATACTTCATTTCCCACAGAGAAGCTGCCTCCTTCCCCGCTTCCTCGACCTCCAATCCGCGCACCATATTCCAGCGCCAGACCCCCATCTCCTGTAACGTCGCAGCCATCACCCTCTTACGCAGCCCCTCCATCCACATGAACTGTTTAGATTTGGGAAAGCTAGGCTACTCCATGACAGCTGTACTGCTCTAATGGTGCTCTTATGATTCCGTTTCCAATGGAAATTCTATCATTCAGCCAAACCTCCGATGACATTAGCTAGCAATAACTACCCTAACGTGCTCTTCTCTTGAGAATATTGAAGCAAGTCTGCTGCTCACTCAATACCGCAGAGAAACATGAAATCAATATTTTCTTCTTTTTTCGAATGGAAAGAACAAATGTTCGGGGTTCCATGCTTATAAAATCACTTCGGTATCCTTAATTATTTCTATATGTGAGACAAAGACAGACAAAGGTGTGCATGTGTGTGTTTGTGTGTGTGTGTGTGAGAGAGAGAGAGAGAGAGGGAGAGAGAGAGAGAGACATTCATTGAAAAAAGAATGTTTTGGAGGAACAAAATGAGCTCTTGCAAATACAAATTTAGCATAGAATTTGGATTCGTTCAACATTATGTTTCATTCTACATCCTTCCTTACGAGAGCCTAAAGACCAATTAATCCATCGAAACATAATCTGTAAATATATTAGAATATCGTACATATGATCCTTTAATAGTTCTATACTTGTGAATTTCTTATTTTCTTCTTTAGAAAGTAATCCTTTAGTTAAACTATTAGTGAAATACCAAACGACATCTCCAATCCCAAAAACATCACAATGGTAAGAACCATCAAGGCTCATGGTACCAAGGGAATTTTCTCCATCACATACATACACACACATATACACATACACACACATGCACATACATACATATACACATATACATGCACATGCACACATATACACATACACTTACACATATACATGCACATACATATACAGACACATACACATGCACATGCACATGCACATACACATATACACACATATACACTTACACATGCACATGCACATACATACATATACACACACATACACATGCACATGCACATACACATACATACACATATACACTTACACATGCACATGCACATACATGCATACTTTTCAACACCCTCCTCAATCCAATTTCTCAGCAATATAGAAGACAATCCCCTTACAACCTACAAAACTTCCAACCCTTCAAACTATGATGATGGATGCTCAACAAATGCAACCCAGTATCACTTGTTGGCATTTTGGTAAGTTTGGTCATACTAAAGCTAAATGTAGGTCGCAAATTAATGATATGAAACCTGTAAGAGCTCAAGTACACAACATGGAGGTGCTTCATGAAGACACGATTCAACTTGATTAGACCGAAAAAGCATGGGGAAAAGATCTAAGTACCTTGGGTAATGAAATTTCTATCCATTCTTTACTTTGCATACAAGGTACTATTAATGGTAAAGTTGTTAATATTTTACATGATGATGGTAGTTATCATGATTTTATTTCATATACACTAGTACAAATCTCCAATTAAATCCACTTCCTTCTATGTATAAAGTTAAGGCTAAATTTCAAGGAAAGAGATATAATCTTCAAGTGAAGTGCATTACATTCAAATTTGTATAGGTTCATACATAGATGGACACACATTCTTAATTAATCCTTTGCATTCCGTCTATTACACTTGAACATGCCTTTTTATCATCATTATAATCCATGCATTGATTATCATACACACACAATTAGTTTTAAGTTCAACAATCAACATATTTCTTTGTGTGCAATGCATGAATTCCAACCATTTTCCATTAATTAGTTATACTCAAGTAAAACATGCATTTAGGAAAGGCTACAATTCATGTCTTATTATTTATTATTTCAATCAATAATATTTATGCTATTCATATCCATTCATTTCATGACATGATTCCTACTTATGCATCTGATTTGTAGTTTTCACAAACATGGATTGCTTTCAATAATTCTATAATATTTAGTGAGGATCACTACACTTTTCCTAATGAATTCTTGTATTTACAATGCAAGTTATGCATCATACAAGGTTTTAAAGAATTTTTTATGAAAGAGATCCATGAAGCAGTGTATATGGGTCATAGGGGCATACAAAGTACTATTTCTATGTGTAAAGAATTTTTCTTTTTGGCGACATATGGAAAAGGATATTGCATAGTATGATTCCCATTGCATTGTGTTTCAGTGTATGAAATGACATCATGGTAAAGCATTTGGATTATTAATGCCACTTCCCATACCTAATCTACTCTAGGAACAAATTTTTATGGATTTTATTACTGGTCTTCCAACAACTTCATCTCATAATGGCACATTCATCTTATTACTGGTGTATCCCAAGCATCCTTAGCTATTCTACAAGAGCGAATGTGAGGAATAATGGCATGTTTGATAGACAAAGCTATCAATGCATGTGCCTCGGCATCTCTGCCATCCCAGGGAATCTGCTCTATAGTAGGTGGAGTAGAAACCGCAACACGAACAGGAATATGCATAATATCAACATCTTCGAAACCTTCTGCATTAGCTTCAGTACCTGTAGTTGTAACAGTTGCAGGTGTCATAGGATGTTTTTCAACACCCTACACAATGTTCCACAGTCCTTTTGCAACCAACACATGTCGCATCATATAAGCCCATAACACGTAGTTGGTACCATCCAACTTATCCTCAAGAGCCAACATACGGAATACATGACTGCTTTCAGCCATGGCCGGTGACTAAAATACCTTGATGCAAAAATTTGACTATATCTCAAAAAGTTGAACAAAGCAACCCAGACAAATTCTACTAGACCTATAACAGACTTCGAGACGCTTATAGTCGCAAGTAGAAAAGACAAAATAGCCTGCATAAGCACTGTGATAGTGCATTTGGAGGCTGAAATGAGCACCAAATTTTGTGCGATTCTGAGACTGCAAACGGACGAGTGCCGATGGCACCCTAGATCAAGCGATGACCGGCTCTAATATCAATTGTTGGAAATAGACATCTACGGAAGCACGCAAACAACACAAGGAAGGAGAAGAAGCTTGGAGCACAAGACAAAATACTGAGTGTATTACTAGAGAATGTACAAAGATAAGTAGACCATTAGGGCAATAGGCATATATACAAGGCGGGGAAAAAAACCTCCTAAAGAGGGAAAAAAGTGGCCCGGTGGTCCTAGGGTGTTCACACACATCACTACCTAAATATATCAACATACTTGAAGGACCCTATATCCATAGAAGAGTGTGCTATGCACAAGGATAATTTAGGGGAGGAATTAGAGCTTTCAAAGATCTATAAAGACTCAAATAGTGCTACTAGCCTAGCTTCCACACAATCCACATCGATTGAGGATCTTGCAGAGAAGGTAGCTGAGAAATTAGGAGTCTTTAGCAAGAATATTCCTAGATTTACCCCAGGAAAATGATGCTAGACCTGTGTAGGAGACCATATGGCTAATGTGTGCCCTATCATGGCTGAACCCCAAGTGAACCCTAACAACCAATACTACACCATAGAAAGGAGATACACCAACCACACTGCACAAGACTGCCCATATAATAAACAAGCTGTTAGATAAAATTTTCGTCAAACATATCCATAGCAAGGGAAATACAATAACCAGTACCCACAACAGGAGTATGATAGGCCCCAGCAATCCTATCAATCACCCTATCAAGGGAAGCAGAGACCTCAACCAGTTCTAGCATAGCAACCCCCTCCTCCAGCCAATGTGATTCTAGTGAAGTATGCAGCTACATAAGAAAATCTGAATAGAGCTTTAGTGCCACTAACACCATTGCTCTTAGAAAGTGACCCAAGTGACCATAGTTTTGACTCCACTCATATTGATAGCCCACAAGCTTACTACATGTAGTCACGTGAGCATAATGAGTCCTATTATTCTGAAGACTCGAGTGAATCTAGTTGGGAGCCAGAGTATGAAAATTTTATGTACGCAAAAACCAACTCTAGACCTTAACCTAGGCAGATAAGACCCCCATTGCCTAGAGGACCATGCTATTGATGTTAGGGAGATCACCTCATTTGAGATTGCCCTATGCCTGCACCTACACAAACCCAATCTGTGACAATTCAGGATTTTTGTCCAGATTGTGGGAAGGAGCATCTGTTATGAGATTGTCCCAAGAACCCCATCAATATGCCAAAAATCACTCCTATCAACATTATTGGGTTAGTGTTAGACTCTACGGGAAGTGTGACTTCCACGAACTCAGTGCAAGTCATTACCAGAGCTCAAGCACTTCAGTAAAACCAAGAATTAGGCCAGGAACGAAACTCTGAGGTTAGTGAGACTGAGAGTCAAAATAAGAAGAGGACACGAGCTTGGAATGATAGTCGAGAGAGAATGAAACGGCAATGGGCAAGGAAGATGACCGAACTTGAGGAAAGCCTAAGAGAAACAAAAACCAAGATAATTGAACTCACATCTTAAATGCACTCTCACACACCTCCACCACCACCACCATTACCATCACCATCTAACCCACCACCTTCTAACTCACCTCACACAACCCCACCCCCACTTTAGAAGAGCTACTTAAAGTTAAACTAGAATTGTGGAAACACATTGCCAACCAAGTGCTAGAAGTAGCTAAACCACGTTCCTAGGTAGGATCTCATAGAACAGTGCCTGAAATACCCTTGGACAAGATAGGAGACATGAGCGAAGGAGAAGAAGGAAACACCTATCGTCTAATTACCCATCAAGGTTACACCACCAAGGTAATTTTGTGATCAGGTGCATGAGTAGCAATTGCTACCACTTCCCGATGGAAGCACTGGGGCAAGCTAGCACTCAGGGCAATGAGAATGAAATTGCAGATGGCTGATGGTCACATAGAGAGACCTTTAGGATTGCTCAAAGCGATAAATCTTACAACATGTGGTGTAGAGTTTGAACATACTTTTGCTTTATGTGACTTTAGCAAAAATCATGCCTATGAGATGATTTTGGGAAGACCATTTATGTAGCAGTTGCAAGTGGTACAAGATTGGGGAACCAATTCTTTGTATTTGCAACACTTAGGTTAGTGGGGCGTCCTTTGTTCTTCATTGATGGCTACATCCATTTTTGCTAAAATTTATTCCCAACCATGAGGCTCAAATTCTTTGTCTGGAAATACTACAGGTGCATACGCTGGCTCTTGAATTGATCTATGCACCTATCTCTCTGGAATTTTCTCTCTTCTCTTCTTCTACGACTACTTCGCACATCCATAAGTGGGGGTCTTCATGCATCCATGAGGATCCTAATCCTATGGAATGCACTGACTCCATATCATCTTTAGCTCTATGGATGGGATTCCATTGAATAGGGTGTACGTCTCTATGAGAGTAATTCTTGAGATTGACTTATTTCTATGACATTTCAATCTTCACAATAGAGCCAATCATGTGTGATTTGGTTATTGAAGAATGTGAACCTAGCACTCATGCATTTGAGGACGCAAGTGAATCTGATCTAGAGTCAATTATTATGGACCCACCTTTTGCATCACATGAGGAATATCTCTATAAAGTGGAAGCCCACCCGCAAAGACATGAAAAACTTACAAATGATGTAAGATTGTCCAGAGAGGTAACCACTAAGAATGAAGGCAAGAAGAGGAAGAAGAGAGAAGTCATACCAGAGGAGGAAGAATCCTTTTTTGAGGTCCCGAAAAACTTTAAGAAGTATGCGATAGGAGATAAAAGGGTCTTGATAAGAATGCCTAAACGTGATGCACAAGAAAGAGAGGCCTATGATAACAAAGAAACCCCAAAGAAAATCATAGTGACCATAGAAGAAGGTGAGGAACAATGTACGTACGTAGGACATGACCTAAGTGAAGATGAGGAGCAAGAGTTGATAGCCTTGCTAAGAGAATATAGAGATGTATTCGACTAGAGTTACAAGGACTTGAAAGGTGTAGACCATGACATATGCTCACATACAATTCCCATGACCTCAGCTGCCAAACCCTCTAAGGAGAAGCCATACACATACAACGATAACTATGCTGCCAATATCAAGGAAGAGATCGATCACTTGGTAGAAGCTGGATTTGTCTATGAAATCGAGCACACTGAATGGGTATCCTCCATAGTAGTGTTGCCCAAGAAGAATGGAAAGTTACATTTATGCATTAACTTGAAGAAAGTTAACGTAGCCACTATTAGAGATAGTTATCCGCTTCCTATCACTAGGCATCTCTTGAAAGAGTAGCAAGCAAGGAAGTATACATTTTCCTTGATGGCTTCTTTGGCTACAATCAAGTGGCCATAGCTCTTGAAGATCAGCATAAGACAACTCTTGCTACGGAGTGGGGCATATTTGCCTTTTGAGTAATGCCATTTGATCTTACCAATGCGCCAGCCACCTTTCAAAGACTAATGTGCCATGTGTTTAAAGAGTTCTTGAGGAAATATTTGGAAGTCTATGTTGATGATCTCTGTGCTCATTCCAACATGAGAAAAACACATATCTGAGAGTTGAGAGTTATCTTTGACAAATGTAGAGAATATCAAGTCTGCTTGAACCTAGAAAAGTGTGTTTTTATGGTTAGGCAAGGGAAGATTCTAGGACACATAATGTCAAAGAATGGCATATCCATGGACGAGGAGAAAGTTAGAGCTATTCCAGAGCTACCTAGGCCAAAGAATGTCAAGGAAGTACAAGCTTTCATGGGGTATTGTGGTTATTATCCCCGCTTCATTCATATGTATGCGATCATCACAAAGCCTCTGTACTCCCTTTTGACTAACTTTGAGTAGACTGAAGAATGTGAGGATTCCTTTAATGAGCTCAAGAGAAGATTGTATTCTACAACAATATTGACTACACCTGATTGGAACAAGCCTTTCCATGTTCATGTAGATGCATCCAATTATGCCATTGGATGTGTACTTGCACAACCTAGCAGTGAAGGTAATATGGATCTCCCGATAGCCTATGCTACTAGACAGTTGAATGCGACTGAACAAAATTATACTACTACAGAGAGAGAACGATTAGGTATGGTATATGTGGTTAAAAAGTTTAGATACTATTTTATTGCAAATAAGTTTAATCTTTTTTACGGATCATCAAGCTCTACTGTACTTGGTAAAGAAGCCATGCAATACAGGTAGATTAGTAAGATGGTTCCTCTTACTAATGGAATATGACTTTGAGGTAGTGGTGAGGAAAGGCAAGGCTCACTTGAGAGCAGATCATCTCTCGATGCTCACATCCGGAGAGGCCCCACAAGGAGTATTAGATGATCTCCTTGATGCTTACTTGTTTAAATTGGAATTTGTACCATAGTGGGCCAAGACATTAGTGCCAGTATTGACATATGGGCCTAAACATCCAGTAATAAACACTCAAGATAAGGAGGTAGTAAAAGCCCAAAAGTACCGTATCATGGTAGGGAGCATGTACAAGCATATAGATCAAGGAGTATTAGCTTGTTGTGTGGAAGAGGAGGAGCACGCAAAATGGTTGCAACTCGCACATGTAGGTGCATTACAACAACATTACTCCAAACATCAAAACCTCCAGACCCTACAAAGATAAGGTGCATATTGGCCAACTATGGAAGCAGATGTCCATAAGTTGTACAAGGAATGCCCAGTCTGTTGTATTAGACCACTTGCGGAGCATGCAACACTATATTGAGTGTCTCTAATACTAGATTGGAGTGAACCATTGGTGAGTTTTTTGAGGACGAAAGCATTCCCTCAGGAAATGACACTAGCCAAATGACAAAGTTTAGAACAGGAGGCTCTAGATTATACATTCATAGGAGATAATCTATACAGAGGAGGAAAAGATGGGTATCTTAGATTATGTGTCGACCAAAGCGAATATCTAAAGATCTTGGAAACTACTCACCAAGGTGTAGCAGGAGGACACTTTGGACCAGATAGGGTGATCAAGGCAATATTATTTGCAGGTCTTTGGTGGCCCACTCTTCACATGTATACACATACCTATGTGAAGAGGTGTGATGTTTGTCAGAGAACTGAGTATCCCATATGTGAAGATGAGATGTCATTGAAACCTATGATGGATGGACATGCATTCTCTAAGTGGGGAATAGACTTTGTGGGTCCTATGAATCCCCCAGCAAAGGATTCACATGCTAAATACATCATGGTCCCCACTGACTATCTAACCAAATGGGTAGAAGTAAAAGCTACAACAAAGAACAATGCTAAAACGACTGCTAAGTTCTTATTTGAGAATGTGTTCACCAGATATGAGCTACTAATAGAGCTAGTAAGTGATAGAGGCACACACTTCTTGAACGAGGTCATTGAAAACCTTCTCCAAGAATTCTTATTGATACATAAGAAGTCTGGTCCCTATCATCCACAAGCTAACGGGCAAGCCGAGAGCACCAATAAGATTCTATGCAATGTATTGACAAAAATGGTTAATAATAAACGTGCTGATTGGGACAAACAACTACAACATGCTATTTGGGCATACAGAGTTTCCTATAAAATGGTACTCCACACCACACCCTTTCAAATGGTGTTTGGCCATAATGTGGTGCTAGCATTGGAATTCTTGATACCTACATTGAAGGTACCACAAGAGCATGATTTGACAGGCCATGAGCTCTCCTCCAAGATCTTTGACCTTGAACGACTAGGTGAAACAAGATTGAGGGCAGCAACAAGAATTTATGCAGCCAAGAAAAGAAAAAAGGCATATTTTGGCACACTTGTGAAGGATAAGGGCTTGAAAGTAGGAGACATAGCGTTAGTCTACACTCTGATGCAACATGCATGGAAATTAGAGAAGAGAGTCTATGGATGAATGATTATCAACAGGATCTCAAAAGTGGAGCAGTTCAACTAACCACTCTAGAAGGTGACATCCTACCAAGTTACATGAGTGGATGTAGAGTTAAATAATATCAAGAGCCCCTCACGGAGGAGATGTTAAATTGACTCAACACTACTAAGAAACGTAAAGAAGAACAAAAAAGAATTCGAGAAGAAGCACAAGCAGAAGCTTTAAACCACATCCGAGGAATGAAATTGTGAAGACAAGGTAGAGATCAGCCTTTGTCTGACACTCAAGAAGTTCTAAGTTATCGCATGGCCATATGTGAAGCATCAAGTGAATGTTCCCATAGGATAGTTGATCAATGACCCTTTGTGACCCTAGAGGTAGGACAAGGAGAGAGTGCAAGGACTGTAAGGGCTTTGTTTGACTCAGGAGCAACCACTAGTGGAGTCTGCCTTTCTTACTGCCAAGAATTGCAATTGAAGGTTAATCCTATAGAGGCATATCTCATAGGATTGGGAGGTGTGGAAACCCCCTGCATGGGTGAGGTGGAACTTCCCCTCAACATTCAAGAGTTTTTGATGGCAATCAAAGTGCTAGTGTGTGAAGATGAGGATCTTACCGAACCTCTTGTCTTGGGCCAAGAATGGATCTATGATCATGCAATCAACCTCAACCTAAGAAGTGGACTTTTTCAGGCTTGCGTGGGCAAAAAAAGCATCACAATTGAATTAGAGAATCAAGCACTGAGGCCGCTAGAAAAGCTATCAAATCTTGGTCCCTCTAGAAACCCACATGAAGATAAGGATGTTGTTCTTGTCCAAAGTTCTATGGTGCAGAAGATTGTCACCCTTGGTGAAGGTGCACAAGTCAACGAGGAGTTCCCTTCTTTTTCAAAGAGGATTCCAGGAAAGCAAGCAAGACAACAGATGACACAAAGGAGGCTGATGATCAAGAATCATACGAAACGACCAGTGCAATATCAAGTACCTTTTGGCATGAAGCAGATCTGAGTATGCAAGGGTGAACAACCCTTGGTTTTGGAGATTGGATCCCAAAGATGCAGCAATGGAGCTACAATGTCAAGGATTACAACGAAGGAGTATCCTAGGCATCCATCTAGATAGACCATTTCTATTTGGATCCCAAAGCGATCAAGGAAGGCTATCCCAAATGCTAAACAAATATGGATGCCCAAGACCTGCTTATGAGCTCAAATAGCTTGACCTCCACTCACAAGATTGAACCCACAGTCATAGTCACTCTTGGCACAAATCCCAAGGCAAACATCTACACTCCACACCATTACATCTTCGATCACACCTAGGAATATCGAGAAATGGATACCCAAAAAGTCCCAAATCCAACACAATCTAGTCCACAAACATTTACATGTCATCACGACTAAAATCTACGCTCCCACAATCAAGGTTTGGAGATGTAAACCCCGTATCAAACCCGTTGACCCAATTTTGTAAATCAGTCCACTTTGATGTAGGTGCAATATGAGTACAGTGCACAATCCAAGTATGCATCTAGGGGAATAACTAACGTACTAACCAACATTCACACACATCATGAACACTTCACTCCCTAACCTCTAGCCACTTTGGATGTCATGTTAGTATTGTGGAGGGAACACCATAACATCATGTTTCCTATACAATGCTAATATGCGTCTCTTCTTCTAGCAAATAAGCATCAGCAGCTACAAGCACTAACATGGCAAGAGCAGTAGGCCCGAGCTCACAGGTAGGAGTAGGTACTACGGGTATTGATGCAGAGAATCTACCAATTGAAGTGCCACCAATTGAATGACCTAGAGAGTTGTGGCACCTCCAGCAAATACCCATACTAGACCCTCCCACAAGAAAAATGAAGAGAGTCCATGCAAACTCTCAGTGGTTCAACGACATGCTAGGGCCCTTAGGAGATGCTAAGTATATCTAGGAGTCAAGTGTGAGTATGACAAGTCATGGTTTTGATTCCAATTCTTTTCCAAAGGATTCAAGACTCTCTAGAACACACCAGAACTTCAAAGCATATGGCAACGCACAAGGTTGGCGAAGTACTTTGAGGCACCATTACCCGAACCAGATCTCCTATGGTGTTACTATTTGGTATCAACATTACATGCAAATGAGGAAAAGGACAAACCAGGAACCTTCGTTGTTCCTTCCTTATTGGGCAACAATGAGTTGAAAAAGTTTGAACTTACCCTCGAACTGGTGAGCTTTGCCTTGAACATGCACAAAACCCGTGTGCATGCACATCACCCATGTGCATGCACATCACCCATGTGCATGCACAACACCCATGTGCCCTCAGTGAAGGATGCTTTAATACCCACTAACATGAAGAACCGAAAACTATGAAAGCTCAAAGATATGGCGGCACTCACACCAAATGTGTCCATCCCTCTCCGTATTTGCATGCAACACTTTGCATTTCGTGGTCAAGATTGATTCACTCAGCCCCACAAATGGATCGCGTTCACTCTTTACTTGGCAGAGACAGATGCACTACCGATGAAGCTTCCTGTATGGATTATGGAGCAGCTATATGGAGCAAATAAAAGTTCATCTAGGAAGCTAGTGGTGAATGGTTGCTGTGAAATTATGTGCATCATCTACAAGTGCTTAGCATACGATGTACCCATTGAACGCGCTTTAACATGGTCATAGCTACAAATGTTTAAAAGCCACAAAACTGCCACACATCAATCCAAGCGCATGAGGGGCTCAATTCCTTGTCGAGACACACAAAGTTCTGATGAATCCGAAAGTCTCACCACAAGGGAATGCCACCATGCCTCCCTTTACCATTGGAATACCCAGATCTGGATCTTGAGGCACATCACAAGCTGCCCCATCGGCTCCTCCCGTCCCATGTGAATTTGAATTTGCTACCACCGGAGAAGTTGAAGGGATGAGCACCTTTGAATTCAAATCATTCTTGCAAAATCTAGAACTATTTGATGTAAAATTCTTTTTGGACACAGAAGAACAGGGCACCTCTTCCCAAAGATACAGGAAATCCATAGAAGGGTGCCATGTACATTGGGATGAGGATCAGTAGAGAAATTCATCTCAAAAACTGAAACACCCAGAGGGAGAAGAAGAGGACGAAGAAGAAGCAGAAGAAGAAGAAACCACTGGAGCCCCAACATATACAACGATACTCTAGAGGCTGTATCAGATCATGGAGCCAGTGAGGGCACAACAATTGCTCATCGAACAGAACAATAGAATGCTCATGGCACAGCTCTTGGAAGAAGTCAGAGTTGACTCTAAATATAGTGAAGGTCTCCTATTGATGGTAGAAACTTATGGTGCAGTGGAAACAGTCGGATCAGCAATACAGAGGCCTCCCATTCAATATGATCCACAAAGATTCCAAACACGACCAAAATTCAATAAAAACATCTAGATTCCCATTACTACGGTTGAAGTCCCTATTATTATATATGAAACTGATCGAGACAACCTACCAAGCAGTAAGAACTCTTAGTCAAAAGCACACACTCACCCATGAAGAGTCCACTAAGCCACTACCACTGACTCCCCACCATCACCTCCTTAAACAGAAGCCAAAGATATCACCTCGACTGCTCACCCCACAGAGTAAGCTTTCATCTTCCGTAGTCCCACCTCCAGTTCCACCTTGTTTTCCTCTTTTGAGAACCCTATATCTCATGCCACCACCATGATAATAGAATCCTTCATGGAGACTTCCATAGGACAACAAGCCCCCATGCCCTTGGTCATAGGCCATCCTGACACTAGATCCATATTTCTTGGATTCCCTGTCCCCATGCCCCCTTTCATGGCCTTCCCGCCTCTAGGCTCTTAGTTCCCACCTCCCATACCACCAGTTCTTCAACCTGCCCATGAATTCCTTTCTAGAATGTTTTAAGCGACTGCCCGACCCTTCTCCTCGAACCCATTCCCAACATCCACACCACAGTTATTCACCACTATCACACACACACCACCTACCATTCCGATATATATGGTAGACACCACCTTTACCCCCACGGTCGAAAGCATGGACATTTCACCACTGATGACACCTCCCCCTCCCCCCACATTTCCACCATCCCCCATCCCTCCTCCACCAATTTCATGCCCAGAAGGACAAGATCTATCAACCGATATGGCCGCAGAAGCTTTTAGAAACATACCTGAAAATGTTGCGTACATAGAACCACATGCCTCTACATCTAATTTACAATCCATGCTAGGGTCCAGTCCCATGATGGAGATCATGAAAAGCATTCAATATTAAAGTGCAGAACAATTCACTAAAGCCCATGCCAAATGTTGCAGCACAAGTGATGTTGAAAATTCTAGATATGATGCCAGTCGATCTCAAGACCTTCAGTAATACACAAGCACCCCGAGTGGCTCTACCGGGCTTCACCAATGGCAACTACAACCTAGTCTATGACATGATTACCACCCCAAGCATTCGAGTTGCCTATGCTTGGCATGCAGGAATCAAGTACCTCTCCTATGTTATAAATACGCTTGTTATTGCCTTGTGTGCCCATGTGTGTGTATGTGTGTGCATGTTTGTGTGCCTTTTACTCACACACTTGTGCCATCACTTGCTCATTCTCTTCATACTAGTCCTCACGTCTCCACGGATTGACAATTATGAGGTGGATCCCCTCACGCTGGGACTTGCCATTGTGCTAGAGTGACAATGAGCTTATATAGCCCATGACATAAAATGCCAGAAGCAATAATGATATCACCATTTGATAGATCATGAATGTACATCTATCATCAATAAATTTCACAACCAAGCTGATCTTGGCTAATGCTGAAACTAATAATAGATTTTTCTTGATCCCTCATTCAAATTAAGCATTTGACAATGTAAAACAACTAACATAAGTAATGGTCAGACGGATGTATCAACTCCCATGACATGATAAAAGGAGTTGTTGGTGCATTTGATGGTATTCCCTGTAGGGGCACGCTCAAGCCGAGTGAAGAAATTTCACTATGAGGTTATATGTTTGATTTCCCCACTATCAAAGTACCAAACATCTAAGTCTACTGTAG
This sequence comes from Ceratopteris richardii, assembly GCA_020310875.1. Lineage (NCBI taxonomy): Eukaryota > Viridiplantae > Streptophyta > Polypodiopsida > Polypodiales > Pteridaceae > Ceratopteris > Ceratopteris richardii. Next base: position 107,300,039 of record CM035434.1, read on the forward strand.
ACATACACTGTTCATGAGAAGATGGGTGATAACTCCAAATAGTAGTAAATGCTCATTCTTCATTCTACACAAGATTAGCGAACTCTATTTTGGGTGTAGAGACCTCTGCAACAACAATTACGGCCTCTTTTGTAGCTAGTTTTGGACAGCTCTTTATGACATGATCATTTCCTTTACAATACTTTCAAAACAATTTCTGCTTTTTTATTTTCTTCTCGTCTGTATCATCGTTATTTGATTGCGTAGAAGTAATAGATTTTTGCTTACTAGTAGATGAGCTCCATTTACCTTTGCCCTTCTGACTAGCGAGGAAAGCTTGATCTTCAACATGCATAATGGACCTCTTTTGACTAGACTGATCTTCTTGCAACAGAACAAAGACTAACTCCTCAAACGTTGAGGCATTTGGATTGCCTTTTTCATCATCAATTAAAGAGTAGAATCAAAACTCTGATATGAATATGGAAGACTAATTGTCAGCCAAGACTTTATCATTAGAAATCAACTACTACTTCAAATCTTTGATGTTTGTCAAAAAATTGTCCATGGAATCTCCTTCATTCATGTGCTCACTCTTCAACTATTTTTGGAGGTAAGCAACACGAGCCTCATTCCTTGCTTAGTATAAAGTGGTAAGTGTATCCCAAACATCCTTTGCTGTTTAGGAGGAGCAAATGTGAGGAATAATTGCACGTTTGATAGACAAGGCTATCAATGCATGTGCTTGAGCATCTTTACCATCCCAAGAAAGCTAATCTATAGTAGGTGCAACAAAAACCGTAACACGAATAGGAATCTGAACAGTATCACCATCTTCGATGCCATCTACATCAGCTTCAATAACTATATTTGCAAGTATAATAAGACATTTTTCAACACCCTGCACAATATTGCAGAGTCCATTTGCAACCAATACATGATGCATCATATAAGCCCATAATGGGTAATTTCTACCATCCAACTTATCCTCAACAACCAACATATGGAATACATCACTACTTTTAGCCATGTACATTATATAAAATACCTTGATGCACAAAAATGATTGCATCTCAAAAAGTTAAAGTAAAAACTACCCTGTTGAGTTCTCCTAAACTTGTAGTAGGCTTTAAGGTGCTTATACAGGTCAACCAAAATTTGTATATATATTTGGCATAAAAAGAAAAATTTCCTTGCACAAGCACTGTGATAGTGCGTTCGGAGGCCGAAATGAGTGCACATCATGATCTCGGCACTAGAGACCGAAGCATTTTTGAAATCATAATCATCTTGAGTATGCTCATCAATTTTCTTGTGATTATGAGACTGTGATTGAAGGCGTGTCAATGACACCCTAGATGAAGTAGAGACCTGCTCTGATACCAATTGTTCGAGTTTAAGGTCTACGGAAGCATGCGAACAACATAAGAAAGAAGAAGAAGCTTGGATCACAACACATAATAATGAATGTATTACCAAGACAATGTACAAAGATAAGGAATTGTCCAACCATGAAGTTCAAATTCTTTGTCATTGAAACATTGAGAAATGTAAGTTGGATCCTCCACAGATCTATCTTGAATCAATACACTCATAGGATCTTCTACATATCTATCTTGAATCAATACACTCATAGGATCTCCTCGTGCGAATCATTGCTCTTCTTTGAGAGCTTGCTTACAAAACCACAAATTAGTGTCCTCATCCACCCAAGATTTTTATTTTGATGATTTATCTGAGAAAAAATCATCTACATCTTTGTGTACCATATTCCAGTGGATGGCGGTGTCGGAAAGTTTTCAACTTTTCAGTTGATGACCAGAGAAAATGAAAATAACTTTATTGGTGAATTCTAACCTTTTATATCACTGTTGATTAGTTGTTCTGGATTGAATTAACTACTTTTGAAGTGTTTGCAGGTACAAGAAATGATAAAGAATACATGTTCATATTAGGGTTTACTCTAATTTCACATTTAATGAGTATTTTATATTTATACATGCAAGATTCATGGGTATTCAACCCTAGGATTTCATAAGTTGATATGATTTTATGACAGTTGGGTTAATCCAAAGGGTCTCAAAAGATTCTAATGGGTTAATGCTAGGGTTTATTTAAGTGTTAATGGATTAATGATAGGGTTGAGAAGAGTTTTAAAGGGTTTTCATGGGTTTCTGAAGGGTTTTAATAGGTTTTCTAGGATTTTAGTATGTTTCAAGGGCTAGAATAGTTGTTATTCAAATACATTAATATATAAATTAAATATTTATGTATTAAAAATTAAACTATGCTATTAATAATTACTTTAATCATATGTGTGCATTTAAATACTAAGGTTCTAATTAATTAAAAGCTTAACCTAAGCTTAATTTAAATGATTTATTTAATTGAGAAATTTAGGGTAAATAGAATTAAAAAGAAAATGAAGTGGATAATTAACTAATGGTCTATATGAGTGTTAGGAGAAAGAATGGTTTATATAAGATGTGTAACTAAAGTGATTTAAGGAGTGGTTTGAGTAAAAGATGCAATTAAAGGAGGTTAAAGAGAAACTTTAAATGAATGGTAAAGATGAAAGTGGGTAAAAGAATGGAACAAGTGTGTTGTGTGCATAAAGCTAATTAAAAGTGTGGTTGAGATGAGTGGGAAAAAGTGAGGATGAAAACTTAAAGTACCAAACCAAAAGAGTGGTTAAAAGCAGATCTCTGTGTGTATAAAAATGTGGGCTTTGCTCCATATTGGGTTCCGAATGTTTGGCAGGCCACTTCATGTTTTGTTTCTGGTAGATATCATCTGAGGGCGCAGCTGACAAAAGAAGATTTTGTGGGCGGTGCATGCGACCAATGAAATACATTGAATGAGAGGCTGTTGCTGCGGTCATCCTTGATCAGAAGGGAGGACTCGACATCCGATAGAGAGGAGGCGCCATATGAGAGAGCGGAGCATTTCTTCCTTTTGGGGAGTTTCTACAGGATGGCACAGAGAACACAAGAGGAGAGAGACTGAGCAAGAAAGAGCGAAGAGAAGCACCTGCTGTAGCACTCCCGAAATTCTGAGTGAAGCACATTCGGGAGCATTCAGCCCGCAGTTGTTAGAATCCAGAGACAATTGTTTTGTCATTTGTACTCTGATAAATGGAGAGAGAATAGTAGTCTTGCGCGTAGCACCATTTCTCGCATTAAGAGATAGAGAGAGATTCATACGACAGAAAAAGGAGGGACAATCGGTATTGCATGAGTGGGTTCTACGGGAAAGATGCGCTCTTCATCGAAAGGCCTCATCAAATCTTGATCAAAAGAAAAGATGTGAAAGACAATGCATCAGAAGCACGCACACAGTCGAGAGAAATAGGGAGATAGGTGAGAGCGAGTCATATCAAAATATGAGAGAGAAATTAAATGAGGAATGCAGATCCTCTCGAACCAATACGTGCATAAATTCATGACCGTCAAAAGTTTAGAGGAAGGCTCTGTCATCTAAAGTTATAGTCTATGCAGAGAAGGAAGGATCAACAATTGTGTTAAGTTATAGTCTATGTAGAGAAGGAAGGATCAACAATTGTGTTATGATTGTGCATCCACAAAACCATAGAGCAGATGAGGCGTTTTTCAGAGAAGTGACGCATTAATTCAAGATATGGCATCAGAACAAAGGTTTATTTCTGCTTTTTCATGCATATTTTGTTTCTGTAATTTTCGCGTTTAGGAGAGACTTTCGGAGCTTTTGTACTCTGTTATGAACCAATGAAAACTATGCCATTCTGTGCAAACATTAATTCCACCATTTTCTATCTATGCTTATTACATTTTTATCGACAAAAACTAATATGGTTATAATCAGTGCCCCTTCTTCTTAACGTTGAACATCTGCGCCTGCCCGCTAATGTCTGATAAACTCATCTTGATTTTTGTACCGAATGTTTTCCTAACTCTGGATGCTGCCATTACAACTTTCTCTATGGAGCATTAATTGATAACCTGTGTACAGGACATGATCTTTCATAAGCGTTATCAGAACATTAAACTGTGAACATACTTTAAAACCTTTTGAATAACAAATTCGTATGACGTTGTGCTATTTGTATGATTTTTTTCATAGGAATCGATTGCATTTTTTTTTATAGATTGCATATTTCACCTACGAAGAATGTATCATTTTTTTCGATCTTACATTAGCATGTTCGTTCACACTTCTTTGATATGAGTTATTAAGCACTTGTTTTTTACCATTGTGCCATACTACATTGAAAGAACATTGAAAGAGTCTAGGTATCTTCCCAAGTTTGCACATTCATTTCTTTTATATGATCTATGAGCAAAGTTTCTTTATGATGAATGAATAGTAAAGTCTTTGAACAAAAGTGATAAATAGTTTATGTCTAAAGTACATCAAGACAAGATGAATGATTTTATAATTGATTACTACAAAACCTTGATGAGCTTCTCCTTCACCTGAGATTGCTCGAAGCACCCGGTGTGCGCCGTATTTTTGGTGGTCGCCCTGATCCACCGACCATGACTTTCGCGCCGACATTTGGTGAACCCGACGTGAAAGTTCGGCATGACACCGTAGGTATAAAGGTATATTTACTTTCTGTTTTGCATATGCATATATAGGCAATTTGGCCATTGAAGGAGAAGTGTCGACATCCTTTGTAGCTGCAGCTGATTGTTCCTCGTCACGTCACCTTTATCCATCAACTTTCAAAAAAAAAAAAGTAACGATTGCACATGCATGAAAAGATTTTGCACTGAGCACATTCACAACGAACCTCTTCATCAAGCTCGTTGATCAGGTATATTTATTATTATTTTGTTGCATAATAGTAGGAAAGTTTTCTTTATTTCTAAAGTAGTAGGAAATTTTTCTTTATTGCATAGTAGAAGGAAAGTTTCTTTATTAAAAAAATAGGGAAAGTTTCTTTATTGCAAAATAGTAGGAAATAGGAAAGTGTTCTTTATTTCTATTTACCACATAATAGGAAAAGTTTTTTTATTGCAAAATCATAGGAAATTTTTCTTTTTGTTTATAAAATACTAGGAAAATTTTCTTTTTCAAAGCAGTAGTAAATTTTTCTTTAGTTTTGTTGGCAAAGAAGTAGGAACATTTTCTTTATTTCTGTTCCTTTTACCACAGAGTCGTATCAGGATCAAGATATAGACGGATTATTACGAGAATTATATACGTATATTTCATATTTATCTATAAAGTTAGACTTATCCACTATGGCTGACCACTTTGAAGAGCAACGAATTTGGAAGATCATAGATGGAATTAAAACAGATAGGGGGGAATTTACTGGAATAAATGTAACAGCTTATCTTAAATATTATGAACAATTGACAGAACAATATGGGTTACCTGAAGGCAATAAAAAAGATACATTTATACGAATTGCTCAAGGGTTCACTAGAGAGAGAATCCAATTGCGAGTAGTCCAACCAAACATGACTTAGGTGGATTTCAAGACTCGGCTTCTTACTGAATTTTCGCATGAAGATTACAGTAAGAATAATAGAGCCACATTCATGCGATGGGTAGCCACATTCATAGGAATCGATTGCATTTTTTTTTATAGATTGCATATTTCACCTACGAAGAATGTATCATTTTTTTTTATCTTACATTAGCATGTTCGTTCACACTTCTTTGATATGAGTTATTAAGCACTTGTTTTTTACCATTGTGCCATACTACATTGAAAGAACAATGAAAGAGTCTAGGTATCTTCCCAAGTTTGCACATTCATTTCTTTTATATGATCTATGAGCAAAGTTTCTTTATGATGAATGAATAGTAAAGTCTTTGAACAAAAGTGATAAATAGTTTATGTCTAAAGCACATCAAGACAAGATGAATGATTTTATAATTGATTACTACAAAACCTTGATGAGCTTCTCCTTCACCTGAGATTGCTCGAAGCACCCGGTGTGCGCCGTATTTTTGGCGGTCGCCTTGATCCACCGACCGTGACTTTCGCGCCGACAGCGGGATGTCTTGGTGCTCAAACGGAAATTGATTCTAGTTGTTATTCCTAATTCTTGCAAGCAAAGATCATTGCTACCTCAATCTCACACTACTTTCAATTGATGCATAAATGGTCTTCCTAGAATCATCTCATAGTATCTCACTTGGTTGAAGTTATAAATAACTTAGTGTGATCAAAATCCACTCAACAAGTGTTAAGTTCCACACTCTCTAGCAAACCAATGGGTCATTCTATATGTCTATCATCCTATTGTAATTTGAGATGAGTATGACATTAAGTTCTACATGTAGATAAATATTGTTTGTGGATAAAATTACATCAATTGCTTTCAATTTGAATGATATATAGAGATCAAAGAAGCTCCATGGTTCACATATTAGTTATTGTAGATCATTTCTGTGATAGATGGTTTTTGGAGTTTGGGGAATCATGAACGTAATAAAAAAAACAAAATGAAGAAAAAGAAGCTTCAGGTCACAACACATAGTGTATTACTAATTCTAGAATGTATAAAGATAAGTATCCATTTAGGATTTTGAGCATATGTAAAGCCTGGGACATCTCAAAAGAGGAAAAAAAGCACCCTAAAAGTCCTAACTATTTTCAAATACATCACTACCAAAACTTACTAACAAATTCCATCCTAGGAATGACACATTGAACAAGCAGTTGACACTCATGTATAAATGTCAAAAAATATAAACTAATTTGAATCCACAAAGGGAGTAAGCCTAAATCTTTGAGAGAAGCTTTGAAATTCTCACGAGCATCTATCTAGCAAATAACCACTACTTGAAACAATGATAATGCACCTCTGTGCATTTAGTGAAAGCATGAAATAGTGGATTACTTGTAATTTTCAATGCATGCGCTCAATAATATCCGTGAATTATGTCACATATTTAACCCTACAAGTAGAAGTGACCACTATAGGCTACTTCTTTCTCAACCAAAATATGCATGAAATACCAAGTGTGAAGTGAAAAACCCTTAAGAAAACATTAGTCTCATATATAATAACCAACCCTATCTAAGTAAAAGATGGAATGTAAAGTCTCACAATGATCATGCATCTTGGGATAAAATATTGCATTCATACTCCCCTTTTGGATAAAAGAATCCGAGTCATCAGGTATGAGGTAAGTAGAAGAAGATAGGCTTCATTTCTTGCCGTTGCTTAACTTTGGGCTATGCATGTTTGAGAGAAACCAAATTGAATACCAAGTGAAGTGATGCATATATTTGCATGAATAGAATGCCCAAATAATGATGGAGATGCCCAAAGTCTCACATTTCAAAAGAGGCATGCATATCACTCTTAAAAGTGGGGAATATGCATCTCATTAAACCATTGAGCAGCATGTCATGTGCATAATTGAAAATGCCAAGAAGTACATCATGTACACACTATACATACAATATGCTTTTAGTCGGAATCTTCTAAAATCCATGTTCTAACAAGTAGGCATAGACCTTCTCATACAGAGCATGTGATTCTTGCCTTACTGCATACTATGCATTCTTTAACTTGCACATTTTGACTTTATACACGTTTTACACACCATTGTGCTGAAAAACATACACTTGCTCATGCAAGTCCCTATTTAAGGATACATTTTTAAACTCCAATTTATTATTGTATATTCCAATCATTATGAACTACAAGTTCAGATATGCTACAAACAATTCCCATATGCCACATCGGTGAGAAGGTCTCATGAAAGCCTTATATAAGCCTAGCCTTATAACGATCAATACTATCATCATGCTTATGTTTAAACATATAACCTCATTTAGTGCCAATGTACTTCTTTGTAGAATTCTGTGCTTGATCAAATGAACCAAGCTCTTTGTCATCACAAAGGCTATATATAGCCATTACATAGAACTCGGATGAGAAGAAAGAACTATTGAAGGCTCAATGAGTAGAATAATAAAAATGTGAATCTAAATTACTATCTTGCAAATTCAGCATCAACCATTAATTTTAAGTAGAAACATGGAATGATTGATATCCTTATTCAAAATTGTGCAGGATCAAAAGTTGATTTACAAGGAGGTACATATGAATGTAGTGTAATGAAAAGAGCTAATAATGTATCATACATATCCTTTGAGCTGATTGTTTTTTTCTTTTTGATACAAAACGTAATGGCTATGCAACATCCCCCAAGAAAACTGCATCATTGGTATTCAGAATGCATTTAGTTTGTGGTCGATATCCTTTGCTCAAAGAGGTATAGCAAAAGAAAAAAAGAAACATTTCAAAGTCTCATCATCTGATTTCTACAATTTTTTTCTCACACACCAACAGTCTCATATCCTAGACAACCAAAACTACTTATGTGAGCAATTTTAGATATTTTTTCTCAAAATAGAAGACAAATTTAGAAAGCGATATTTTTGTAAAAATAGTAGATTGCTTAAAAAGCAATAATTCTGTAAATAAAAAAAATTTTCATAAATGCATGCTTTCTGAAGTGCCACCCTCATGTACCTTCTATTCAGGATGTATTTAAAAATACCTATAAATACACATACTCTGATAGACTTATCCATCAGAGTATGTGCGGGGAGATTGAACCTAATCTTGTGTTCAATCTCTTATCTCTCTCTATTTTATGAGTACTTTTGTAAGATTTTGTTTTTGTACGATCTCTACGTATATGCTTCTGGAAGATTCGATGAACAGACAAAGTTTTAGCAAAAAATAGAAATTGTTTGAAGCACATAAACCCTTCGGACTTCATTTTCAATGGATATATTCATGCATGCCTGGAAAAATCATCAATGAAAGTCACAAAGTAAAGGTAGTTCCCAAAATGAGTTTGCATAGGACCACAAACATCTCTGTAAACAAGCTACAATTTCTTAGTAGCTCTACTCAACCATCTTTTTGGAAGAAGGAACACTACATTTTGCCCAAAATCTAGCCTTCATATACATCCAACTGTCTCAAGTTTGGGCAAAGAGGACACCATTTCATATTTTTGTACGTGTAGCAGAGTAGCAAAATTGAGATGACCGAAGTATGCATGCCAAAGCTTTCACATCTGACATAGCCTAAGAATCATGTAGTGTTCATGCTGAATCACTCACAAATTTTTCATAGTCTATGAGCTTATATAACCCATGACATAAAATGCCAGAAGTATAAATGATATTGCCATTTGATAGGTCATAAACTATACATCTTTTATCAATAAATTTCAGAACCAAGCTGATCTTGGCTAATGTTGAAACTAGCAATAGGTTTTTCTTGATCCCTCGTTCAAATTAAGCATCTAACAACTTTTAGCCATGGACATTGAATAAAATACCTTGATGCAGAAAAATGATTGAATCTCAAAAAGTTGAATAAAAAACTACCCTGTTGAGTTCTCCTAAACTTGTAGTAGGCTTCAAGCCTCTTATACTAGTCAACCAAAATTTGTATATATGTTTTGCATAAAAAGAAAAATTTTCCTACACAAGCATTGTGATAGTGCATTCGAAGGCCGAAATGAGTTCAGATCATGATCTCAACACGAGAGACCGAAGCATTTTTGAAATTCTAATTATCTTGAGTATGCTTATCAATTTTTGTGCAATTATGAGACTGTGATCGGAGGTATGTCAATGACACCCTAGATGAAGTAGAGACCTGCTTTGATACCAATTGTTGGAGTTTGAGGTCTACAAAAGCATGCAAACAACATAAGGAAGAAGAAGAAGCTTGCAGCAAAACACATAATAATGAATGTATTACCAAGAGAATGTACAAAGATAAGGGAATTTCCAACCATGAGGTTCAAATTGTTTGTCATTCAAACATTGAAAAAAGTAACCTGGATCTTCTACTAATCTACCTTGAATCAATACACTCATAGGATCTTCTAGAGATCTATCTTGAATCAATACACTCATAGGATCTCCTCGTGCTAATCATTACTCTTCTTTGTGAGCTTGCTTACAAAACCACAAATTAGTGTCCTCATCCACCCAAGAGTTTGATTTTGATGACGTATTAGAGACAAAATCATCTACATCCTCGTGCTAATCATTACTCTTCTTTGTGAGCTTGCTTACAAAACCACAAATTACTGTCCTCATCCACCCAAGAGTTTGATTTTGATGACGTATTTGAGACAAAATCATCTACATCTTTGTGTACTTTATTCGAGTGGATGGAGGGATGTCTTGATGCTCATAAAGAAATTGATTCTAGTTGTTATTCCTAATTCTTGCAAGAAAACATCATTGCTACCTCAATCTCGCACTACTTTCAATTGATGCACAAATGGTCCTCCTAGAATCATCTCATACTATCTCGCTTTGGTTGAAGTTATAAATAACTCAGTGTGATCAAAATCCACTCAATAAGTGTTAAGTTTCACATTCTCTAGCAAACCAATGGGTCATTCTATATTTCTATGATCCTATTGTAATTTTAGATGAGTATGACATTAAGTTCTACATGTAGATAAATATTGTCTGTCAATAAAATTACATCAATTGCTTCCAATTTGAATGATAAATAAAGATCAAAGAAGCTTCATGGTTAACATATTAACTATTGTAGAACATTAATGTGATAGAAGGTTTTTGGAGTTTGGGGAATCATGAATGTAATAAAGTAACAAAATGAAGAAAAAGAAGCTTCATGTCACAATACATAGTGTATTACTAAGTGTAGAATGTATAAAGATAAGTATCCATTTACGGTTTTGAGCATATCATTAGGGGAAAAAATGAGCCCTCCATGGGCCTTGTAAGGATTCCTAATTTTTAGGGATTAAAATGCTTAATCCAAGGGTTAAAGAGGGCATCTGAAACCACTAGTGGTATGTTCCAATAAAATATTATTTACTGCACCTATAGATTTGAATTTTCAAACAAAACGTTTGTAGTATTAGGATGCTGAAATCGAAGGGCTAAGATTAAATTGGGTTGCACTCCTAGAGAATCTTTCATGCATACATGAGCAAAGCTCTGCACGTTTCTAGACCATTGGATCCTCTTGAATCGTATGGCATAGGGGAATTGGGGCTGATCCAATGCGTGGCAAATTTTTGCACATTTTTGGACCTTTAGATGCTTGTAAATCCGATGGTGCAGTGGAATCGGTGCTGATCTCCATTCTTGAGAGCATCTTGTCCATTAGATAGAAGTTGAATCCAATGGTCCCAATCTAAAGGCACATGTTCAACTTGGACCAAGTGGTGGGAACACATATGAGCCTTAGGATCAATGTTTGATATAACGGATATGAAGAAAAGGCACCAAATTGTGATCGAAGATCATATGCACCATTTGATCTGGAGAAGAATCCAATGGTTCAAAATAAAACGCGCTTTTTGGGAGCTCCATCAAATCTCAGCCATGCATGTCAGAACAATCCAAGGGCCCATATGCTATGGTGCCTTGAGTCTTTTCATTAGACCTCAAACTTTGGATCTTTAGCCAATCCAAGGGTTTTAGTTCTTTTGCCAGATTCTCAAAACCATTGAAATGGAGAAAACCACTAGCTCTAGGTGGTTTTTTCCTCTTTCACCACATAAGAACAAGGGAATCCTATTCCTAGCATATGTGATTAAGGAACTAGACTGTGGCTACCACCCTCTTCTCATTGGTCCATCACTAATCACTCCTTAAGCTAAAAGGCCCATGCAAGGTTCATTTTTTCCCCTAATATGTAAAGCCTAGGACACCTCAAAAGAGGAGAAAATGTACCCGAAAAGTCCTAACTATGTTCTAATACATCACTTCCAGACCATACTAAGAAATTGCATCATAGGAATGACACATTCAACAAGCGGTTGACACTCATGTATAAGTGTCAAAAAATATGGACTAAGTTCAATCCACAAAAGCGAGTAAGCCTAAAGCTTTGAGAGAAGCTTTGAAATTCTCACGAGCATCTATCTAGCAAATAGCCACTACTTGAAACAATGATAATGCACCTCTATGCATTTAGTGAAAGCATGAAATGGTGGATTCCTTGCAATTTCCAATGCATGCGCTCAGTAATAGTTGTGAATTATGTCACATATTTAACCTTTGAAGTAGAAGTGACCACTGTAGGTTGCTTCTTTCTCAACCAAGATATGCATGAAATACCAAGTATGAAGTGAAAAACCCTTAAGGAAACAAGAGTCTCATAATAACCAACCCTATCTTAGTAAAAGAAGGCGTGTAAAGTCTCACATATAATCATGAATCTTTGGATAAGATATTGCATTCATACACCCCTTTGGGATAAAAGAATCTCACTCATCAGGTATGAGGTAAGTAGAAGAAGATAGCTTTGATTTCTTGCCATTGCTTAACTTTGAGCTATGCATGTTTTAGAGAAACCAAATTGAATAACAAGTGAAGTGATGCATATATTTGCATGAATTGAATGCCCAAATAGTGATGAAGATGCCGAAAGTCTCACATTTCAAAAGAGGCATCCATATCACTCTTAAAATGAAAATCATGCATCTTATTGAACCAATGAGTAGCCTATCATGTACATAAAAGATAATGCCAAGAAGTACCTTATGTAGACACTATAAATAGAAGATGGTTTTAGTTGGAATCTTCTAAAATTCATGTTCTAACCAGTAGGCATAGATCTTCTTCTCATACAAAGCATGTGGTGTTTGCTTTAATCCATACTATCCATTCTTTAACGTGCACATTTTGATTTCATACAGGTTTTACACACCATTGTGCTGAAAAACATACACTTGTTTATGCAAGCTCCCATTTAGGAATATACTTTTAATGTCCAATTAATTGATGTATATTCCAATCATCATGACGTACAAGTGAAGTGTGTTTATATAATGTGCTTGTAGGTATTGTTCTTTATTTTGATGAATGGGCTGATTTGTACGCCTCTTTAACAATGGCCCGTTTGGGAAACTATATAGACATTGTTTTTCATCAAACAAGCATTATATTCCCATGGAGATACTTTTAGTATTGCAGATAGTATTGCATATGTTATATTAAGATCTACATGTAGATAGATATTTTTTGCACATGAAATTACATCAATTGCTTCCAATTTGAATGAGGCTCTTCGATTGGCATGTTGACGCATTGTCGGAAGGATTTCCTCACTTGATTTGTCATATGGGAAAATAAAAATATTTTGCTTTAGAGTTGCTTAAAAGATATATCTCTCTCATATTTTTTTTAATACTTTGATGTAATTTGACTAAACTCTTCTCTTGGTTACTTGCAGGAAAAAGAGAAAAATATGTTCTGAATAGAGATTGGATGATTAATTGAACAATTACTTGGAATTTTCACTTTTTATCTAAGTGATTTATGTATATCCATAATTATATAAAGATAATTATGTGCCTATGAATATAGGGTTTATGCCATAAGTATGAGTTGTGCACCTATATTTATGTGCTTGCATGAACCTAAGCCGGTTAAAAATAATGGAGTTTTATAAAAGAATAAGACTACATTTAAGCTCATAAATTGATTAGTTTTTTATAATTTATATGTGTATATATGTAAATATGATTGAGTATGTATGCCTATGTGTTAGGATTTATATTTATATACTATGTGATTAATTTTTGTTTAAAAACCATAAATGTTTATTTAATTGATTTATAAATTCATAAAAATGACATTAAGTAGATAATTAAGTTATAATATTGATATAACTATTTAATATAGTTTTCTATAAAAAAGTTTTACGCATAAATTTTATTGATAAGTAGTGTGTTAATTAATAGTTAAAATTGGAATGCATGTTATTAACTAGTTAAATAACTAATAAACTAACTATTTATCTAACTGGTTAACTAACCATCTGCATGATACGTGTATGCTAAAATATATCTATATATGTGTGATCGTAAGAGTTTTTTCCTAATGATCTTCTATCTGCAGGTACGTGCATTAGAGAGAAAGAGAGAGAGAGAGAGAGAGTGAGAGAGGGCGAGAGAGTCGTTGTCTTGCTCATTGTACATGCACGCGATTGGAAAATATGCAGAGAGGAAGAATGAGAGAGATGTTTTTCTCTTCTTTTGTCTATGGCTTCAAACAATGAAGAAGTACTTCTTCCGATAATAGATGAGTTGTTCGCAATAGGAGTTTCCATTTAGCACAAAGCTTTGTGAATTTGGACCAGTAGAAGAAACCTGCCTCTCTCATGTTTTCATAGAATTACAATCGCACAACATTGTCTTGTTTCTATAAATGTAGACATTCTCCTGCATGCTTGGCCTCGGAATGCGCAATTTCCTTGTAGTTCTACATCGCTATCGCGGCTACAGAGAACGTTCTGTTTAAGATTAATTTGTTTTTTTTTTTTTTACTTGATTGGTAGTAAATGTACGATGCAGGAAGTTATACGATGAAACAGAGAATCTGCTATGGTAGTTGATGCGTGCTGCTGGGAGTCACACGATATAGGATAAATGATTGCAGAAACAGAGGGATGAAATCGAAGGGGTTATGGTGTGTGCAGAGATTTGGAGAGAAAGAGAGTGATGTTCGTTCTATTGATGGAACAAACCTCATGGGATTCGGGAACATTTTATGCCAAGTTTTTTTCTGAGTAACTTCATGTTAGTTGCGTATTTGACATGCAGTAAATTCTATCGATAGATGCTTCTGGATGGATATGGTTTGTCTTTAAAGAAATTTCCCAGCTCTTAGGTATTTAGGAACTGAATTCGATCAGGTTTTGAAACGGTTGCTTGCGTTTATATCGCTTTCAAATTAGCATGTTCATATTTTTTCCGTTAGATGGTTGCTTCTAAAATTTTTCAGTCCTTCAATCGGTGTGCCCCTTTTCCCTTGTCTCATGCTACTAGTCTTTGGCTAATAATAGAAGACGTTTGTAGAATTTGCATTGTAAAAGTACTGTCTTTGGCTTTGGAAAAGTCAAGGGAAAGATTGTTTTGTTGCTCTTGGTTATATACGTGAGCGATCGAGTGTGCATGGTGTATTTGCAAAAGAATATGTGTTGTGTGTTAGAAAACAGAAGTTGAAATAGGAGTTTGTAGGAAAAAGGGCACATGTTCAGGAAGGAAGGTTTGCAGTGAGAAATTGTGCGGTGTCCATCATGATGCAGTGAGAAATTCGAGGAGAAAAAGGCTTAATTGATCTGAAGAAGGAAAGGAGATAGCACGCAAAAGGAGAAGGAGTCTTCTTTAGCAGATACGAACGCAAAGGAGGGGATGGCATGATCAAAAGAGGAGGAATTCTGATCAGAGGAAAAGGAGAGAAGTGCTATTGCACTTAAATTGATGAGATATTAAGGTTGTAGAGAGATTAGTTTGTAATATAGTTTTTATGATCGTCATCTATGTCATTTAGTGCTTATTTATCTGTGTGATTGAATTTGTTGATATTGTACCATGATAATTCTGATGGCATATTGCTTATCATGATTTTTTCCTACTCACGACTATTCCTCAGAGTTATTCTTCACGTGATGTTTACCATGGGATTCAGGCATCGACTTTTTGCCAGCCTTATTTTCCAGGCACAGCTCTGCAAGTTCCTTTTTGTAGTGGATTGTGTAGCGACAGAGTTAGAGATTCAAAGGGGTACGATAGTGTACAAATGATAATAATTTTTAGTTTAGAATGAGAGCACGCATGCTTGTTTGGAGCCATATTCAAGTATGTGCAGAGAATTCCTTCTTCTTCTCAGTCAGCTTTAGGAGGATTTATGAAAGAAAGAGAGAGTTTTGGAGTTTGCTTACCCTACATGACGCTCACTGTTAGAAAACATATAGGAGATGTTTGACGTTGAGATAAATAAATTCAAACCTCAACATATTCGTGTTTATCGAATGAATGAACTACTCAAGTTCGACTACGTTAAGAATACTGCTATGAATCAATTCTTGAATGCATGTATATTAATAAGTGTATGAATGCCTGTTTGCGTGTAAATGGATATATGTTTGTATAAATGCTAGTAGAGAGTGTAAGCATGTTAGTATGAGTTTATATATGATGCATGTATGATAGAATTAGCATGTGCGTGTGTATACAAGCCTGTTAGTATGAGTATATGTATGTATATGTGTGCATGAGAGCATGTACATGCATAAGTATGTGAGTAACATGTGCATAAGTTAGAGTAGTGTTTGAATGCATGTTAGTATGCATGTTTATGTCTGCTAATTAGTGCATGAATGCAAGTTTTTGAATATATGTTAGTATGAATATATATGAGTGATTAAATGCTTATATATGCATGTAAATAAGCATGTGTATGCATGTATAGGTAGCATATATGTATGAGTAATTAATAATGCTTGTGCATGAGTAAAAGAAATTAGTGAATGCATATGAATTAGGAGGTATGTATAAATGCATAATTCATGTGTAAAGAAGATAGGCATGCATATGTAGTATATGATGTATGCATGTATGTATGCATGAGCAATGTTGAAGTGTTGTATAATGTATATTTGCATGTAAAGTAAATGATTTCATAAGCATTAACTGAGGAAGTTAGAAGTGTTTGTATACATATGTTAGTATAGGTTTAAGTTATGAATGCTAAATTAATGAGTGTTTTATGCTAATTAAAAACATACTTATGTTTTTTCCTAATGATCTTCTATCTGCAGATCATTGAAGAGATTACAAAGGAGAATACGAGAACACAAGCATACGAGATTTCAAGATCACGAAATTACAATATTTGAAAATTGTTTATTAAGTTGTATAGGATTATCTATTAAGAGAATTGTATTAGCACTTATGATAAACTTTTGTATAGGCTTAAAATCCTAAAGATTTCTAGCACTTCCACTTTTCGATATAATTAAAAATTTATATAGGCTTAAATAAGATTGATTTTGAAATTCTTCATACTGTTTCTCTGAAAATTAATTGAGATCTTTACTTTTTTATTCCGTATGTCTAAAGAGATAGGATCTACAAGTAGTTCTAAACTAGTATCTACAAACGATTCTGATATTAAGAATCAAGAATTAGAAAACTTAATTATAGGAACACTACTTCCGACTTCAATTGATAGTTTGAATAATAACAAAAATATTAAAATTATTAAAGATAAAGTAGTTAACGAAACTTTACACACCTTAGATTATGATCGTCTTATTTCTAGAATTTTACCTTTAATTACCATAGTTTTGCCAGAACTGGACGACAAGAAAGACTTATTCCCACCTAATTTAGTTAGAAAACCTAACTCAAATCAAATTGAAAACGAAGAAGTTGACTTTGTTAAAGATAAAACTACAAGCGAAAACTTAGTTTTGTCTTATCAATTAGAAGCTATAGAAAGATATAGAAACGCTCGTCCTTACAGCTCTTAGTCTAAAAAAATAGTTCTTAATTTGCACTCCCATAAATTAGAAACCTATAGTTTTTATCACACCTAAACTGAAAAAATCAACCGAAGGCCCTAGGCATGCTTAGAAGCACCCTGCGTGCAGTCACACGGTTAGGTTAGCGCGATTCTTGTAGATGAACGTCAGCCTCCCTTCACACCCCTCTACCACAGCTTTGGTGAACCCGACGTGAAACGTGATGATAGTGTGCCTAGGACTTATGTTGCATTTTCAGTTTTAATTTAAAATTTTAATTTTATCTTCTTCTTGTATGCAGGAAATTTGAAGATTGAAGCTGTGACAAAACCGTGGAAGATGGATTTCCAACTGGTGGAGCTTCGTCGTTTCAAACCCCCCCCCCTCTCAACGTTCAAGAGAATCAAGATATATTCATGGTCATTTTAGTTTTGTGTTTAAGATTGTTTTAACGTTCACTTTTGAACCTCTTCAGCAAAAATATCATCAAGTAAGGTGTTTATTTTAAGTTCTTTATTTTTAGTTTACACACATCACTTAAAAAGAAAAGTTGTTTTCATCTACACTAGGATCTAAGCACCTTCATATTAGCATTTAAAGACTATTTGAATCTTTCTTTTGTATCTAGGAAATATTATTTTTGCTTAAATCATTTAAATATCTGCATTTTAGGAAAAGCCATTATTTTTGCATCATTAAAAAGAAAAGATTTTAAGTTTTGAAAAAGAAAGATTGTTTGTTTTATTGCATAAAAAGAAAGCTTATAGCATAAAAATATTTTAAATTTAGGTTTCTTTTTAACTTATAGTTAATTCTTTTATTTTTTAATAGTAAACTAAAAGACTTAAATCAAGAAAAACTATTTTATAAAAATTACCCTATTAAAAACCCTTTAAAATTGAAAAAGTTTAAAAAATTTAAAATCTCTAAAAAACTTAAATTCAAAAAGAGTAAATATAAGAGATAAGTCATAATTTAGGGTTTAGAAATCAAAAAGATTTTAGAAAAGAAGATTAGAATTAGTAAAAGCCTAGGACTAGGGTAAAGCTATCCCTGGCTTTATCAACTAGTGATAGATTTAGACAATTTAGAGAGCAATTAGATCCGGCTATTAGGGAATTTCTTCTTTATTCGAAACGTTATCAAGAACGCAAAATGGAGGAGATGTTTAGGAACATGATGATAGAAAAGCAAGGGACACTACACTCCAAGCTATTCTAAAAGAAAAAGGAAAATTTACCGGATTAAACATTACGGAATACCTGGATGCATTTGAGGAGCAAGTGCAAATCCAAGGATTACCTGAAGATGTGCTAGTTAAATACTTTGGACGTGTTGTTTCTAGTTCAATTCTCGAATCTATTCAAGAACACACTGAAAAAAATTGGGAGGAATTTAAAAAGGAACTTCATAAAATGTTCTACCTCGAAGATTTTAGCCAGCACAATCGTGAAGGATTTCTGCGTTGGTTAAACACTGTTAAGAGCAATGAGTCTTTAACTCATCTTCACGGTGAGTTTATGAGACGTCTGGCTCAACTTCCCAAAGATGATAGAAATGCTATAAATCCAGATGTAATTATATATTTTCTTAAGATACCCGGCTGCAAGACTAGAGCCGGTCGAGGATAGGCCTTCTTCAATGCCTAGCCAAAATCCATATTCAATAGAGGCATTGGTACGAGCTATAGACGAGATAATGTACAAGACCGCATGGAAATCTCCTGTGGACCAATCCTCTATCTTTTCTCACATTGCAAATGTTGAGGAAAAACGGAGATGAGAAGATCAACAGGATGATGTAGAAGAAGGTGATAGGAGGGTAACTAGGAGACAAACAAGAGAAGATGAAAAGAAATCTGATAAAAAAGTTCATTTTGATGATGGCTCTGGTATTTTGTTGGGTGCATGTGCAAATGTGCCTATTATGATAGGTGGTGTTCGAGAAGAGTTTCACTTCTTTGTTCAAGATAATTGTTCATATGAAGTGATTCTTGGACAGCCATTTATAGCTGAAATGAGGATGGAAACAAAAGCAATGAACGACGGATCAGTGTATGCAAGAATTCGATCCAAATCAGGGATGGATTCTTTGCAAGTTATGACGGTTTGCCCAAACCATACTAGAAATAGAAAGAGCTTAAGAAGAAATCCCATTGACTCGATCAGTCATGTTTATGCTGATCCACTGGCTGTAAGAGAATATGGGGCTTATTATGATCAAAATTTCTGCTAGACTCCACTATTGAGCGAGACAATAGTGGACGTTGTTTTGATGTCTCGCCTATCAAATGAACATAAATTTGAAAATTATCTAATTTTTACTCCTACAACTAGTTTGCATTATATTACTAAAGAAAACCTTACAAAAATATTAAAAAAACAAACTGAAAAATATTTCAGACAAACCGGATTAATTTCAAGTGACGAGAAAATTGAGAGTATAATTGAATTATCAAAAAGTTCCACTCTATTGGAAGAGCTAGAAAGTGTTTCTCATGAAAATTTAGGATCAAATTTGATAATTCTTAACTCTATTCAAGAGTATGAGATATTAGTGAATTTATCCTAGAACATGAAATTAGCATAGAAAGTAAATACAAAACTGTAGAAAGGAAAATAAAGCCTCTAGCTCAACCCTTACCCAAAGATAGTCATGACCTACTTCGTCGAGTATCAAATGATCCTATTCTTAGAGATCGATCTAAGATAGGTCACATATTTACTGATGAGAGTAAGAAGTTTATTAAATTCGGTGATGAATTTCTTTCTCAAATTGAAAAAGAACAGTTTACCAAGATGATTGTTCGTCATGGTAAAGCATTTTCTTTGTTTCCACATGAGATAGGATGTGCAGGCCCAAAGTTAGTAGCTCCGATGTTTATTTTCACAGTACCGCATATTCCTTGGAATCTTCGTCCGATTCCAGTTCCAAAGGCTCATTTACCTGAGCTAATGAGACTGTTAAAGGAGAAGATTACCATGAGAATCTTGGAACCATCCTCAGCACCATACTCTAATAGGTGGTTCACGGTACCGAAAAAGAGTGGGAAGCTACGCTTTATTTAGGATTTGCAGCCTGTGAATAAAGTCACTATTAGGAATGTAGAAACGGGTCCCATTGTAGATGAGTTTGCCAAGGCATTTGCTGGTCACTCCATCTATTCAATGGGAGACCTGTATTCAGGGTATGATCAGTTTCAATTAGCAATTGAGAGTCGAGATGTGACCACGATGAAGACTCCTTTGGGTTTAGTACGTATGTGTACTTTACCACAAGGAGCCACGAATTCTGTGGCACACATGATGAATGCTATGAATCTGGTCCTACATGACTTTATCCCAAAAGTGACGATGCCTTTTATTGATGACATTCCAATAAAAGGATGTGTGGAAAAAGAAAAGGATGAAAGTTTAGATTCATCTGGTTGCAGAAAGTTTGTTTCTAACCATATTTCAGATTGTGAAAAGATATTTGAAAGATTTGAAGAGGTTGGACTAACTTTCTCCCTAGAGAAATCAACTTTTGGTGTTAATGAAGTGCTAATAGTTGGACATTTATGTGGCCATTATGGTCGTAGACCCTATCCAGAAAAAGTTGATGCCATTAGTAGGATTTCTGAAAGATGTCGCAATGTTAGTGAAGTAAGGAGATTCCTAGGTGCATGTGTTTTCTATGTCATCTGGATCCCTCACTTTGCTCATGTAGCGAATCCGCTTTATGATTTATTGAGAAAAAGGAAGAAATTCTTTTGGACTGATGAGCATTCTAGAACAATGAGGTGTCTAAAGCAATTTCTTATCAATGCTCCTGTTTTGAAACGAATTGACTATACAGGAAATAAGCCTGTAATCCTAACTGTTGACACTAGTCCTATTGGTATAGGCTGGGTCATTGGACAGGATGATGAGGAGCAAAGGTACGCAGTTCGCTTTGGAGCAAAGATTCTTCACGATACTCAAAAGAATTACCCACAAATTTTAGAGAGAATTATGGGGATTAGTTACAGCTTTAAAAACAGATAAAGAATATTTTATAGGCGCTAATGTAATAGTAGAGACCGATTGTCTTCCATTAATAGGTTTAATAGCTAATTGTTCATCTCCGGATATCGCTATGCTACGATGGATAGCCTATATTAAATTTATTAATCCTACTTTTGTTCATATAGCCGATAAACATAACACTGTTGCTGATATGCTTTCAAGAGCAAAATTCGACAATAATAGTGAAGCATTAAATAATCATATTAATTCAATAAATTATGAAAAATCTATCTATGCCTATGAGAGATTTAGAGAAAACGATTATGAAGGAGAGTGGCGAGATATAGGAAACTATTTGAGTTCATTTCGGCCTTCCCCAAGCTATTCTTCAAATCGATTCCGGAACATCAGGAAAAAGTCTTTCAACTTCTTCTTGAAAGATGGATATCTTTGGAGACATGCTAGAGGAAAGGTTCGAAACCCTCAAAGAGTACTAGGTTTGAAGGTTTTTCAAGTGCAAGTTATGCAAGAGATGCACGAAAGCCTTTGGGCTGGTCATAAAGGCTTTGTAGCTACATATGAAAAGATTAGGGAAAGCTACTGGTGGCCGAGGATGTATGTAACTGTTAAAGAATTTGTGAGCACTTGTAGTACGTGCAAGTTACACTCCTCTGTCAAGCATAGAGATCCCCTTCACCCGACCTATCCACCTTGTATTCATTACAAATGGGTAGTTGACCTTGTGACCATGCCTAAAAGCAATGATGGCATGAGATATATTGTTCTTGCACGAGAGGATTTGACAAACTACGTCGAAGGTAGAGCGCTTCGTTCCAATACTACTTATAATGTATGCGTATTCCTTTTGGAAGAAGTTTTATCCAGATTTGGATATATAGAAAAAGTAGTAGCGGATAGAGGTGAGTTAGATGCGAGAGAGGCGAGAGAATTCTTTGCACAACATGGGATTCGATTGTCTCTTACGACTGCCTATAACCCATAAGCAAATGGTAAAATTGAACGAGGACATCCTTCCATAGTGAAGGCTATTTCTAAAACTTGCCACGGAGATATTGGTCAATGGCCAAAATATCTCCCATTTTCTCTTTGGGCTGATCGCATGACGTACACGAGAACAACTGGTTTTATGCCGACTGAACTCATGTACTGTCAGAAACCATTATTTCCCATTCATACTCAGATAATTAATTGGATGAATTTAGGTTGGAAAGATAACATTTCAAGAGAGGACTTATTAGCATTTAGAATTAAGCAATTAAAACAAGGAAATGAAAATCTTAAAGAAGCAATAAAAAAATTAAAAACATCTAGATTGAAAATAAATTATATTTTTATAAGAAACATAGACTAAGACTGCAACCAATAGAGAATGGTGACTGGGTGCTTGTATATGATAGTACGTTTGATACTCAATACGATGCACGTCGGAAACTAACTAAACGTCTTACATTGTTGTTTCAGTTTATGAAACACGTACATATAAATTATGTGAATTTGATGGTTCTATGTTAAAGAATTTGATTGCAGGGAAAAGAATCAAGCTATTTAGAAGAAGAGAAAGCAATAAATTCGAATTGGACGAAGACTTCTTGGAGGACGACAATGAAGAAGAATAAAAATGATTAGGTGAAAGAGTTCTAAACTTTACTTATTTTCTAGTTGTTATTATGATTTTTATTGATGCATTTCATGTGTAGATGTGTACATCCTTTTGATAGGAAAGGAAGATTTTTAAAATTATGAAACAATGAATTTAAAACTGAAGTAGGGATGTGTATGAAGAGAAGATAAGAATTAGAGACCCTATGGCTTTCATAAGGATAGGAGAGGGAACACTTGACTTGCGACTCCTAGTAGAAGTAAGTTTATTTTATATAGGTAGGCTACCTCAACTTCCAACCCATGTCGCTAATGAGATCCTAGTTTCCAATATAGCATTCCTCTAGAACCTCTGCTCTGAATAGGGGTTAAGCCTTTCCCCTCTAACAAAAAAGTTGCGAAGAAAGAAAAGAAAGATACATAAAGCAGTACATTAATGGTTGCTGCATTATGAAAAAGAAAAAAAAAATGAGAAAAAGAAAATTAAAAAAAAAGGAAAAAGAAAAAGAAAGAAAAGAAAAGAAAAACGTTATCATGATTCAGTTGTGGTCTCGAAACCACTTCTGAAATTCTATACGGGCAATATGAGGCGGATTTATGCTATAGAGGAATTAGTTAGATGCATCTTATGGCAAGTGGCTAGGGAGTGAGGGATAGACCATTTATATAAAATATTTATTACTTTTGAACGGGTTAATAGAAGAGCAAGTACCACAACTGTCTGATTGATTTCTATGGGACTTTCTGAAACTTGTTTTCAATTTCATGCATTGAACGAAAACGTTTATTATTCAAGTTTGCATAATTTTAAAAGGTTTTTCTTGACTATCAAAAGATGTACTTACCTTTAGGAGCATATTTCATATAAGTTTAAAAATAGTTTAAGAAATATTTTTCTTAAAAGAATTTGATACTGCTTTCATATTGAACTGTAGGTTGGCCCATCGAGGGCGATGTGCAGGTTTGGTGGGGGCAGATGTTGGAAGGATTTTCTCACTTGATTTGTCATATGGGAAAACAAAAATATTTTGCTTTAGAGTTGCTTAAAATATATATCTCTCTCATATTTTTCTTTTAATACTTTGATTTAATTTGACTAAACTCTTCTCTTGGGTACCTGCAAGAAAAAGAGAAAAATATGTTCTGAATAGAGATTGGATGATTAATTGAACAATTACTTGGAATTTTCACTTTTTATGTTCATTTCTAAGTGATTTATGTATATCCATAATTATATAAAGATAATTATGTGCCTATGAATATAGGGTTTATGCCATAAGTATGACTTGTGCACCTATATTTATGTGCTTGCATGAACCTAAGCCGGTAAAAAATTATGGAGTTTTATAAAAGAATAAGAGTACATTTAAGTTCATAAATTGATTAGTTTTTTATAATTTATATGTGTATATATGTAAATATGATTGAGTATCTATGCCTATGTGTTAGGATTTATATTTATATACTATGTGATTATGGTTTGTGATTAATTTTTGTTTAAAAACCATAAATGTTTATTTAATTGATTTATAAATTCATAAAAATAACATTAAGTAGATAATTAAGTTATAATATTGATATAACTATTTAATATAGTTTTCTATAAAAAATTTTTACGCATAAATTTTATAGATAAGTAGTCTGTTAATTAATAGTTAAAATTGGAATGCATGTTATTAACTAGTTAACTAACTAATAAACTAACTATTTATCTAACTAGTTAACTAACCATCTGCATGATACGTGTATGCTAAAATATATCTATATATGTGTGATCCTAAGAGTTTTTTCCTAATGATCTTCTATCTGCAGGTACGTGCATCAGAGAGAAAGAGAGAGAGAGAGAGAGAGAGAGAGAGAGGGCGAGAGAGTCATTTTCTTGCTGATTGTACATGCACGCGATTGGAAAATATGCAGAGAGGAAGAATGAGAGAGATGTTTTGCTCTTCTTTTGTCTATGGCTTCGAACAATGAAGAAGTACTTCTTCCGATAACAGATGAGTTGTTCGCAATAGGAGTTTCCATTTAGCACGAAGCTTTGTGATTCTGGATCAGTAGAAAAAACCTGCCTCGCTCATGTTTTCATAGAATTACAATCGCACAACATTGTCTTGTTTCTATAAATTTAGACATTCTCCTGCATGCTTGGCCTCGGAATGTGCAATTTCCTTGTAGTTCTACATCGCTATCGTGGCTACAGAGAACGTTCTATTTAAGATTATTATTATTTTTATTTACTTGATTGGTAGTAAATGTACGATGCAGGAAGTTATACGATGAAACAGAGAATCTGCTATGGTAGTTGATGCGCGCTCCTGGGAGTCACACGATATAGAATAGATGATTGCAAAAACAGAGGGATGAAATCGAAGGGGTTATGGTGTGTGTAGAGATTTGGAGAGAAAGAGAGTGATGTTCGTTCTATTGATGGAACAAACCTCATGGGATTCGGGAACATTTTATGCCAAGTTTTTTTCTGAGTAACTTCATGTTAGTTCCGTATTTGATATGCAGTAAATTCTATCGATAGATGCTTCTGGATGGGTATGGTTTGTCTTTAAAGAAATTTCCCAGCTCTTAGGTATTTAGGAACTCAATTCGATCAGGTTTTGAAAGGGTTGCTTGCGTTTATGTCGCTTTCAAATAAGCCTGTTCATATTTGTTCCGTTAGATGGTTGCTTCTAAAATTTTTCAGTCCTTCAGTCGGTGTGCCCCTTTTCCCTTGTCTCATGCTACTAGTTTTTGGCTAATAATAGAAGACGTTTGTAGAATTTGCATTGTAAAAGTATTGTCTTTGGCTTTGCAGAAGTCAAGCGAAAGATTGTTTTGTTGCTCTTGGTTATATACGTGAGCGATCGAGTGTGCATGGTGTATTTGCAAAAGAATATGTGTTGTGTCTTAGAAAACAGAACTTGAAATAGGAGTTTGTAGGAAAAAGGGCTTATGTTCAGGAAGGAAGGGTTGCAGTGAGAAATTGTGCGGTGCCCATCATGATGCAGTGAGAAATTCGCGGAGAAAAAGGGTTAATTGATCTAAAGAAGGAAAGGAGATAGCACGCAAAAGGAGAAGGAGTCTTCTTTTAGCAGATACGAACGCAAAGGAGGGGATGGCATGATTAAAAGAGGAGGAATTCTGATCAGAGGAAGAGGAGAGAAGTGCTACTGCACTTAAATTGATTAGATATTAAGGCTGTAGGGAGATTAGTTTGTAGTATAGTTTTTATTATCATCCTCTATGTCATTTAGTGCTTATTTATCTGTGTGATTGAATTTGTTGATATTGTACCATGATAATTCTGATGGCATATTGCTTATCATGAATTTTTCCTACTCACGACTATTCCTCATAGTTATTCTTCACGTGACGTTTACCATGGGATTCAGGCATCGACTTTTTGCCAGCCTTATTTTCCAGGCACAACTCTCCAAGTTCCTTTTTGTAGTGGATTGTGTAGCGACAGAGTTAGAGCTTCAAAGGGGTACGATAGTGTACAAATGATAATGACTTTTAGTTTAGAATGAGAGCACGCATGCTTGTTTGGAGCCATATTCAAGTATGTGCAGAGAATTCCTTCTTCTTCTCAGTCAGCTTTAGGAGGATTTATGAAAGAAACAGAGAGTTTTGGAGTTTCCTTACCCTACATGACGCTCACTATTAGAAAACATATAGGAGATGTTTGACGTTGAGATAAAGAGATTCAAACCTCAACATATTCGTGTTTATCTGATGAATGAACTACTCAAGTTCGACTACGTTAAGAATACTGCTATGAATCAATTCTTGAATGCATGTAGATTAATAAGTGTATGAATGCCTGTTTGCGTGTAAATGTATATATGTTTGTATAAATGCAAGTAGAGAGCGTAAGCATGTTAGTATGAGTTTATATATGATGCATGTATGATAGAATTAGCATGTGTGTGTGTATACAAGCATGTGAGTATGAGTATATGTATGTATA
This sequence comes from Ceratopteris richardii, assembly GCA_020310875.1. Lineage (NCBI taxonomy): Eukaryota > Viridiplantae > Streptophyta > Polypodiopsida > Polypodiales > Pteridaceae > Ceratopteris > Ceratopteris richardii. The sequence goes on from CM035434.1 coordinate 107,326,867, forward strand.
TGTGTGCATGAGAGCATGTACATGCATAAGTATGTGAGTAACATGTGCATAAGTTAGAGTAGTGTTTGAATGCATTTTCGTATGCATGTTTATGTATGCTAATTAGTGCATGAATGCAAGTTTTTGAATATATGTTAGTATGAATATATATGAGTGATTAAATGCTTATATATGCATGTAAATAATCATGTGTATGCATGTATAGGTAGCATATATGTATGAGTAATTAATAATGCTTGTGCATGAGTAAAAAAAATTAGTGAATGCATATGAATTAGGATGTATGTATAAATGCATAATTCATATGTAAAGAAGATAGGCATGCATATGTAGTATATGATGTATGCATGTATGTATGCATGAGCAATGTTGAAGTGTTGTATAATGTATATTTGCATGTAAAGTAAATGATTTCATAAGCATTAACTGAGGAAGTTAGAAGTGTTTGTATACATATGTTAGTATAGGTTTAAGTTATGAATGCTAAATTAATGAGTGTTTTATGCTAATTAAAAACATACTTATGTTTTTTCCTAATGATCTTCTATCTGCAGATCATTGAAGAGATTACAAAGGAGAATACGAGAACACAAGCATACGAGATTTCAAGATCACGAAATTAGGATATATGAAAATTGTTTATTAAGTTGTATAGGATTATCTATTAAGAGAATTGTATTAGCACTTATGATAAAGTTTTGTATAGGCTTAAAATCCTAAAGATTCCTAGCACTTCCACTTTTCGATATAATTAAAAATTTGTATAGGCTTAAATAAGATTGATTTTGAAATTCTTCATACTCTTTCTCTGAAAATTAATTGAGATCTTTACTTTTTTATTTCGTATGTCTAAAGAGATAGGATCTACAAGTAGTTCTAAACTAGTATCTACAAACGATTCTGATATTGAGAATCAAGAATTAGAAAACTTAATTATAGGAACACTACTTCCGACTTCAATTGATAGTTCGAATAATAACAAAAATATTAAAATTATTAAAGATAAAGTAGTTAACGAAACTTTACACACGTTAGATTACGATCGTCTTATTTCTAGAATTTTACCTTTAATTACCATAGTTTTGCCAGAACCGGAGGACAAGAAAGACTTATTCCCACCTAATTTAGTTAGAAAACCTAACTCAAATCAAATTGAAAACGAAGAAGTTGACTTTCTTAAAGATAAAATTACAAGCAAAAACTTAGTTTTGTCTTATCAATTAGAAGCTATAGAAAGATATAGAAACGCTCGTCCTTACAGCTCTTAGTCTAAAAAAATAGTTCTTAATTTGCACTCCCATAAATTAGAAACCTATAGTTTTTATCACACCTAAACTAAAAATATCAACCGAAGGCCCTAGGCATACTTAGAAGCACCCTGCGTGCAGTCACACAGTTAGGTTAGCGTGATTCTTGTAGATGAACGTCAGCCTCCCTTCACACCTCTCTACTACAGCGTCTAATGGAAGAGTTGTCCAACGTTCGCAATTGCGCTGCGCTTACGAGCTGGAACAAGTATATGCAGAATTGTTGTTTCGCCTAATCTCTATCTTATTGTCTCTCTTTGCCTCTGTTTCTCTCTTTTATTCATATGTATGCGATCATTGCAAAGCCTTTGTACTCCCTATGGAGCAAATAAAAGTTCATCTAGGAAGCTAGTGGTGAATGGTAGTAGTGCAATCACGTGCATCATCTACAAGTGCTTAGCATACGATGTACCCATTGAACGCGCTTCAACATGGTCATATCTACAAATGTTTAAAAGACACAAAACTGCCACACATCAATCCAAGCGCATGAGGGGCTCAATTCCTTGTCGAGACACATGAAGTTCTGATGAGTCCGGAAGTCTCACCACGAGGGGATGCCACCATGCCTCACTTTACCATTCAAATAACCGGATCTGGATCTTAAGGCACATCACAAGCTGCCCCATCGGCTCCTCCTGTCCCACCTAAATTTGAATTTGCTACCACCGAAGAAGTTGAAGGGATGAGCACCTTTGAATTCAAATCATTCTTGCAGAATATACAACTCTTTGATGTAAAATTTGTTTCGGACACAAAAGAAAAGGGCACCTCTTCCCAAAGATAGAGGAAATCCATAGAAGGCTGCCATGTACATTGGGATGCCGATCTCTAGAGAAATTCATCTCAATAACTAAAACACCGAGAGGGAGAAGAAGAGGACGAAGAAGTATCAGAAGAAGAAGAAACCACGAGACCCCCAACATATACAACAATACTCTAGAGGCTGTATCTGATCATGGAGCGAGTGAGGGCACAACAATTGCTCATCGAACATAACAGTAGAATGCTCATGGTGCAGCTCTTGGAAGAAGTCAGAGTTGACTCTGAATATAGCGAAGGTCTCCTATTGATGGTAGAAACTTATGGTGCAATGGAAACAGTCGGATCAGCAATACAGAGGCCTACCATTCAATATCATCCGCAAATATTCCAAACACGACCACAATCTGGTAAAAACATCCAGATTCCCATTACTACGGTGGAAGACCCTATTATTACATCTCAAACCAATCAAGACAACCTCCCAAGCAGCAAGAACTTCTAGTCAAAAACACACAGTCACCCATGAAGAGTCCACTAAGCCACTACCATCGACCCCCCACCATCACCTCCTTGAATAGAAACCGAATATATCACCTCGATTGCTCACCCCACAGCAAGCCTTCATCTTTCGTAGTCCCACCTCCAGTTCCACCTTGTTTTCCTCTTTTGACAACCCTATATCTCATGCCACCACCGTTATAATAGAATCCTTCATGGAGACTACCATAGGACAATGAGCCCCCATGCCCTTGGTCATAGGCCATCCTGACACTACATCCATATTTCTTGGATTCCCTGTCCCCATGCCCCCTTTCATGGCCTTCCCATCTCTAGGCTCTCAATTCCCACCTCCCATACCACCAGTTCTTCAACCTGCCCATGAATTCCTTTCTAGATTGTTTCAAGCCACTGCCCAACCCTTCTCGTCGATCCCATTCCCAACATCCACACCACAGTTATTCACCACTATCACACACACACACACACCACCTACCATTCCGCTATATATGGTAGACACCACATTTGCCCGCACGATCGAAAGCATGGACATTTCACCACTCACGGCACCTCCCCCTCCCCCCACACTTCCACCATCCCCCATCCCTCCTCCACCAATTTCACTTGCACACATATCTCCTGTAGACACAACATTCACACTTCCCATCCCTCGATTCGCTTCCCTTGCATCATCCACTATACAAACCACACCTCCATCTATAGATAATGCATTTGACACCATGTTTGCATGTATGTATCAGTTAAGGATAGAATACAATCAGCTACAAGCACATAACCAAAGGTTAAAAGAGCACTCGGAAGCATTACAACAATGCCTGCCTACGCTGGAAGAGGACAATGCAAGTTTCCAAACTCAGTTTCAAACATTACAGGAGGTTCATAGCATGTTGGAGGAAAACTTACAGAACGTCGATCAAAAAGCGATCCAAGTGGTGGAAGCCCATCTACAAATACAACTAGAACGCAACTCAAAACTCCAGTGCAATATGGAACTACTTAGATGACAACTTGTAGTAGCACAAGAGGAAAATAGACATCTACAAATACAAAACTAGGAGAACTTAGAGGTAGCCATCAAAAGCATGCCTAGAGCACCCATCAGTCCCTCAAAGTTTCAAGTTGTGACCCCGGAAAACATAAAAATTATCCTTGAAGACTATGCTACTCTACTTGAGGCACATGACCAATTATTCAGAGAATTCGATCAACTAAAGCGGCCTACAAAAACACCTCACATAATTACAAGCACGATTACTACAGTATGAAAGGCCCCCACCCGAGGCTCCCACAGATGAAGAAACAATACCCATTCCTGTGGAACAAACATTTGAAGAAGACTATGAGCCACAACCCATTCTAGGAGGACAACAAACAACATAAGTCCAAGGCACATTTGAAGTGCCACGACCCCCGTGGTTAAAACACATGGAAGAAATTGGGCGTTCTCATGAAGACCACACTATGGTGCAAAATCAGGCAATGCGTGTCATTGAAGAAACAATAATACAATCCAGTTATTTCAAGAACTTGGCACCTAGACATCTCATCATATCATCCGAACTCCAATACCGACCTTACTATGTCACTCGCCGATTACAATGCAGAAATAGAGAGAGTCAGAGGGACGATCCCCTCCTTCGTGACTTAGTTTCAACCCGAGGACCTCCCCTTAGATGCATAGAAGGGCAAGATCTACCAACCGACATGCCGACAAAAGCTTTTAGAACCATACCCAAAAATGTTGTGTACATGGAAACACATACCTCTACATCTAATTTGCAATCCATGCTAGGGTCCAGTCCCATGATGCAGATCATGGAAAGCATTCAATATTAAAGTGCAAAACAATGCACAATGCAAGGAATGGCTCAACTATCCATACATAGCACCACCGTAGGGACCATCATCAATAGCTTACATGATGGCAAAAATCCGACATTGAATGCCTCCATTGAAGCCCATGCCAGATGTTTTAGCACAAATGATGTTGAAAATTCTAGATATGATGCAAGTTGATCTCAAGACCTTCAGAAATACACAAGCACCCCAAGTGGCTCTACCGGGCTTCACCCATGGCTACTACAACCTAGTCTATGACATGAGTACCACCCCAAGCATTCGAGTTGCCTATGCTTGGCATGCATGAATCAAGTACCTCTCATATGTTATAAATACACATTTGAAAACATATTTAGATTAGGTTTCTAGGAATATCACTCGCACGTGTTCACACCTAAGCCCACACACCTGCTTCATCTCTTTGCATGCGAACAAGCCAAGTACTCAAGAGTACTACACGACAGCGCAACTAGATATCCTTGGTGCCATCAATTGGGATGCATTGCAAGCTGGCTTGGCATGAGGATTATGGATAGGCAAACACGAACTGGCCACTAATGTCCTCCAATACTATATCGACCACCCTACCAAGCAGAGGTCTGCCAGGTGTGATAGCACTACAGAGGGGGGAGTGTTGGCTTACAAGTGGTAAGAAGAGTAGACAAGCACAATGGAGCAGTCATGCATAATCCGAAAACAACGCCTAATCATTTTTCCATAAAATATTTCCAACTCAAGTGATTTTCATCACTACATAAGCATTGTAAATCCCATTTTTGGTAGAATGGACTCCATTTTGTTCAAGCCGAGGAGTCCTCGAGCTTATGGAGTATTAGAATTCACTACATGCCAATTTTCTTCATTTTTAGATTCTATTTGAGCCCTCAATAAAGCTCTAGAACCTAAGTTTTAACTAAGCCAGACACTAGGTCTGGACAGGGCCAAAGCTAGTCAAAAAAGTATAAAAAGAGCTAGAGAGCTCATTTTTGGGGTTAGATTGTTAGTGATTTGAGCTTGTGTAACTGTGTAACAGACTTTTTGACTAATGCAAAGAACTCCATTGTTCCTCTCCTTGTTCTTCCCTTGTGTGCCCGTGTGTGTGTGTATGTGTGTGCATGTTTGTGTGCTTTTCACTCACGCACTTGTGCCATCACTTGCTCATACTCTTCATACTAGTCCTCATGTCTCCACGGATTGACAATTATGAGGTGGATCCCCTCACGTTGGTACTTGCCATTGTGCTAGAGTGACAATGAGCTTATATAGCCCATGACATAAAATGCCAGAAGCAAGAATGTTATCGCCATTTGATAGATCATGAATTGTACATCTATCACCAATAAATTTCACAACCAAGCTGATCTTGGCTAATGCTGAAACTAATAATAGATTTTTCTTGATCCCTCATTCAAATTAAGCATCTGACAATGTAAAAGAACTAACATAAGTAATGGTCAGACTGATGTATCAACTCCCATTACATGATAAGAGGAGTTGTTGGTGCATTTGATGGTATTCCCTGTAGGGGCACGCTCAAGCGGAGTGAAGAAATTGCACTGCGAGGTTATATGTTTCGTTTCCCCAGTATCAAACTAACAAACATCTAAGTCTCTTGTAGACATACATTGTTCATGAGAAGATGGGTCATAACTCCAAATAGTAGTAAATGCTCATTCTTCATTCTACACAAGATTAGTGAACTCTATTTTGGGTGTAGAGACCTTTGCAACAACCATTCCGGCCTCTTTTGCAGCTAGTTTTGGACAGCTCTTTATGACATGATCATTTCCTTTACACTACTTGCAAAACAATTTCTGCTTTTCTGTTTTCTTCTCGTCTGTATCATCGTTCTTTGATTGTGTAGAAGTAATAGATTTTGCTTACTAGTAGATGAGCTCCATTTACCTTTGCCCTTCTGATAAGCCAGGAAAGCTTGATCTTCAACATGCATAATGGACCTGTTTTGACTAGACTGATCTTCTTGGAACAGAACAGAGACTAACTCCTCAAACGTTAAGGCATTTGGATTGCCTTTTTCATCATCAATTAAAGAGTAGAAGCAAAACTCTTATATGAATATGGAAGACCAATTGTTAGGGAAGACTCTATCAGTAGAAATCAACTACTACTTCAAATCTTTGATCTTTGTCAAAAAATTGTCCATGGAATCTCCTTCATTCATGTGCTCACTCTCCAACTGTTTTTGGAGGTAAGCAACATGAGCCTCATTCCTTGCTTAGTATAAAGTGGTAAGTGTATCCCAAACATCCTTTGCTATTTTGGAGGATCAAATGTGAGGAATAATTGCACGTTTGACAGACAAGGCTATCAATGCATGTGCTTGAGCATCTTTGCCATCCCAAGAAAGCTACTCTATAGTAGGTGCAACAAAAACCGTAACACGAATTGGAATCTCAATAGTATCACTATCTTCGATGCCATCTGCATCAGCTTCAATAACTATATTTGCAGGTATAATAGGACATCTTTCAACACCCTACACAATATTGTAGAGTCCATTTGCAACCAATACATGATGCATCATATAAGCCCATAATGGGTAATTGTTACTATTCCAACTTATCCTCAACAACCAACATATGGAATACATCACTAGTTTTAGCCATGTACATTATATACAATGCCTTGATGCACACAAATGATTGCATCTCAAAAAGTTGAACAAAAAACTACCCTGTTGAGGTCAACCAAAATTTGTATATATATTTGGCATAAAAAGAATTTTTTTTTTGCACAAGCACTGTGACAGTGCGTTCGGAGGCCGAAATGAGTGCACATCATGATCTCGGCACAAGAGACCGAAGCATTTTTGAAATCCTAATCATCTTGAGTATGCTCATCAATTTTCATGTGATTATGAGAATGTGATTGAAGGCGTGTCAATGACACCCTAGATGAAGCAGAGACCTGCTCTGATACCAATTGTTGGATTTTGAGGTATATGGAAGCATGCAAACAACATAAGAAAGAAGAAGAAGCTTGGATCACAACACATAGTAATGAATGTATTATCAAGAGAATGTACAAAGATAAGGATTGTCCAACCATGAGGTTCAAATTCTTTGTCATTGAAACATTGAGAAATGTAAGCTGGATCTTCCACAGATCTATCTTGAATCAATACACTCATAGGATCGTCTAGAGATCTATCTTGAATCAATACACTCATAGGACCTCCTCATGCGAATCATTGCTCTTCTTTGTGAGCTTGCTTACAAAACCACAAATTAGTGTCCTCATCCACCCAAGAGTTTGATTTTGATGATTTATCTGAGAAAAAAACATCTACATCTTTGTGTACCATATTTCAGTGGATGGAGGGATGTCTTGGTGCTCAAACAAAAATTGATTCTAGTTGTTATTCCTAATTCTTGCAAGCAAAGATCATTGCTACCTCAATCTTGCTCTACTTTCAATTGATGCATAAATGGTCTTCTTAGAATCATCTCATAGTATCTCACTTGGTTGAAGTTATAAATAACTGAGTGTGATCAAAATCCACTCAACAAGTGTTAAGTTTCACATTCTCTAGCAAATCAATGGGTCATTCTATATGTCTATCATCCTATTGTAATTTTAGATGAGTATGACATTAAGCTCTACATGTAGATAAATATTGTTAGTGGATAAAATTACATCAATTGCTTCCAATTTGAATAATAGATAGAGATCAAAGAAGCTCCATGCTTCACATATTAATTATTATAGAACATTTATGTGATAGAAGGTTTTTGGAGTTCGGGTAATCATGAACGTAATAAAAGAACAAAATGAAGAAAAAGAAGCTTCAGGTCACAACACATAGTGTATTACTAATTGTAGAATGTATAAAGATAAGTATCCATTTAGGATTTTGAGCATATGTAAAGCCTGGGACACCTCAAAAGAGGAAAAAACGTACCCTAAAAGTCCTAACTATGTTTAAATACATCACTACCAAAACATACTAACAAATTCCATCCTAGGAATGACACATTGAACAAGCAGTTGACACTCATGTATAAGTGTCAAAAAATATGGACTAAGTTCAATCCACAAAGGGAGTAAGCCTAAATCTTTGAGAGAAGCTTTGAAATTCTCACGAGCATCTAGCAAATAGCCACTACTTGAAACAATGATAATGCACCTCTGTGCATTTAGTGAAAGCATGAAATAGTGGATTCCTTGCAATTTCCAATGCATGTGCTCAATAATAGCCGTGAATTATGTCATATATTTAACCTTACAAGTAGAAGTGACCACTATAGGCTGCTTCTTTCTCAACCAAAATATGCATGAAATACCAAGTATGAAGTGAAAAACCCTTAAGGAAACATTAGTCTCATATATAACAACCAACTCTATCTAAGTAAAAGATGGCATGTAAAGACTCACAATAATCATGCATCTTGGGATAAAATATTGCATTCATACTCCCCTTTGGGATAAAAGAATCCGAGTCATCAGGTATGAGGTAAGTAGAAGAAGATAGCCTTCATTTCTTGCAGTTGCTTAACTTTGGGCTATGCATGTTTGAGAGAAACCAAATTGAATACCAAGTGAAGTGATGCATATATTTGCGTGAATTGAATGCCCAAATAATGATGGAGATACCCAAAGTCTCACATTTCAAAAGAGGCATGCATATCACTCTTAAAATGAAAACTATGCATCTCATTGAACCAATTAGTAGCGTATCATGTACATAAAAAATAACTTCATGTGTAAAAAATCATGTAGATAAATATTTTTTACACATGAACTTACAGCAATTGCTTCCAATTTGAATGATTAATAGTTATCAAAGAAGCTCCATGGTTAACATATTAGGTTATTGTAGAACATGGATGTGATAGAAAGCTTATAGAATTTGGGGAATCATGAATGCAGTAAAAGAACAAAAGGAAGAAAAAGAAGCTTTAGATCACAACACATAGTGTATTACTAAGTGTAGAATGTACAAAGATAATTATCCCTTTACGGTTTCGCGCATATATAAACTCTGGGACACCTTTAAATAGTAAAAAATGTGAAAGTCCCAACTATGTTTAAATACATCACTACGAAAACATACTAACAAATCCATCCTAGGAATCACACTGTGAACAAGCAGTTGACACTCATGTATACAGGTTAAAAAATGTGGACAAAGTTCAATCCACAAAAAAGGGAGTAAGCCCAAAGCTTTGGGAGAAGCTTTGAGATTCTCATGAGCATCTATCTAGAAAATAGCCACTACTTGACACAATGATAATGCACCTTTGTGCATTTAGTGAACGCATGAAGTAGTGGGTTGCTTGCAAATTCCCATTGCATGCACTCAATAATAGATGTGCAAGATGCCACATATCTAGCCTTACGAGTGGAAGTGACAACTATAGGTTGCTTCTTTGTCAACCAAGATATGCATGGACTAGCAAGTATGAAGAAAAACACTTAAGGACACAAGAGTCTCATAATAACCAACCCAATCTAAGTAAAGAAGGGATTGACGTCTTGCAATAATCATACATTCTGGGATAAAACATTGCATTCATGCTCCCTTTGGGATGAAAGTTTGCAAGTCATCATGTATGAAGTAACTAGCAGAAGATAGCTTTAATTTCTTGCCATTGCTTAAGTTTGGGCTATGCATGTTTGAGAGACACCAAATTGAATAGTAGGTGAAGTGATGCATACAGAACAAGGCATCGGGCAACTTGTTGATGGAGATGAGCATCAAATGTGTATCTAGCATCATGAAGATTCAATTCTAAATGTGTTTCCATAGGACTGGAAATAGCTTTGCAATCCTCAAGGCTAAGCCGCTACAATAAGCTGTTAATGCATTTAGTTTGACATAAAGCAATACTCCTATTAGCTTAAATGAATTGAATGCCCAAATAATGATGGAGATGCCCAAATTTTCACATTTCAAAAGAGGCATGCATATCGCTCTTAAAAGTAGGGAATATGCATCTCATTAGACCATTGATCAGCATATCATGTGCATAATTGAATATGCCAACAAGTACATCATGTACACACTATACATAAAATATGATTTTAGTTGGAATCTTCTAAAATCCATGGTCTAATAAGTAGGCATAGACCTTCTCATACAAAGCATGTGGTTGTTGCCTTTTTGCATACTATGCATTCTGTAACTTGCACATTTTGACATTATAAACGTTTTACACACCATTGTGCTGAAAAACATACACTTGTTCATGCAAGTCCCCATTTAAGGATACATGTTTAACGTCCAATTAATTGTTGTATATTTCAATCATTATGACTTGCAAGTGCAGATATGGTACAAACAGTTTCCATATGGCACATCGGTGAAAAGGTCTCAGGAAAACCCTTATATAAGCCTAGCCTTATAACGATCAATACTATCATCGCGCTTATGTTTAAACAACAAGAGGCCAATGACACAAACAACAAGAGGCCAATAACCTCATTTAGTGTCAATGTCCTTCTTTGTAAGAGGCCAATGACACAAACAACAAGTACAACTCTTCATAATATGATCATAGTAAAATTGCATAGCAACCATCCATGTTTTGGAATTATGCGCTTGATCAAATGAACCAAGCTCATTGTCATCACAAAGGCTATATATAGCCATTGCATAGAACTCAGATGAGAAGAAAGAACTATTGAAGGCTCAATGAGTATAATAATACAAATGTGAATCTAAATTACTATCTTGCAAATTCAGCATCAACCATTAATTTTAAGTAGAAAGATGTGATGCATATCGGCTCTCTCATCATTAAGTGCATCATGAATGTCTCCATGAAACAAATGTCTCCATTAAGTGCAATGACTACTACTTATTTGTTTGCTTGAAACAATTCCTGAAGATACCTTGCAACGAAAGTATGAAGATGGTTTGGAGATGAGAATCCAAACAAAGCTCAACACACTATGTGCTATGACCCTCTATGAAGCTATCTCTTTTGCACATGATGCTGAGAAGGAGTTTCAGTCCATCACCAAGTCCATTCGCTTAGAAAAAATGTGTCAACAACAACAACCAATCAAGCCCAGTTTTCTTTCCAAGCAAACTTTTGCTACTTTTTAGCATCCTCCTACTTTCCAGCACCCTCCCCAATCCAATTTCTCAGCAATAGAGAAGACAATCCCCTTACAACCTACAAAACTTCCAACCTTTCAAACTATGATGATGGATGCTCAACATAGGCAGCCCAGTATCACTTGCTGGCATTTTGGTAAGTTTGGTCATATTTAAGCTAGATGTAGGTTGCAAATTAACCATATGAAACCTGTAAGAGCTCAAGTACACAACATGGAGGTGGTTCATGAAGACACTCAACCTGATTGGACCGAAAAAGCATGGGGAAAAAATCTAAGTACCTTGGGTAATGAAACTTCTATCCATTCTTTACTTTGCATGCAAGGTACTATTAATGGTAAAGTTGTTAATATTTTACATGATGATGTTAGTTATCATGATTTTATTTCATATACACTAGTGCAAATCTCCAATTAAAGCCACTTCCTTCTATGTATAAAGTTAAGGCTAAGTTTCAAGGAAATAGATAAAATGTTCAAGTGAAGTGCACAACATTCAAATTTGTATAGGTTCATACATAGATGGACACACATTCTTAATTGCTCCTTTGCATTCCTATTCTATTATATTTATACATGCCTTTTCATCATCATTATAATCCATGCATTGATTATCATAGACACACAATTACTTTTAAGTTCAACAATCAACACATTTCATTGTGTGCAATGCATGAATTCCAAGAATTTTCAATTCATTAGTTATACTCAAGTAAAACATGCATTTAGGAAAGGCTACAATTCATGTATTTTTTTCGTCAATAACATGCTTGATTATACACATACACTTCCTAATGCACATAAATAATTTATGGATTCTTATCAGGATTCCTTTATGGCTGATTTTCCTTCTAACTATCACCTTCGAGGAGATCTCTTGATCATAGTATAGTTCCTCGTAGTTACCCTCCCCATAAAGCACCTTATAGGCATGGACCTTCACATAAAAACTAAATAGCTAATCTAGTTAAAGATCTACTCCACAAAAGACTTAACCTCATTTAGTGCCAATGTCCTTCTTTGTAAGAGGCCAATGACACAAACAACAAGTACCACTCTTCATAATATGATCATATTAAAATTGCATAGCAACCATCCATGTTTTGGAATTCTGTGCTTGATCAAATGAACCAAGCTCATTGTCATCACAAAGGCTATATATAGCCATTGCATAGAACTCTGATGAGAAGAATTAACTATTGAAGCCTCAATGAGTATTATAATACAAATAATATGAATCTAAATTACTATCTTGCAAATTCAGCATCAACCATTAATTTTAAGTAGAAAGATGTGATCCATATCGGCTCTCTCATCATTAAGTGCATCATGAATGTCTCCATTAAACATAGAATGATCGATATCCTTATTCTAAATTGTGTAGGATCAAAAGTTGCTTTACAAGGAGGTACATATGAATGTAGTGTAATGAAAAGAGCTAATAATGTATCATGCATATCCTTTGAGCTGATTGTTTTTTTCTTTTTGATACAAAAAGTAATGGCGATGCAACATCCCCCACAAAAATTGCATCATTGGTACTCAGAATGCATTTAGATTGTGGTCGATATCCTTTGCTCAAAGAGGTATAGCAAAAGAAAAAAAGAAACATTTCACAGTCTCATCATCTGATTTCTACAATTTTTTTCTCAGACACCAATAGTCTCATATCCTAGACAACTACTGTAATTCTATTGTCGTACACCTCTTAAGTTCATTTGTAGCACACACTATGAAATCAACTAAGGAACTATGAGGTAGAACCTTAATTTTGACCATACACCCTACCAAAAGACCTACTTTTCCTTTGGAACACTATTCTATTTTCTTTTTTTTTTTGGCATATATTACACTATTTAATGGTGTTTTGTCCCATGTGCTTAGCCAAAACATCACTGAGAGTCGATCAAGTAAAATCCCGTTCCTCATTTTGTAGCAAAGTAATTTTGTTTTACAAATGGTTAGGAGAGAGGTTTTGATGCTATGATCATTTTGCATAAAGCAGTTGTAAAACTATTGCTTGTTTATCTATTTGCCACTCATATTTGTGTTGTCTTCATTCTTCAAGTGTTCAACACTTGAGCTTTTCTGTCACTAGAGGAGGAGCTTTATTTGCATCTTCCCTTTTGACTTGCAACAAAAGCTTGAGCTACAATATGTATAATAGACATATTAACTCTACAAAATTCAGAGCATTGAGAAAAAAGTATGGTATAAAGGAAAATAAGTATGGTAAAAAAAAGAAGAGAAAAGAAAAACAGAATGGTATGTTCCATGAGGGGAGGAATTTTATTAACCAAAATAAGTAGGGTAATTAAAAAAAAAACAAAGCTACCTATATATTTATAATATTTCTTAAGGTTTATAAAATTGGTATGAAAAGAAGGGTTATAAACATGATAGTCGAAGAAGACTTCATGAAAGACTGCAGTAATTCCATTGTAATCCATGGACATCTTCAAGAGGAAACGAGGAAGATCAGGATTTGCAAGTCAAGACGCATTTACAGGCAAAGATTAGTTACGCCATTCAAATGAGCATTCCCGTTGTCTCAAAGAAAATACACCGGATCCCATCAAAACTCCGCAGTTAAGCGTGCTTGGGCCAGAACAGTATTGGGATGGGTGACCTCCCGGGAAGTCCTGGTGCTGCACCCTCCTTTTATTTGCAAGGACTAAAGTTTAAATGTTTGTCCATGTCCCGTAGGACAGTTGGTTGAGCTTTGACCTCTTGTGGCGGAGGTCTAGGGTTCAAGTCTCGGGCTGGACATGTTATGGCTTAGGCCAATTAAACCGAGTTGTAACCATGTCTCTTTCAGTTGTAACCTTGTCTAACCCCTGCTTTGTGGGATACGGGGGGTCCTGCGGGTGCTATGCCCATTCACTTGTACAGTTGCAATTTCAAAGTTAAAGTCCGGGGGAGTAAGCTTCGGCTGAACCTCCATTTAAAATAAAAAAAAAAAAATGGCTAAACTATCAAGCAAGCAAGAAAATGGCTAAACTATCAAGGTTAACAAGCAGGAGCTCCATCTTCATCATCATCATCATCATCGGCCATGTTCTGCACGTCTGCTGCGCCGCTTCACATTATCACATTGTGAACAACGCGCCAAGAGGCGAGCGCTGGCACTGAATACGGCATTCGGCTGCCGTCCTCCTCTGATCAGACGAGGGCGACATCTCTCTCTCTCTCTCTCTCTCTCTCGGCTCCGGCTATATATACACCCTTGTATCCCTCGTGGTACATCAGTCGATCGTCACATACGTTTCATTGACGAAGGATTCTGTGATAGCAAGATCGATATCGAGCTCCGTTTATGCAAATGGCTTTCCCTCCTACGACCGTCCTCCTCCTCCTGCTCTCTGCCCTTGCAGCCTCCTTCTTGCTCGGCGCCCGCGCTCACTGTTCCCATGGCAGCGAACAGAAGCGACCCGCATACATCTCAAGAGGAAGTTCTTTGAAGAAACATCTCTACCGGCCTCCTATGTACAAGAAGACGATCTATTACAGGGAGGGAGAGCCAGCGCGCTATCAGCGTGTCGTTTATGTGCATCGCAACAAGCCTGAGAACAGCATTTACAGGAAAACGTATTACAGACGTCCTTCTTCTTCTGTCAATGAAGAGGTATATTTGAAGAAGGTGTATTTCTACAGGAAGCCGCCTGTAGAAGAAATGGAGATGGAGAGGAGCAGGAAGCGTCCAAGAAGAAGGAAAGTCTTTTACACAACCCACTACAATGGAAAGCCCATCTATAGAAAGATCTACTACAGAAGAAGACCAGATAGTGGCGGCAAAGAAAAGGCTTTTTGGAGGGGCTATGATTATGTCCTCCAGCCCAGCCGAAAGTCACACCCTCCATTTTATCCGACCCCATCTCCTCCTGCGCAGAACTTGCCTCCACCTCCCCTCGCTTCTTCGTATACTCCTCCTCCTCCTTCTCCTCCTCGAGAATACAAGTCCCCTCCGCCTCCTCCATACTCCACACCCTCAACCGTCTATCAATCACCTCCCCTTGCGTCGTATCCGCCTCCTCCAGAATACAAGACCCCTTCGCCTCCATACGCCACACCAGCAATTAATTACACTACGTTACCCGCCTATAAATCACCTCCGCCGCCTCCTCTAGAATTCAAGTCCCCACCTCTCCAGATGCAGAACACAAGTCTCCTCCGCCCCCATACTCCGCACCATCACCGAATTACACAACATCACCTGTCTATCGATCACCTCCAATCGCTACATATAGTCCTCCTCCTCCTCCAGACTACAAGTCATCTCCACCCCCATACTCCAAGTCATCATCGACTCACACTGATCTTCCACCCCCTTCGTACTCTCCACCTCAAAAACAAAACCCTCCTCCCCCTCCATATTCGTCGTCAGGACCACCACCTGTGTACAACTCTCCTCCACCACCTACATATACTTCATCTCCCACAGAGAAGCCTCCTTCCCCGCTTCCTCGACCTCCAATCCCCGCACCATATTCCAGCGCCAGACCCCCATCTCCTGTAACGTCGGAGCCATCACTCTCTTACGCAGCCCCTCCATCCACATGAACTGTTTAGATTTGGGAAAGCTAGGCTACTCCATGACAGCTGTACTGCTCTAATGGTGCTCTTATGATTCCGTTTCCAATGGAAATTCTATCATTCAGCCAAACCTCCGATGACATTAGCTAGCAATAACTACCCTAACGTGCTCAGTCAATACCACAGAGAAACATGAAATCAATATTTTCTTATTTTTTCGAATGGAAAGAACAAATGTTCGGGGTTCCATGCTTATAAAATCACTTCGGTATCCTTAATTGTTTTTATATGTGACACAAAGACAGACAAAGGTGTGCAGGTGTGTGTTTGTGTGTGTGTGTGTGTGTCAGAGAGAGAGAGAGAGAGACATTCATTGAAAAAAGAATGTTTTGGAGGAACAAAATGAGCTCTTGCAAATACAAATTTAGCATAGAATTTTGATTCGTTCAACATTATGTTTCATTCTACATCCTTCCTTACGAGAGCCTAAAGACCAATTAATCCATCGAAACATAATGTGTAAATATATTAGATAATTCCCTGCATAATTCCCTGCATACTTAACCAAATTCTATCAATTTTGGACTCAAGATAAAGCATAATGAAAAGAAGAGTGTACTCACAAAAGAAAGAGTGTGAGAGAATCAAAGTGAGTAGACCAAGAAATGGGTAAACTCACATGGATTAGAAATGAGCTTGCCGAGAGCATGGAGTAGGCTCCTCAAGCTTGTAACCAAGTACAAATGGGGGGAGAGGCCCTCCTTATATAGATTTGGAAGGGGCTCTCCAAAGTACATCTCATGTGGGATAAGGAGAATGAACATAATGGTAGAAGCAAAGGGCAAGGTACCCAAATAAAAAGGATATTATATAAAATGGAAATGGAATAGAAATAGATTGACTCCAAGATACAAAAGGGAGATGCACTCTCATATTGTCAACATTAACCATGATTAGCTACAAGTATACAGATGCTATGAACAATAGTCATTCGGCATGTAGGAGCAAAGGTTTCATCAAAATCAATGCCTCTTCCTTGAGCATAACCCTTTACAATAAGCCTAGCCTTATACTTATCAAGTGTTCCATCAGAGTTATGCTTCAGCTTGTAAACCCACCTAGTGACAATGGCCTTCTTGCAAGGAGACAAGTCACATAAAGGCCAGGTATCATTTTTCATAATAGCATCATATTTTGATTGCATAGCAACCATCCAATTTTTAGAATTTCGTGCTTCATTACAAAACAGACTCATTCTCATCACAAACACTAAAGGCAGCCATATCATAGCAATATGATGCAAAAGGAGCACTATGAGATCCTGAACGAGTATGATATGAAAAGGTGCATCTAATTTGCTATCTTGCAAAGTCTGCAGTAACCATATAGGCATAATTTTTGCCTCCTTCATATCAATTCTCTTATCAATGAGTGCATCATATAAATCTTCATAAAAAATGGAATGATGTGCATCATCACATGGAACTTGTAAAGGCTAAGAAATTGTCTCATTTGGACTAGCACTAGACTATCGACTTGTGAAAGAGGTAGAAAAGTGTCATACATATATTTGGAGCTAACGGATGTTTCCTTAGTACATGAAAGTAATGGCTGAATCGCATCATCCACAAAAACAACATCATGGCTAACCAAAATGAATTTAGTCTCTGGATGATATAGATGATAGCCTTTTCTTTCAGATCTGTACCCAATAGAAATAGATTTCATTGCTTTATCATCCAATTTCCTACGTTCTTGTTGAGGCACTAATGCATATGCTAGACAACCAAAGACACGCTGATGAGCAACATATGGCCTGCAACTATGTCAAGCCTCATATGGAGCGATGGACTACAATGCTTTAGTAGGACACTTGTTAAGTACATATGTTGCACACATAACAACCTCAAGCCAGAAACTATGCGGTAAAGGCTAAACCTTGACTACACACCTTGCCATCTCCATAAGTGACCTATTCTTCTTTCAACAAATCAGTTTTGTTGAGATGTATGTGGAAGTGTACACTGATGTTTTATCCCATGTTCGTCCAAAAATGCATTAAAATCAATAGACATGTATTTCGCCCCTCGATCAAAATATAGGGTGCCCTCTTTCCATGTTGACAGTGTTATACTTTATGGAATAATGGAATGTTATATGGATTTTAATATTATTGTGTTTTGATTTAGCAGGTGAAGAATCATGAGGGCATGAATGCGCATGGACTTATTCATATATTTTTGAAGATAGTCAAAAGATATTATTTTAGATATTTTATTTTTAAATATTAGATCACTTAGAAAGGGACATTTTTGTTAATATAGTAGATCGCTTACAAAGCAAAGATTTTATAAATAAAGAAAATTTTCATAAACGGATGCTTTTTGAAGCACCATCCTCATGTATCGTCTATTCAGGACGTGATGAAAAATACCTATAAATACACATACTTTGATAGACTCGTCCATCAAAGTATGTGGGGGGAGATTGTACCCAATCTTGTGTTCAATCTCTTTTCTCTTTATATTTTGTGACTACTTTTGTCAGATTTCATTTCTATACTATCTTTGTGTCTATGCATTTGTAAGATCCAATCAACAGTGGTTTCACATCTTGTGTGTCTAGAAAGGTGTACTTTTTGGCATCCATTCGTGATACATAGCATCCGTTCGTGACTCGACAACTACTTTGGTTCCTTAATTCTAGTTCGGTCCAGTAATAGGTTTTTCTTCTATATGAAGCCATGGACCCTACCCATACTACGGAGGATTTTGGTACATCACCCCTACCCGGGGTACTGCTCGAGCAACATTTGGAGCTCTATGACATGAACTCCAAGATGCCAAAAACAAAATAAAAGAACATGTTGCTTCACTCCAACAAATGTAGAGTGATGACAACAACCTAGTTAGGTTGGTGAAAGCCATTATCATTGCTCAAGAAGAAGGCATCCATTCCAAGATTGGTGCCAAAAATTTCCAATTTTCTTGATTTGATGGGTGAAAGGATGGCTAGTTTGTTCTTTCATGGCTATCCCAATTTGATGAATTCTATTATGATGAATAATATTCTAAAATGGAAAAGGTGAAATTTGTTACTAATTACTTGGTGGTTAATGCCCAATTATGGTGGAACGTTTTGCAGCATAGCACCAACTGCCCCACCACATGGATCCCATTTCAAGAAAAGATCAAGGAGTCCTTCCTTCCTCTCCAATTCCACCTACATGATCATTGATCATGGACAACTTTTGGATGGAAAGACGGAGATATTGTGTCTACCTACACTAAATGCTTTTGGCAATGACTACTACTTATTTGTTCGCTTGAAACAATTCGTGAAGATACCTTGCAAAAAGGTATGAAGATGGATTGGAGATGAGAATCCAAACCAAGCTCATCACACTATGTGCTATGACCCTCTATGAAGCTATCTCTTTTGCACATGATGATGAGAAGGAGTTTGAGTCCATCACCAAGTCCATTCGCTTAGAACAAATGTGTCAGCAACAACAACAACAACCAATCAAGCCCAATTTTCTTTTCAAGGAAACTGCCACTCAGGTGATTGCTACACTCTAAGTCAATGTAGAAGACTCTTTGATCTTCATTTTGCCTTTCACAAGTTGCATTATCAATGTTGAATCCTCCTTCTGATCTGAAGCATAATTGTAGTAGGTATTGTTGTATTGTTGACTTTGGAATCTTGTACCTGCATTTCTTCCAAAGCAGCCTCTACTACCTCTACTTCTAAAATTACCTCTTTGATTTCTGCCACCTCTTCCTCTTGAATTAAAGTTCTGATTATATCCACCATTATTCTGAGTATTCTGCCAATAGTCATTAGCTAAATGATTTGTCTTACCACAAATCCAACAAGCTTTGCCTCCATCTTTGTTACTTCTGCCTCTTCCTCTACCTTTGCCACCTCCTCTTCCTCTTAGGAACTTAGCTTGGCTAGTTGTACCTTCATCTTCATTTGCTTGTTGCTTCCCTTTGCTATTCTTCTTCTTATCCTTTGAATACATTGCTTGACCTGCACTTTTATCACCATCACCTTTGACATCCTGCTCAAATGTTAACATGTGTCCTAGCAACTTATTTATATCAGGAGTAAAATGATCTAGTGATAATTCAGTAGACAAAATGAATGGCTTCCATTTTTCATCACCTCTCAAGCATGTAAGGATTTGCCTTACCAATTTATCCTCCTCAATAGCTTCATCAACTGCTCCTAATGCATCTACAATGTCCTTCATTCTTGTCACATAATCTGAGATGGATTGAGAGGTTGACTTTGTGGTGTTTTGGAAATGCTCCTCAAAATCATTCCATATATCACTTGCACTTTCAAGAACTCTAATGTGAGGTAGCAAGTAGTCATGTAGATAATGCTCCTGGCTTGAGCATCTCTCTTCATCCAAGTCTTCAAATCTGATAATTCCTCCCTAGTTAGAACACTAGGATCTCTGAACTGAGGCTTTTGTTCTTCATGTGTGATATAACCTATCAAGTCTTTGCTCATAAGATGAACTTCCATCCTCATTGACCATGCTGGATAGTTCTCTCTATCCAGTTTCTCTATCTGAAGAGAATCTCCCATCCTTTCTTCACCTGTGTATTAAATCCTTCAAGCTTTATGAAGAAGAAGGTTACCTTTACATTGAATGAAGTTCCTTTTTTCTTCCTTGATTTCTTATGGCCTCCTTCTCAAGTTTTTCTCTCAAGCTTTCACCTTTTGAATCTTCAAATTTTGAATTCTTTATGATTTCATCAGTCGGGGTCCTCCTTTCTTCAATTTTGATACTTCCTGCTATGATACCCCTGATGGAGAGTGTTAATCTCCAAAAGAACAAGCTACTCTTGAAGATAGAGCACCTCTATATTGAGTAACTCAAAACCTTTACCAATTTAGAGGATCAATGATTAATTATCAAAATTTTGAACAAACTGTGAAGAAGGTGACTACACAGAAAGTCTGCTGCACATAACTCACTCTTTGACTTATCAAATTTGTAAGTTTTTTACAACACTTTGCATAATGTGTCGCCTGTAGTTTGCGCACCTCCTCCAAGTTAAATCATTCCAAAAGACTTAGTAGATCTTGAGAAATGATCTGAACAAGTCACCTATGTCTAAAACTGTAGTTCTTTATAGTCGAGTTTGACACCTACAACGTCTAAAGCTTGGTTCTCTCAAACTAGAACCCATTTATGCAAATGATTTAAGCCATAGATGGTTTACCTTCCAACTTAGATTTTGACTCTTCATTTGTGGTAAACTTTACACTGTGCACTGAGAAATGATCAATTCTTTGACCATCGAGATTGCACCTGTTTCAGAAGATACTCAACACTTCTTCACATTTCAATGTTCCTACTCATAATTCTCACAGCCTCTTTACAATTAAAATCTGAAAACTTGTATAGAGATCAATCAACTAAAGAATTAGAGGGGTACAAAAGCATTTCACAAAAGATTCAACACAGAAGGAGAACTCTCAGCAATATCGGGTGCAACTTTTCTTCATTTCTGGAAAACTTTACATCTGAGTGATGAGAGAGATCGTACTCACTTCTAAAGTGTCTAATGACTCATACAACTTCTAATTTCTCTATTCACATGCTCTCTTATATTTGCTTCGACATTTTCCTTGTATATATAGGCAAATATGTACAAGCTCATAAATATACAAAAGTATAAGTGAGCTAACTCTAAGTTAATATACATATGTATACATATCTTCATTCTTTGAATCTATACTTTCTTCATGCTTCCTGACTTAATCTTTTCATCAATCCTGGACTTCAAAACTTCATATTGTTGATTGCCTTGCACCAACACATCATCACATGGAACTTGTAAAGGTTGCGAAATTGTCTCATTTGGACTAGAACTAGAATGTCCACCTGTGAAAGAGGTAGAAAAGTGTCATACATATATTTGGAGCTAACTGATGTTTCCTTAGAACATGAAAGTAATGGCTGAATCGCATTATCCACAAAAACAACATCATGGCTAACCAAAATGCATTTAGTCTCTGGATGATACAGATGATAGCATTTTCTTTCAGATTTGTCCCCAACAGAAATAGATTTCATTGCTTTATCATCCAATTTCCTTAGTTCTTGTTGAGGCACTAATGCATATGCCAAACAACCAAAGACATGCTGATGAGCAACAGATTGCCTGCAACTATGTCAAGCCTCATATGGAGTGATGGGTTGTAATGCTTTAGTAGGACACTTGTTAAGTACATATATTGCGCACATAACAACCTCAAGCCAGAAACTATGCGGTAAAGGCTAAACCTTAACTATACACCTTGCCATCTCCATAAGTGACCTATTCTTCCTTTCAACAACTCCATTTTGTTGAGATGCATGTGGCATTCTACACTGATGTTTTATCCCATGTTCGGCCAAAAATGCATTGAAATCAATAGACATGTATTTTGCCTCTCGATCTAAATATAGGGTGCCCTTTTTCCATGTTGACAGTGTTATACTTTATGAAATAATGGAATATTATATGGATTTTAATGTTATTGTGTTTTGATTTAGCAGGTGAAGAATCCTGAGGGCATGAATGTGCATGGACTTATTCAGATATTTTTGAAGATAGTCAAAAGATACTATTTTAGATATTTTCTCTAAAAATATTAGATCAGTTAGAAAGGGACATTTTTGTGAAAATAGTAGATTGCTTAGAAAGCGAAGATTTTATAAATAAAGAAAATTTTCATAAATGGATGCTTTTTGGAGCACCACCCTCATGTATCTTCTATTCAGGATGTGATGAAAAATACCTATAAATACACATACTGTAATAGACTCGTCCATCAAAGTATGTGGGGGGAGATTGTACCCAATCTTGTGTTCAATCTCTGATCTCTTTCTATTTTATGAGTACTTATGTCAGATTTCATTTCTATACTATCTTTGTGTATGTGCATTTGTAAGATCCAATCAACAGTGGTATCAGATCTTGTGTGTCTAGAAACGTGTACTTATTGGCATCCGTTCGTGATTCGTAGCATCCATTCGTGACTCAACGACTACTTTAGTTCCTTAATTCTTGTTCGGTCCAGTAATAGGTTTTTCTTCTATATAAAGCCATGGACCCTACCCACACTACAGAGGATTTTGGTACGCTGCTCGAGCAACAATTGGAGCTTTTACGGCACGAACTCCAAGATGCCAAAAACAAGATAAAAGAACATGATGCTCACTCCAACAAATGTAGAGTGATGACAAAAACCCAGTTAGGTTGGTGGAAGCCATTATCACTGCTCAAGAAGAAGGCATGCATTCCAAGATTGGTGCCAAAAATTTCCAATTTTCCTGATTTGATGGGTGAAAGGATGGCCAGTTTGTTCTTTCATGGCTATCCCAATTTGATGAATTTTATTATGATGAATCATATTCTAAAATTGAAAAGGTGAAATTTGTTACTAACTACTTGATGGGTAAAGCCTAGTTATGGTGGAACGTTTTGCAGCATAACACCGACCACCCCACCACATGGATCCCATTTCAAGAAAAGATCAAGGAATCTTTCCTTCCTCTCCAATTCCACTTACATGATCATTGATCATGGACAACTCTTGGATGGAAAGATGGAGATATTGTGTCTACCTACACTAAACAATTTTGGCAATGACAACTACTTATTTGTTCGCTTGAAACAATTCCTGAAGATACATTGCAAAGAAAGTATGAAGATGTTTTGGAGATGAGAATCCAAACCAAGCTCAACACACTATGTGCTATGACCCTCTATGAAGCTATCTCTTTTGCACATGATGCTGAGAAGGAGTTTCAGTCCATCACCTAGTCCATTCGCTAGAACAAATGTGTTAACAACAACAGCAACCAATCAAGCCCAATTTTCTTTTCAAGCAAACTTTCGCAACTTTTTAGCATCCTCCAACTTTCCAACACCCTCCTCAATCCAATTTCTCACCAATAGAGAAGACAATCCCCATACAACCTACAAAACTTCCAAGCCTTCAAACTATGATTACAGATGTTCAACGAACGCAGCCTAGTATCATTTGCTGGCATTTTGGTAAGTTTGGTCATATTAAAGCTAAATGTAGGTTGCAAATTAAAGATATGAAACCTGTAAGAGCTCAAGTACACAACATGGAGGTGGTTCATGAAGACACTCAACCTGATTGGACTGAAAAAGCATGGGGAAAGATCTAAGTAGCTTGGGTAATGAAATTTCTATCCATTCTTTACTTTGCATGCAAGGTACTATTAATGGTAAAGTTGTTAATATTTTACATGATGATGGAAGTTATCATGATTTTATTTCATATACACTAGTACAAATCTCCAATTAAAGCCACTTCCTTCTATGTATAAAGTTAAGGCTAAGTTTCAAGGAAATAGATAAAATGTTCAAGTGAAGTACATTACATTCAAATTTTTATAGGTTCATACATAGATGGACAGACATTCTTAATTGCTCCTTTGCATTCCTATTCTGTTATACTTAAACATGCCTTTTCATCATCATCATTATAATCCATGCATTGATTATCATACACACACAATTACTTTTAAGTTCAACAATCAACATATTTCTTTGTGTGGAATGCATGAATTCCAAGAATTTTCCATTCATAAGTTATACTCAAGTAAAACATAATTAATTTATGGATTCTTATCTGGATTGCTTTATGGCTGATTTTCCTTCTAAGTATCACCTTCCAAGAGATCTCTTGATCATAGTATACAATTAATTCCTCGTAGTTACCCTCCCCATAAAGCACCTTATAGGCATTGACCTTTACATAAACATTAAATAGCTAATCAAGTTAAAGATCTACACCACAAAAGACTTATAAATCTTAGTTCTTCTCCCTTTGGAGCACCTATTCTCTTAGTGGGAAAGAAGAACAAGACTTATAGGATGTGCATTCACTATAGAGCACTCAATAAGTTCACAAGAAAAAAATAGATATCCTATTCCTAGGATAGATGATTTGATAGGCAAAGTTCCTGGGGCATGTATTTTTAGCAAAATTGATCTTAAATTTGCGTATTGTCGGATATGAATGACACAAAATCACGTTTGTAAGATTCCCTTTAGATCTCAAGCTGGTCACTTTGAATTGATGCTAATGCCTTTTGGACTTACCAATGCACCTGCTACATTTTGGTGTATGATGAATAACATTTTCCTTGATTACCAAGCTTTTCTTCTTGTTTTCTTTGGTGATATACTTGTCTATAGTGAGAATGATGATGAACGTGATAATCACTTAGCAATAGTCTTTAATTTGTTATGCAAAAACAAATTTTATGCCAATCCTAAAAAGAGTTCTTTTCCCCAAAAAGAACTAGAGTATTTAGGACATATTGTTTCTAGTCAAGGCATTCATGTAGATCCGAAGAAAATTAAAGTAATGAAGAATTTCTTGTACCTCATTTTGTAAATGATGTACATTCCTTTCTATGGTTGGCTAGTTTTTATAGAAAGTTTGTAAAAAGGTTTTTCTTATTTATTACTTCCACTCATATTATTATTGAAGAAAAAGTTAAAATTTCCATGGGGATTACCACAACAATAGTCTTTTGAAAAACGCAAGCGTGCACTTTCTCATGCACCTGTTTTGTACTTACCGCATTTTGGACAACCTTTCCATGTAGTTATAGATGCTAGTGGTTTTGTTGTTTATTAAATGTATTTTTCCACATCATGGTTTTCCAAAAGTTATTCCATCAGATCGAGATCGTTTTTGTAAAAACTTTTGGGTTGCATTATTTCAAAATTTAGGTTCCAAAGTAGATGTTAGATCTGCATTTCATCCTAAAAGTAATGGACAAAGTGAAGCTATGAATAGTACTATTTTAGATTTATTATGTTTTTATTATTTAGATAATCCAAGTGATTGGGATGAGAAAAATCCTTTACTTCAATTTGCATACAATAACATAACACATACCACTACTTAACATGCACCGTATGAAATTGGTTTTGGCAAAAAGCTTCCCACTCCCATGTCTATCACTCAAATTGATATACGTATGGCTAGTTCTTTTGCACAAGATCATATTTGTACTCTTCTTGAGGTTCATAAACACATTAAAAACAATCAAGAATCTTACATGGATAATGTTAATAAGAAACAAGTAGCTTAAAAATTTAATGAAAATGATTTTGTATGGTTATGAATAATGAAAAGAAATTTGAAAAATATTTCACAACATTGTGAGGTTAAACTTGCACCATGTTATGATGGACCTTTCCATATTATTCAAAAAATAAATGAGAATGCTTTTAGATTAGACACACCTTCTCATTGGAATATACAAAATTATTTTTATATTAGTTTGTTGAAATCCTTTAAAGGAGCTTAACCACTCACTCCTATTTTAGATGATCCTCCTTTACTAGAAGAGGACACTAAAATTTTAGTTCGAGAGAAAATACTTGATTATGATGTTACTACTACAAGCACTGGTAAGCAATATGATAGATTTTTAGTTAAATATAAAAATCACTCAATAAAAGAATCTCAATGGATTCATAAGACATCATTAACTCAACATTATGACCACTTGATTTCTGCATATCATTCACAGTCACATTAAATTCGAGTTTTCCATTTCCATGCATGTGTTTTGACATGGAATATGCTTATGATTGTCCAATGATGGGACATGTGACAGGCCATCCATGTCTATTTTGTTCTTACCAATTGAGATTAGTGTCTTGTCAACTAGGAGGCATGTTATACTTTATGGAATAATGGAGTGCTTTATGGATTTTAATGTCTTGAAGATAGTTAAAAGATAATATTTTAGATATTTTTTGTAGAAATAGAATATTGCTTCAAAAGACATATTTTTGTAAAGAAATAAAATTTTAATAAATGCACGCTTTTTGAAGTGCCACTCTCATGTACCTTCTATTCAGGACGTATTTAAAAATACCTATAACTACACATACTCTGATAGACTTATCCATCAGAGTATGTGGGGGGAGATTGTACCTAATCTTATGTTCAATCTCTTATCTCTTTCTATTTTGTGAGTATTTTTGTGAGATTTTGTTTTTGTACGAACTCTACATATATGCTTCTACAAGATCGGATCAACAAACAAAGTTTTAGCCAAAAATAGAAATTGTTTGAAGCACATAAACACTTCGGACTTGATTTTCAATGGATATACTCATGCAGGCCTAGAAAAATCATTAATGAAAGTCAAAAAGTAAAGGTAGCTCCCAAAAGAAGGTGTTTGGATAGGACCACACCTTATGATTCTGTTTCCAATGGAAATTCTATCATTCAGCCAAACCTCTGATGACATTAGCTAGAAATAAGTACCCTGACGTGCTCTTCTCTTGAGAAAATATTGAAGCACATCTGCTGCTCCATCAATACCCCAGAGAAACATGAAATCAATATTTTCTTCTATTTTTGAATGGAAAGAACAAATTTTTGGGGTTCCATGCTTATAAAATCACTTCAGTATCCTTAATTAATTATATATGTGAGACAAAGACAGACAAAGGTGTGCAGGTGTGTGTTTGTGTGTGTGTGAGAGAGGGAGAGAGAGAGACAGAGAGAGAGAGAGAGAGAGAGATTCATTGAAAAAAGAATGTTTTGGAGGAACAAAATGAGCTCTTGCAAATACAAATTTAGCATAGAATTTTGATTCATTCAACATTATGTTTCATTCTACATCCTTCCTTACGAGAGCCTAAAGACCAATTAATCCATCGAAACATAATGTGTAAATATATTAGATAATTCCCTGCATAATTCCCTGCATACTTAACCAAATTCTATCAATTTTGGACTCAAGATAAAGCATAATGAAACGAAGAGTGTACTCACAAAAGAAAGAGTGTGAGAGACTCAAAGTGAGTAGACCAAGAAATGGGTAGACTCACATGGATTAGAAATGAGCTTGCCGAGAGCATGGAGTAGGCTCCTCAAGCTTGTAACCAAGTACAAATGGGGGGAGAGGCCCTCCTTATATAGATTTGGAAGGGGCTCTCCAAAGTACATCTCATGTGGGATAAGGAGAATAAACACAATGGTAGAAGCAAAGGGCAAGGTACCCAAATAAAAAGGATATTACATAAAATGGAAAGGGAATAGAAATAGATTGACTCCAAGATACAAAAGGGAGATGCACTCTCTTATCTCTTTATATTTTGTGAGTACTTTTGTCAGATTTCATTTCTATACTATCTTTGTGTCTGTGCATTTGTAAGATCCAATCAACAGTGGTATCAGATCTTGTGTGTCTAGAAAGGTGTACGTCTTGGCATCCATTTGTGATACGTAACATCCGTTCGTGACTCGACAACTACTTCGGTTCCTTAATTCTTGTTCGATCCAGTAATAGGTTTTTCTTCTATATGAAGCCATGGACCCTACCCATACTACGGAGGATTTTGGTACATCACCCCTACCCGGGGTACTGCTCAAGCAACATTTCGAGCTCTATGACACGAACTCCAAGATGCCAAAAACAAGATAAAAGAACATGGTGCTGCACTCCAACAAATGTAGAGTGATGACAACAACCTAGTTAGGTTGGTGAAAGCCATTATCATTGCTCAAGAAAAAGGCATGCACTCCAAGATTGGTGCCAAAAATTTCCAATTTTCTTGATTTGATGGGTGAAAGGATGGCTAGTTTGTTCTTTCATGGCTATCCCAATCTGATGTATTTTATTACGATGAATCATATTCTGAAATTGAGAAGGTGAAATTTGTTACTAATTACTTGGTGGGTAATGCCCTGTTATGGTGGAACATTTTGCAGCATAGCACCAACCGCCCCACCACATGGATCCCATTTCAAGAAAAGATCAAGGAGTCCTTCCTTCCTCTCCAATTCCACTTACATGATCATTGATCATGGACAACTTTTGGATGGAAAGACGGAGATATTGTGTCTACCTACACTAAACGCTTTTGGCAATGACTACTACTTATTTGTTCGCTTGAAACAATTCTTGAAGATACCTTGCAAAAAAGTATGAAGATGGTTTGGAGATGAGATTCCAAACCAAGCTCATCACACTATGTGCTATGACCCTCTATGAAGCTATCTCTTTTGCACATGATGCTCAGAAGGAGTTTGAGTCCATCACCAAGTCCATTCGCTTAGAACAAATGTGTCAACAACAACAACAACAACCAATCAAGCCCAATTTTCTTTTCAAGGAAACTGCCACTCAGGTGATTTCTACACCCTAAGTCAGTGTAGAAGACTCTTTGATCTTCATTTTGCCTTTCACAAGTTGCATTATCAATGTTGAATGCTCCTTTTGATCTGAAGCATAATTGTAGTAGGTATTGTTGTATTGTTAACTTTGGAATCTTGTACCTGCATTTCTTCGAAAGTAGCCTCTACTACCTCTACTTCTGAAATTACCTCTTTGATTTCTGCCACCTCTTCCTCTTCAATTAAAGTTCTGATTATATCCACCATTATTCTGAGTATTATGCGAATAGTCATTAGCTAAATGATTTGTCTTACCACAAATCCAACAAGCTTTGCCTCCATCTTTGTTACTTCTGCCTCTTCCTCTACCTTTGCCACCTCCTCTTCCTCTTAGGAACTTAGCTTGGCTAGTTGTACCTTCATCTTCATTTGCTTGTTGCTTCCCTTTGCTATTCTTCTTCTTATCCTTTGAATACATTGCTTGACCTGCACTTTTATCACCATCACCTTTGACATCGTGCTCAAAGGTTAACATGTGTCCTAGCAACTGATTTATATAAGGAGTAAAATGATCTAGTGATAATTCAGTAGACAAAATGAATGGCTTCCATTTGTCATCACCTCTCAAACATGTAAGGATTTGCCTTACCAATTTATCCTTCTCAACAGCTTCATCAAATGCTCCTAATGCATCTACAATGTCCTTCATTCCTGTTACATAATCTGAGATGGATTGAGAGGTTGACTTTGTGGTGTTTTGGAAATGCTCCTCCAAATCATTCCATATATCACTTGCACTTTCAAGACCTCTAATGTGAGGTAGCAAGTAGTCATTAACTACCATGTAGATAATGCTCCTGGCTTGAGCATCTCTCTTCATCCAAGTCTTCAAATCTGATAATTCCTCCCTAGCTAGAACACTAGGATCTCTGAACTGAGGCTTTTGTTCTTCATGTGTGATGTAACGTATCAAGTCTTTGCTCATAAGATGAGCTTCCATCCTCATTGACCATGCTGGATAGTTCTTTCTATCCCGTTTCTCTATCTGAAGAGAATCTCCCATCCTTTCTTCACCTGTGTATTAAATCCTTCAAGCTTTAAGAGGAAGCGGGTTACCTTTACTTTGAATGAAGTTCCTTTTGTTATCCTTGATTTCTTATGGCCTCCTTCTCAAGTTTTGCTCTCAAGCTTTCACCTTTTGAATCTTCAAATGTTGAATTGTTTATGACTGTAGCAGTCGGGGTCCTCCTTTCTTCAATTTTGATACTTCCTGCTATGATACCCCTGATGGAGAGTGTTAATCTCCAAAAGAACAAGCTACTCTTGAAGATAGATCACCTCTATATCGAGTAACTAAAAAACTTTACCAATTTAGAGGATCAATAATCAATTATCAAAATTTTGAACAAACTGTGAAGAAGGTGACTACACACAAAGTCTGCTGCACATAACTCACTCATTGACTTATCAGATTTGTAAAGTTTTTGACAACACTTTGCATAACATGTCGCCTATAGTTTGCACACCTCCTCCAAGTTAAATCATTCCAAAAGACTTTGTAGATCTTGAGAAATGATCTTAACAAGTCACCTATGTCTAAAACTGTAGTTCTTTACAGTAGACTTTGACACCTACAACTTCTAAAGCTTGGTTCTCTCAAACTAGAACCCATTTATGCAAATGATTTAAGCCATAGATGGTTTACCTTCCAACTTAGATTTTAACTCCTCATTTGTGCAAAACTTTACATTGTGCACTAAGAAATGATCAATTCCTTGACCATCGAGATTGCGCCTGTTTAAGAAGACACTCAACACTTCTTCACATTTGAATGTTCCTACTCATAATTCTCACAGCCTGTTTACAATTAAAATCCGAAAACTTGTATAGAGATCAATCAACTATAGAATTAGACATGTACAAAAGCATTTCACAAAAAATTCAACACAGAAGTGGAACTCTCAGAAATATCGAGTGCAACTTTTCTTCATTTTTGGAAAACTTTACATCTGAGTGATGAGAGAGATCTTACTCACTTCTAAAGTGTCTAATGACTCATACAAACTTCTAATTTCTCTATTCACATGCTCTCTCATATTTGCCTGGACATTTTCCTTGTATATATCGGCAAATATGTACAAGCTCATAAATATACAAAAGTATAAGTGAGCTAACTCTAAGTTAATATACATATGTATACATATCTTCATTCTTTGAACATATACTTTCTTCATGCTTCCTGACTTAATCTTTTCTTCAATCCTTGACTTCAAAACTTCAATTGTTGATTTCCTTGCACCAACACATCATCACATGGAACTTGTAAAGGTTGCAAAATTGTCTCATTTGGACTAGAACTAGAATGTCCATCTCTGAAAGAGGTAGAAAAGTGTCATACATATATTTGGAGCTAATTGATGTTTCCTTAGTACATGAAAGTAATGGCTGAATCACAACATCCACAAAAACAACATCATGGCTAACCAAAATGCATTTAGTCTCTGGATGATACAAATGATAGCCTTTTCTTTCAGATCCGTACCCAACAGAAATAGATTTCATTGCTTTATCATCCAATTTCCTACGTTCTTGTTGAGGCACTAATGCATATGCCAGACAACCAAAGACATGCTGATGAGCAACAGATTGCCTGCAGCTATGTCAAGCCTCATATGGAGTGATGGGCTGTAATGCTTTAGTAGGACACTTGTTAAGTACATATGTTGCACACATAACAACCTCAAGCCAGAAACTATGCGGTAAAGGCTAAACCTTGACTATACACCTTGCCATCTCCATAAGTGACCTATTCTTCCTTTCAACAACTCCATTTTGTTGAGATGCATGTGGCATTGTACACTGATGTTTTATCCCATGTTCGGCTAAAAATGCATTAAAATCAATAGACATGTATTTCGCCCCTCCATCTAAATATAGGGTGCCCTTTTTCCATGTTGACAGTGTTATACTTTATGGAATAATGGAATATTATATGGATTTTAATGTGATTGTGTTTTGATTTAGCAGGTGAAGAATCATGAGGGCATGAATGCGCATGGACTTATTCAGATATTTTTGAAGATAGTCAAAAGATAGTATTTTAGATATTTTCTGTAAAAATATTAGATCACTTAGAAAGGGACATTTTTGTGAAAATAGTAGATTGCTTAGAAAGAAAAGATTTTATAAATAAAGAAAATTTTCATAAATGGATGCTTTTTGGATCACCACCCTCATGTATCTTCTATTCATGATGTGATGAAAAATACCTATAAATACACATGCTCTGATAGACTCGTCCATCAAAGTATGTGGGGGGAGATTGTACCCAATCTTGTGTTCAATCTCTTATCTATTTCTATTTTATGAGTACTTATGTCAGATTTCATTTCTATACTTTCTTTGTGTATGTGCATTTGAAAGATCCAATCAACAGTGGTATCAGATCTTGTGTGTCTAGAAAGGTATCAGTATATATATTTTTATACAAGCGTTTCTTATCTCTCTTTTTTGCTATAGACTTGACATTTAGCAGAGGATTAACAATTTTGTACAATAAGCTTTGGTCATCAAGTAAGTTTCCGAAACGATGAAAATAAAAGAAACCGAGAAATCGGAACCGAGAAATCTTGGCATCCATTCGTGATTCGTAGCATCCATTCGTGACTCAACGACTACTTTAGCTCCTTAATTCTTGTTCGGTCCAGTAATAGGTTTTTCTTCTATATAAAGCCATGGACACTACCCATACTACAGAGGATCTTGGTACGTCACCCCTACCTGGGTTATTACTCGAGCAACAATTGGAGCTTTTATGGCACGAACTCCAAGATGCCAAAATCAAGATAAAAGAACATGATGCTCACTCCAAAAAATGTAGAGTGATGACAACAACCTAGTTAGGTTGGTGAAAGCCATTTTCACTGCTCAAGAACAAGGCATGCATTCCAAGATTGGTGCCAAAAATTTCCAATTTTCCTGATTTGATGGGTGAAAGGATGGGCAGTTTTTTCTTTCATGGCTATCCCAATTTGATGAATTTTATTGTGATGAATCATATTCTGAAATTGAAAAGGTGAAATTTGTTACTAATTACTTGGTGGGTAAAGCCTAGTTATGGTGGAACGTTTTGCAGAATAGCACCGACCACCCCACCACATGGATCCCATTTCAAAAAAAGATCAAGGAATCCTTCCTTCCTCTCCACTTTTGGATGGAAAGACGGAGATATTGTGTCTACCTACACTAAACAATTTTGGCAATGACAACTACTTATTTGTTCGCTTGAAACAATTCCTGAAGATACATTGCAAAGAAAGTATGAAGATGTTTTGGACATGAGAATCCAAACCAAGCTCAACACACTATGTGCTATAACCCTCTATGAAGCTATCTCTTTTGCACATGATGCTGAGAAGGAGTTTCAGTCCATCACCTAGTCCATTCGCTTAGAACAAATGTGTCAACAACAACAACAACCAATCAAGCCCAATTTTCTTTTCAAGAAAACTTTCGCAACTTTTTAGCATCCTCCTACTTTCCAACACCCTCCTCAATCCAATTTCTCACCAATAGAGAAGACAATCCCCATACAACCTACAAAACTTCCAAGCCTTCAATCTATGATTATAACGCAGCCTAGTATCACTTGCTGGCATTTTGGTAAGTTTGGTCATATTAAAGCTAAATGTAGGTTGCAAATTAAAGATATGAAACCTGTAAGAGCTCAAGTACACAACATGGAGGTGGTTCATGAAGACACTCAACCTGAAAAAGCATGGGGAAAGATCTAAGTAGCTTGGGTAATGAAATTTCTATCCATTCTTTACTTTGCATGCAAGGTACTATTAATGGTAAAGTTGTTAATATTTTACATGATGATGGTAGTTATCATGATTTTATTTCATATACACTAGTACAAATCTCCAATTAAAGCCACTTCCTTCTATGTATAAAGTTAAGGCTAAGTTTCAAGGAAATCGATAAAATGTTCAAGTGAAGTACATAACATTCAAATTTGTATTGGTTCATACATAGATGGACATACATTCTTAATTGCTCCTTTGCATTCCTATTCTGTTATACTTAAACATGCCTTTTCATCATCATTATAATCCATGCATTGATTATCATACACACACAATTACTTTTAAGTTCAACAATCAACATATTTCTTTGTGTGGAATGCATGAATTCCAAGAATTTTCCATTCATTAGTTATACTCAAGTAAAACATAATTAATTTATGGATTCTTATCTGGATTGCTTTATGGCTGATTTTCCTTCTAAGTATCACCTTCCAAGAGATCTCTTGATCGTAGTATACAATTAATTCCTCGTAGTTACCCTCCCCATAAAGCACCTTATAGGCATGGACCTTTACATAAAAACTAAATAGCTAATCAAGTTAAAGATCTACACCACAAAAGACTTATAAATATTATTTCATCTCCCTTTGGAGCACCTATTCTCTTAGTGGCAAAGAAGAACAAGACTTATAGGATGTGCATTCACTATAGAGCACTCAATAAGTTCACAATAAAAAATAGATATCCTATTCCTAGGATAGATGATTTGATAGGCAGAGTTCCTGGAGCATCTATTTTTACCAAAATTGATCTTAAATTTGCGTATCGTCGGATATAAATGACACAAAATCACGTTTATAAGATTCCCTTTAGAACTCAAGCTGGTCACTTTGAATTGATGCTAATGCCTTTTGGACTTACCAATGCACCTGCTACATTTGGGTGTATGATGAATAACATTTTCCTTGATTACCAAGCTTTTCTTCTTGTTTTCTTTGGTGATATACTTGTCTATAGTGAGAATGATGATGAACTTGATAATCACTTAGCAATAGTGTTTAATTTGTTATGCAAAAACAAACTTTATGCCTATCCTAAAAAGAGTTATTTTTCCCAAAAAGAACTAGAGTATTTAGGACATATTGTTTCTAGTCAAGGCATTCATGTAGATCCGAAGAAAATTAAAGTAATGAAGAATTCCTTGTACCTCAATTTGTAAATGATGTACATTCCTTTCTATGGTTGGCTAGTTTTTATAGAAAGTTTGTAAAAGGTTTTTCTTATTTATTACTTCCACTCATATTATTATTGAAGAAAAAGTGAAAATTTCCATGGGGATTAGCACAACAATAGTCTTTTCAAAAACGCAAACGTGCACTTTCTCATGCACCTATTTTGTACTTACCACATTTTGAACAACCTTTCCATGTAGTTATAGATGCTAGTGGTTTAGGTATAGGTACTGTATCAATGCAAAGTGATCATTCTTTTGCTTCAAACGTAAGAAACTTAAACCTTCTGAAAGAAAATTACAACACATATGATAAGTAACGTTTAGCTACTGTGCATGCCTTAAGAATTTGGAAACATTACCTTATGGGTTCTGAGGTTTTAATCAAACAGATCACAAGCGATTAACTAGTTATTAAACTAGTCATTGATTTCTGAAAGACATTAAATGGGCTTCATTCATACAAAATTTTAGCCTATAATTCAATATCAACCTGGCAAAGCTAATGTTGTAGTTAATGCCCTATAAATCAATATCAACTTGACAACCCTACGTCTACATCTGATTTGTATTTTTCACAAACATGGACTTCTTTCAATAATTCTATAATACTTAGTGAGGATCAGTGCACTTCTCGTAATGGATGCTATTTACAACACAAGTTATGCATCACACAAGGGTTTAAAGAATTTGTTACGAAAGAGATCCATGAACCACTGTATATGGTTCATAGCGGCATACAAAGTACTATTTCTACGTGTAAAGAATTTTTCTTTTGGCCACATATGGAAAAGGATATTGCATAGTATGATTCCTATTGTATTGTGTGTCAGTGTATAAAATGAATCATGGTCAAGCATTTGGATTATTAATACCACTTCCCATACCTAATTTACCATGGGAACAAATTTTTATGGATTTTATTACTGTTCTTCCAACAACTTCATCTCATAATGATATGATTTGGACTATTGTTGATAGGTTAGTAAACAGACATATTTCATTCCTTGTAAAAAGACTCTTTATGCACCTCAAGCTACTAAGTTATTTATTAAATGTATTTTTCCACATCATGGTTTTCCAAAAGTTATTCTATCAGATCGAGATGTTCGTTTTTGTAAAAACTTTTGGGTTGCATTATTTCAAAATTTAGGTTCCAAAATAGACGTTAGATCTGCATTTCATCCTAAAAGTAATGGACAAAGTGAAGCTATGAATAGTATTTTTTAGATTTATTACGTTTTTATTATTTAGATAATCCAAGTAATTGGGATGAGAAAATTCCTTTACTTCAATTTGCATACAATAACATAACACATACCACTACTTAACATGCACTGTATGAAATTGTTTTTGGCAAAAAGCTTCCCACTCCCATGTCTATCACTCAAATTGATATACCTATGGCTAGTTCTTTTGCACAAGATCATATTTGTACTCTTCTTGAGGCTCATAAACACATTAAAAACAATCAAGAATCTTACATGGATAATGTTAATAAGAAACAAGTAGCTTAAAAATTTAATGAAAATGATTTTGTAT
Source organism: Ceratopteris richardii (assembly GCA_020310875.1). Lineage (NCBI taxonomy): Eukaryota > Viridiplantae > Streptophyta > Polypodiopsida > Polypodiales > Pteridaceae > Ceratopteris > Ceratopteris richardii. The sequence goes on from CM035434.1 coordinate 107,363,694, forward strand.
GGTTATGAATAATTAAAAGAAATTTGAAAAATATTTCTCAACATCGTCACGTTAAACTTGCACCATGTTATTATGGATCTTTCCATATTATTCAAAAAATAAATGAGAATGCTTTTAGATTAGACACACCTTATCATTGGAATATACATAATTATTTTCATATTAGTTTGTTGAAATCCTTTAAAGGAGCTCAACCACTCACTCCTATTTTATATGATCCTCCTTTACTAGAAGAGGACACTAAAGTTTTAGTTCGAGAGAAAATACTTGATTATGATGTTACTACTACACGCACTGGTAAGCAATATGATAGATTTTTAGTTAAATATAAAAATCACTCAATAAAAGAATCTCAATGGATTCATAAGACATCATTAACTCAACATTATGACCACTTGATTTCTGCATATCATTCACAGTCACATTAAATTCGATTTTCCATTTCCATGAATGTGTTTTGACATGGAATATGCTTATGATTGTCCAACGGTGGGACATGTGACAGGCCATCCATGTCTATTTTGTTCTTACCAATTGAGATTAGTGTCTTGTCAACTAGGAGGCATGTTATACTTTATGGAATAATGGAATGCTTTATGGATTTTAATGTCTTGAAGATAGTTAAAAGATAATATTTTAGATATTTTTTTGTAGAAATAGAAGATAATCTAGAAAGCGATATTTTTGTAAAAATAGTAGATTGCATTTAGGAAGCGATATTTGAAATGCCATCCTCATGTACCTTCTATTTTGTGAGTATTTTTGTGAGATTTTCTTTTTGAACGATCTCTACATATATGCTTCTACAAGATCGGATCAACAGACAAAGTTTTAGCCAAAAATAGAAATTTTTTGAAGCACATAAACACTTTCGACTTCATTTTCAATGGATATGCTCATGCAGGCCTAGAAAAATCATCATTGAAAGTCAAAAAGTAAAGGTAGCTCCCAAAAGAAGGCATTTGGATAGGACCACAAACATCTGTGTAAACAAGCTACAATTTCTTAGTAGCTCGTACTAAATCATCTTTTGGGAAGAAGGAACACTACATTTTTCCCAAAATATAGCCTTGATATACATGTTTAGCAAGTGCCTCAAGTTTGGGCAAAGAGGAGCGAAATTGAGATAACCAAAGCGTGCATGCCAAAGATTTTGCATCTAACTTAACCTAAGAATCATGTACTGTTCATGTTGAATCACTCATAAATTTTCTATGAGCTTATATAACCCATGACATAAAATGCCAGAAGTAATAATGATATAGGCATTTGATAGGTCATGAATTGTACATCCATCATCAATAAATTTCACAACCAAGCTGATCTTGGCTAATGATGAAACTAATAATAGATTTTTCTTGACCCCTCGTTCAAATTAAGCATCTGACAATGTAAAAGAACTAACATAATTAATAGTCAAACTAATGTATCAACTCCCACGACATGATAAGAGGAGTTGTTTGTGCATTTGATGGTATTCCCTGTAGGGGCGGGCTCAAGTGGAGTGAAGAAATTGCGCTACGCGTTTATATGTTTGGTTGCCCCACTATCAAAGTACCAAACATCTAAGTCTACTGCAGACATACACTGTTCATGAGAAGATGGGTCATAACTCGAAATAGTAGTAAATGCTCATTCTTCATTCTACACAAGATTAGCGAACTGTGTTTTGGGTGTAGAGGCCTCTGCCACAACCATTCTAGCCCCTTTTGTAGCCAGTTTTGATAGCTCTTTATGACATTATCATTTCCTTTACACTATTTGCAAAACAATTTTTGCTTTTTTGTTATCTTCTCCTCTATATCATCATTCTTTGATTATGTAGAAGTAGAAGACTTTTTGCTTACTAGTAGATGAGCTCTGTTTACCTTTGCCCTTTTGACTAGCCATGAAAGTTGGATCTTCAACGTGCATAATGGAGATGTTTTGACTAGACTGATCTTCTTTGCAGCAGCAAAATAGAGACTAACTCCTTGAATGTTAAGGCATTTGGATTGCCTCTCTCATCATCAATCAAAGAGTAAAAGCAAAACTCTATCTTTGATCTTTGTCAAAACATTATCCATGGAATCTCCTTCATTCATGTGCTCACTCTCCAACATTTTTTGGAGGTAAGGAACATGAGCCTCATTCCTTGGTTAGTATAGACTGGTAAGTGTATCCCAAACATTCTTTGCTATTTTGGAGGATCAAATGTGAGGAATAATTGCACGTTTGACAGACAAGGCTATCGATGCATGTGCTTGAGCATCTTTGCCATCCCAAGAAAGCTGCTCTACACTAGGTGCAACAAAAACCGTAGCACGAATAGGAATCTCAAGAGTATCACCATCTTCGATGCCATCTGCATCAGCTTCAATAACTGTATTTGTAGATGTAATAGGACATTTTTCAACACCGTGCACAATATGCCAAAGTCCATTTGCAACCAATACATGATGCATCATATAAGCCCATAATGGGTAATTGTTACTATCCAACTTATCCTCAACAACAAACATATGGAATACATCACTACTTTTTGCCATGGACATTGAATAAAATACCTTGATGCAGAAAAATGATTGAATCTCAAAAAGTTGAATAAAAAAACTACCCTGTTGAGTTCTCCTAAACTTGTAGTAGGCTTCAAGCCTCTTATACTTGTAGTATGCTCATCATTTTTTGTGAAATTATGAGAATGTGATCGGAGGTGTGTTAATGACACCCTAGATGAAGTAGAGACTTGCTCTGATACCAATTGTTGGAGTTTGAGGTCCATAGAAGCATGCAAACAACATAAGGAAGAAGAAGAAGCTTGGAGCAAAACACATAATAATGAATGTATTACCAAGAGAATGTACAAAGATAAGGGAATGCCCAACCATGAGGTTCAAATTGTTTGTCATTGAAAAATTGAGAAAAGTAAGCTAGATCTTCTACTGATCTATCTTGAATCAATACACTCATAGGATCTTCTAGAGATCTATCTTGAATCAATACACTCGTAGGATCTCCTCGTGCTAATCATTGGTCTTCTTTGTGAGCTTACTTACAAAACCACAAATTAGTGTCCCCATCCACCCAAGAGTTTGATTTTGATGATTTATCTGAGACAAAATCATCTACATCTTTGTGTACTCTATTCCAGTGGATGGAGGGATGTCTTGGTGCTCATAAAAAAATTGATTCTAGTTGTTATTCCTAATTCTTGCAAGCAAACATCATTGCTACCTCAATCTCGCACTACTTCCAATTGATGCACAAATGGTCTTTCTAGAATCATCTCATAGTATCTCGCTTGGTTGAAGTTGTAAATAACTCAGTGTGATCAAAATCCACTCAATAAGTGTTAAGTTTCACATTCTCTAGCTAACCAATGGGTCATTCTATATTTCTATGATCCTATTGTAATTTTAGATGAGTATGACATTAAGTTCTACATGTAGATAAATATTTTTTGTGGATAAAATCACATCAATTGCTTCCAATTTGAATGATAAATAGAGATCAAAGAAGTTCCATGGTTAACATATTAACTATTGTAGAACATTTATGTGATAGAGTGTTTTTGGAGTTTGGGGAATCATGAATCTAATAAAGGAACAAAATGAAGAAAAAGAAGCTTCATGTCACCACACAGTGTATTACTAAATGTGGAATGTATAAAGATAAGTATCCATTTAGGGTTTTGAGCATATCATTAGGGGAAAAAATGAGCCCCCTATGGGCCTTGTAAGGATTCCTAATTTTTAGGGATTAGAATGCTTAATCCAAGGGTGAAAGAGGGCATCTAAAACCACTAGTGGTATGTTCCAATAAATATTATTTGTTGCACCTATAGATTTGAATTTGTTGCACCTTTGTAGTCTTTGGATGCTGAAATCCAAGGGCCAAGATTAAATTGGGTTGCACTCCTTGAGGATCTTTCATGCATGCATGAGCAAAGCTCTGCAGGTTTCTAGACCATTGGATCTTCTTGAATCGTATGGCATAAGGGAATTGGGGCTCATCCAGATGCATGGTAAAGTTTTGCACATTTGTGGACCTTTAGATCCTTGTGAATCCGATGGCGGAGTGGAATCGGTGCTGATCTCCATTCATGAGAGCATCTTTTCCATTAGATAGAAGTTGAATCCAATGGTCCCAACCTAAAGGTGCATGTTCAACTTGGATCAAGTGGTGGGAACACATATGAGCCTTAGGATCAATGTTTGATCCAACGGATATGAAGAAAAGGCACCAAATTCTGATCTAAAACCATATGCACCATTCGATCTGCAGAAGAATCCAATGGTTCAAAATAAAGCGGGCTTTTTGGCAGCTCCATCAAATCTCAGCCATGCATGTCAAAACAATCCAAGGGCCCATATGCTATGGTGCCTTGAATTTTGTGATTAAACCTCAACCTTTGGATCTTTAGCCAATCCAAGGGTTCTAGTTCATTTCCCGGATTCTCAAAACCATTCAAATGGAGAAAACCAATAGCTCTAAGTGGTTTTTTCCTCTTTGACCACATAAAAACAAGGGAAGCCTATTCCTGGTCTATGTCATTAAGGGACTAGACTGTGGCCACCACCCTCTTCTCATTGGTCCATCACTAATCACTCCTTAAGCTAAAAGGCCCATGCAGGCTTCATTTTTTTCCCTAATGTGTAAAGCCTGGGACACCTCAAAAGAGGAAAAAATGTACCCTAAAAGTCCAAACTATGTTCAAATACATCACTTCCAAAACATACTAACAAATTCCATCCTAGGAATGACACATTGAACAAGTGGTTGACACCCATGTATAAGTGTCAAAAAATATGGACTAAGTTCAATCCCCAAAAGTGAGTAAGCCTAAAGCTTTGAGAGAAGCTTTGAAATTCTCACGAGCATCTATCTAGCAAATAGCTACTACTTGAAACAATGATAATGAACCTATGTGCATTTAGTGAAAGCATGAAATAGTGGATTCCTTGCAATTTCCAATGCATGCGCTCAATAATAGGTATGAATTATGTCACATATTTAACCTTTCAAGTAGAAGTGACCACTATAGGTTGCTTCTTTCTCAACCATGATATGCATGAAATACCAAGTATGAAGTGAAAAACCCTTAAGGAAACAAGGGTCTCATAATAACCAACCCTATCTAAGTAAAAGAAGGCATTTAAAGTCTCACTTATAATCATGAATCTTTGGATAAAATATTGCATTCATACTCCCCTTTGGGATAAAAGAATCCGAGTCATCAAGTATGAGGTAAGTAGAAGAAGATAGCTTTGATTTCTTGCCATTGCTTAACTTTGAGCTATGCATGTTTGAGAGAAACCAAATTGAATAGCAAGTGAAGTGATGCATATATTTGCATGAATTGAATGCCCAAATAATGATGGAGATGCCGAAAGTCTCACATTTCAAAAGAGACATCCATATCACTCTTAAAAGGAAAACTATGCATCTAATTGAACCAATGAGTAGCGTATCATGTACATAAAAAATAATTCTAAGAAGTACATCATGTAGACACTATACATAGAAGATGGTTTTAGTTGGAATCTTCTAAAATTCATGTTCTAATCAGTAGGCATAGATCTTCTTCTCATACAAAGCATGTGGTGTTTGCTTTAATCCATGCTATGCATTCTTTACCGTGAACATTTTGCCTTTATACACGTTTTACACACCATTATGCTGCAAAACATACACTTGTTCATGCAAGCCCCCATTTAGGAATATACTTTTAAAGTCCAATTAATTGATGTATATTCCAATCATCATGACGTACAAGTGAAGTGTGTTTATATAATGTGCTTGTAGCTATTGTTCTTTATGTTGATGAATGGGCTGATTTGTACGCCTCTTTAACAATGGCCCATTTGGGAAACTATATAGACCTTGTTTTTCATCAAACAAGCATTATATTCCCATGGAGATAGTTTTAGCAAATAGTATTGGATATGTTATATTAAGATCTACATGTAGATAAATAGCTTTTGCACATGAAATTACATCAATTGCTTCCAATTTGAATGAGGCTATTCGATTGGCATGTTGACCCATCTGATGGAAGAGTTGTCCAACGTTTGCAATTGCGCTGCGCTTACGAGTTGAAACAAGTATATGCAAAATTGTTGTTTTGCCTAATCTCTATCTTATTGTCTCTCTTTGTCTCTGTTTCTCTCTTTCTACCTCTTTCTCTCTTTGACTTCTCTCTCTCTCTCTCCGTTTTCATTGTAGGTTATTCAAGAAGCTAACCAAGCAAGAAATTTGGCTAACTATTGTAAGTACAATTTCCATTCTTTGTATATCATTTGAATTGTGTTATTTTCAATAGTTAGCATACTCACACTTATTGATATGCACATATACACTAATACATGATGAAGATGCATGTTCAAACATATACACATATGCACATGCACATACTCGCACATATATACACACACATACATGTGCACATACACTTACACATACACACATATACACATGCATACGCACAAACATTTCTATAACCACATAAAAAGACTTGCATGCATGCTTTATTGCATATATATATATATATATATATATATATATATATATATATATATATATATATATATATATATATATATATATATATATATATATATATATATATATATATATATATATATATATATATATATATATATATACACACATACATACATTAACAAATACTTAAATACATGTATATGCACATCCACATGCATGCACATTCACATGCATGCACATTCATGCAAATGGAAATGCACCCACACACACATGCATGTTTCATACATATACACATGCATATACATATGCTTGTATATGTTTATACACATACACATACATCTGCACATATGTATATATACACACACATACACATATATATGCACATACGTACACACACATATACACATACACACACATGCGCATACATACATATACACATATACATGCACATACACACATATACACATACACTTACACATATGCATGCACATACATATACACACATACACATGCACATGCGCATACACATATACACATACACTTACACATGCACATACATACATATACACACACATACACATGCACACGCACATACACATACATACACATATACACTTACACATGCATATGCACATACATGCATACTTTTCAGCACCCTCCTCAATCAAATTTCTCACCAATATAGAAGACAATCCCCTTACAACGTACAAAACATCCAACCCTTCAAACTATGATGATGGATTCTCAACAAACGCAACCTAGTATCACTTGCTGGCATTTTGGTAAGTTTGGTCGTACTAAAGCTAAATGTAGGTTGCAAATTAATGATATGAAACCTTTAAGAGCTCAAGCACACAACATGGACGTGATTCATGAAGACACTCAACCTGATTGGACCAAAAAAGCATGGGGAAGAGATCTAAGTACCTTGGGTAATGAAATTTCTAACCATTCTTTACTTTGCATACAAGGTACTATTAATGGTAAAGTTGTTAATATTTAACATGATGATGGCAGTTATCACGATTTTATTTCATATACACTAGTACAAATCTCCAATTAAATCCACTTCCTTCTATGTATAAAGCTAAGGCTAAATTTCAAGGAACTAGATATAATGTTCAAGTGAAGTGCATAACATTCAAATTTGTATAGGTTCATACATAGATGGACACACATTCTTAATTAATCCTTTGCATTCCTATTCTGTTACACTTGAACATGCCTTTTTATCATCATGATAATCCATGCATTGATTATCATGCACACACAATTAGTTTTAAGTTCAATAATCAACATATTTATTTGTGTGCAATGCATGAATTCCAACCATTTTCCATTAATAAGTTATACTCAAGTAAAACATGCATTTAGGAAAGGCTACAATTCATGTATTTTTTTTGTCAATAACATACTTGATTATACACACACTTCCTAATGCACATAAATATTTTATGGATTCTTATCAGGATAGCTTTATGGCTGATTTTCCTTCTAAACTATCACCTTCAAGAGGATCTCTTGATCATAGTATAGAATTAATTCGTCGTAGTTATCCTCCCCATAAAGCACCTTATAGGCATGGACCTTTACATAAAAAATAAATAGCTAATCAAGTTAAAGATCTACTCCACAAAAGACTTATAAGGCTTAGTTCTTCTCCTTTTGGAGCACCTATTCTCTTAGTGGCAAAGAAGAAGAAGACTTATATGATATGCATTGACTATAGAGCACTCAATAAGTTCACAAAAAAAACAGATATCCTATTCATAGGATAGATGATTTGATAGGCAAACTTCATGGAGCATGCATTTTTAGAAAAATTGATCTTAAATTTGGGTATCGTCAGATATGAATGACACAAAATGACGTTCATAAGACTATGTTTAGAACTCAAACTAGTCACTTTGAATTCATGGTAATGCCTTTTGGACTTACCAATGCACCTGCTACATGTGTATGTATGATGAATAACCAAGCTTGATTACCAAGCTTTTCTTCTTGTTTTCTTTGGTGATATACTTGTCTATAGTGAGAATGATGATGACCATCATAATCACTTGACAATAGTCTTTAATTTGCTATGCAAAAACAAACTTTACGCCAATGTTGAAAAGAGTTCTTTTTCCCGAAAATAACTAGAGTATTTAGGACATATATTTTCTAGTCAAGGCATTCATGTAGATCCAAAGAAAATTAAAGTAATGAAGAATTGCTTGTACCTCAATTTATAAATGATGTATATTCTTTTCTATGGTTGGCTAGTTTTTATAGAAAGTTTGTAAAAGGTTTTTCTTATTTAGTACTTCCACTCATATTATTGTTGAAGAAAAAGTTAAAATTTGCATGGGGATTAGCACAACAATAGTCTTTTTTAAAAACTCAAACATGCACTTTCTCATGCACGTGTTTTGTAGTTACCAAATTTTGCACAACCTTTCCATGTAGTTACAGATGCTAGTGGTTTAGGTATACGTACTCTTCTAATGCAAAATGATCATTCTATTGGTTCAAACAGAAGAAACTTAAACCTTTTGAAAAGAGTTACAACACATATGATAAGTAACTTTTAGCTATTGTGCATGCTTTAAACATTTGGAAACATTACCTTATGGGTTCTCAGGTTTTAATCAAAACAAAACACAAGCTATTAAGGAGTTATTAAACCAATCATTTATTTTTGAAAGACATTAAATGGGCTTCATTGATACAAAATTTTTATTCTATAACTCATTATCAACCTAGAAAAGCTAATGTTGTAGTTGATGCCCTTATTCGCTTAACCCCACAAACTAATATTATTTCAATCAATAATATTTATCCTATTCATATCCATTCATTTCATGACATGATTCCTACTTATGCATCTGATTTGTATTTTTCACAAACATGGATTGCTTTCAATAATTCTATAATATTTAGTGAGGATCACTACACTTTTCCTAATGGATTCTTGTATTTACAACACAAGTTATGCATCATGCAAGGTTTTAAAGAATTTTTTATGAAAGAGATCCATGCAGCACTGTATATGGGTCATAGGGGCCTACAAAGTACTATTTCTACGTGTAAAGAATTTTTCTTTTGTACATATGGCTCAGGATATTCACAGCCACATTAAATTCAAGGTTTCCATTTCCATGCATGTGTTTTGACATGGAATATGCTTATGATTGTTCAATGATGGGACATGTGACATGCCATCCATGTCTATTTTGTTCTTATCACTTGAGATTAGTTTCTTGTCAACTAGGAGGTTGTTATACTTTATAAAATAATTGAATGCTATATGGATTTTAATGTCTTGGGGTTTTCAATGTGATTGTGTTTTGATGCAGCACGTGAAGAACTATGAGGGCATGAACATGCATGGACTTATTCAAATATTTTTGAACATAGATAAAAGATAATATTTTAGATATTTTTGTAAATATAGAAGATAATTTAGAAAGCGATATTTTTGTAAAAATAGTAGATTGCTTAAAAAGCACTATTTTTGTTAAGAAAGAAAATTTTCATAAATGCACGCTTTTTGAAGTGCCACCCTCATGTACCTTCTATTCAGGACGTATTTAAAAATACCTATAAATACACATACTCTGATAGACTTATCCATCAGAGTATGTGGGGGGATATTGTACCTAATCTTGTGTTCAATCTCTTATCTCTTTCTATTTTGTGAGTACTTTTGTGAGTTTTTGTTTTTGTATGATCTCTATGTATATGCTTCTGCAAGATCCGATCAACAAAAAAAGTTTTAGCCAAAAAGAGAAATTGTTTGAAGCACATAAACACTTTGGACTTCATTTTCAATGGATATACTCATGCAGGCCTGGAAAAATCATCAATGAAAGTCACAAAGTAAAGGTAGTTCCCAAAAGAAGGAGTTTGCATAGGACCACAAACATCTGTGTAAATAAGCTGCAATTTGTTAGTAGCTCGTACTGAACCATCTTTTGGGAAGAAGGAACACTACATTTTGCCCAAAATATGACCTTGATATACATGTTTACCAAGTGCCCCAAGTTTGGGAAAAGAGGACACCATTTCATATTTTTATACCTGTAACAGAGTAGCGAAATTGAGATGACCTAAGTGTGATTACCAAAGATTTTGCATCTGACATAGGCTAAGAATCATGTACTGTTCATGCTGAATCACTCATAATTTTTTCATAGTCTATGAGCTTATATAGCCCATGACATAAAATGCCACAAGCAATAATGATATAGCAATTTGATAAGTCATGAACTGTACATCTATGATCAATAAATTTCACAACCAAGCTGATCTTGGCTAATGTTGAAACTAATAATAGATTTTTCTTGATCCCTCGTTCAAATTAAGCATCTGGCACTATAAAAGAACTAACATAATGAATAGTAAGACTAATGTATAAACTCCCATGACGTGATAAGAGGAGTTGTTGGTGCATTTGATAGTATTCCTCTGTAGAGGCAGGCTCAAGTGGAGTGAAGAAATTGTGTTGCGAGTTTATATGTTTGGTTGCCCCACTATCAAAGTACCAAACATCTAAGTCTATTGCAGACATACATTGTTCATGAGAAGATGGGTCATAACTCGAAATAGTAGAAAATGCTCATTCTTCATTCTACACAAGATTAGCGAACTCTGTTTTGGGTGTAGAGGCCTCAACAACAACCACTCTAGCCCCTTTTGTAGCCAGTTTTGGATAGGTCTTTATGACATTATCATTTCCTTTACAATATTTGCAAAACAATTTTTGCTTTTATGTTTTCTTCTCATCTATATCATCGTTCTTTGATTGTGTAGAAGTAGAAGATTTTTTGCTTACCAATAGATGAGCTCCATTTACCTTTGCCTTTCTGACTAGCCACGAAAGTTTGAACTTCAACGTGCATAATGGACCTCTTTAGACTAGATTGATCTTCTTGCAACAAAATAGAGACTAACTCCTCAAATGTTAAGGCATTTGGATTGCCTCTTTCATCATCAATCAAAGAGTAGAAGCAAAACTCTATCTTTGATCTTTGTCAAAAAATTGTCCATGGAGTCTTCTTCATTCATGTGCTCATTCTCCAACGTTTTTTGGAGGTAAGCAACACGAGCCTCATTCCTTGTTTAGTATAAAGTGGTAAGTGTATCCCAAACATCCTTTGCTATTTTGGAGGAGCAAATGTGAGGAATAATTGCACGTTTCACAGACAAGGCTATCGATGCATGTGCTTGAGCATCTTTGCCATCCCAAGAAAGCTGCTCTACAGTAGGTGTACCAAAAACCGTAGCACGAATAGGAATCTGAAGAGTATCACAATCTTCAATGCCATCTGCATCAACTTCAATAACTATATTTGTAGGTGTAATAGGACATTTTTCAACACCTTGCACAATATGCCAAAGTCCATTTGCAACCAATACATGATGCATCATATAAGCCCATAATGGGTATTTGTTACCATCCAACTTATCCTCAACAACCAACATATGGAATACATCACTACTTTTAGCCATGGACATTGAATAAAATACCTTGATGCAAAAAAATGATTGAATCTCAAAAAGTTGAATAAAAAACCACACTGTTGAGTTCTCCTAAACTTGTAGTAGGCTTCAAGCCTCTTACCAATGGTTCAAAATAAAACGCGCTTTTTGGGAGCTCCATCAAATCTCAGCCATGCATGTCAAAACAATCCAAGGGCCCATATGCTATGGTGCCTTGAATTTTGTCATTAAACCTCAACCTTTGGATCTTTAGCCAATCCAAGGGTTCTAGTTCATTTGTCAGATTCTCAAAACCATTCAAATGGAGAAAACCACTCGCTCTAAGTGGCTTTTTCCTCTTTGACCACATAAAAACAAGGGAAGCCTATTCCTAGTCTATGTGATTAAGGGACTAGGTTGTGGCCACCACACTCTTCTCACTAGTCCATCACAAATCACTCCTTAAGCTAAAAGGCCCATGCAGGGTTCATTTTTTCCCCTAATGTGTAAAGCCTGGGATACCTCAAAAGAGGAAAAAATGTACCCTAAAAGTCCTAACAATGTTCAAAAACATCACTTCCAAAACATACTAACAAATTACACCCTACGAATGACACATTGAACAAGCGGTTGACACTCATGTATAAGTGTCAAAAAATATGGACTAAGCGCAATCCACAAAAGTGAGTAAGCCTAAAGCTTTGAGAGAAGCTTTGAAATTCTCAAGAGCATCTATCTAGCAAATAGCCACTACTTGAAACATTGATAATGCACCTCTCTGCATTTAGTGAAAGCATGAAATAGTGGATGCCTTGCAATTTCCAATGCATGTGCTCAATAATAGCTGTGAATTATGTCACATATTTAACCTTTCAAGTACAATTGACCACTATAGGTTGCTTCTTTCTCAACCAAGATATGCATGACATACCAAGTATGAAGTGAAAAACCCTTAAGGAAACAAGAGTCTCATAATAACCAACCCTATCTAAGTAAAAAGAGGCATGTAAATCCTCACATATAATCATGCATCTTTGGATAAAATATTGCATTCATACTCCCCTTTGGGATAGAAGAATCCGATTCATCACGTATGAGGTAAGTAGAAGAAGATAGCTTTGATTTCTTGCCATTGCTTAACTTTGAGCTATGCATGTTTGAGAGAAACCAAATTGAATACCAAGTGAAGTGATGCATATATTTGCATGAATTGAATGCCCAAATAATGATAGAGATGCCGAAAGTCTCACATTTCTATAGGGGCATGCATATCACTCTTAAAATGAAAATTGTGCATCTAATTGAACCAATGAGTAGCATATCATGTACATAAAAAATAATGCCAAGAAGTACATCATGTAGACACTATACATAGAAGATGGTTTTAGTTGAAATCTTCTAAAATTCATGTTCTACTCAGTAGGCGTAGATCTTCTTCTCATACAAAGCATGTGGTGTTTGGCTTAATCTATACTATGCATTCTTTAACGTGCACATTTTGACTTCATACACGTTTTACACACCATTGTGCTGAAAAACATACACTTGTTCATGTAAGCCCCCATTTAGGAATATACTTTTAGAGTCCAATTAATTGATGTATATTCCAATCGTAATGACGTACACGTGAAGTGTGTTTATATAATGTGCTTGTAGTCATTGTTCTTTATGTTGATGAATGGGCTGATTTGTATGCCTCTTTAACAATGGTCCGTTTGGGAAACTATATAGACATTGTCACTTTCATCAAACAAGCATTATATTCCCATGGAGATAGTTTAACAAATAATATTGCATATGTTATATTAAGATCTACATGTAGATAAATATTTTTTGCACATGAAGTTACATCAATTGCTTCCAATTTGAATGAGACTCTCCGATTGGCATGTTGACTCATCTGATGGAAGAGTTGTCCAACGCTCGCAATTGTGTTGCGCTTACGAGCTGAAACAAGTATATGCAGAACTGTTGTTTTGCCTAATCTCTATCTTATTGTCTCTCTTCGTCCCTATTTCTCTCTTTCCACCTCTTTTCTTTCTTTGAATTCTCTCTCTCTCTCTCTCTCTTTATTGTAGGTTATTCAACAAGCAAACCAGGCAAAAAATATGGCTAACTATTGTAACTACTATTTCCATTCTTTGTATATCATTTGAATTGTCTTATTTTCATTACTTAGCATACTCACACTTATTGATATGCACATATACACTTATACATGATGAAGATGCAGGTTCACACATATACACCTATACACATGCATATGCACATCCACATGCATGCACATGGATGCAAATGGAAATGCATTCACACGCACATGCATGTTTCATACATATACACATGCATATCCATATACTTCTATATGTTTATACACATACACATGCATATGCACATATGTATATATACACACACATACATTTATCTATATATGCACATACATACACACACATATACACATACACACACATGCACATACATATATATACACATATACATGCACATACACACATATACACATACACTTACACATATACATGCACATACATATACACACACATACACATGCACATGCACTATGAGAGCCTGAACGAGTACGATATGAAAAGGTGCATCTAATTTGCTATCTCGCAAAGTCTGCAGTAGCCATATAGGCATACTTTTTGCCTCCTTTATATCAATTTTCTCATCAATGAGTGCATCATATAAATCTGCATAAAAAATGGAATGATTTGCATCATCACATGGAACTTGTAAAGGATGAGAAATTGTCTCATTTGGACTAGCACTAGACTGTCCACCTGTGAAAGAGGTACAAAAGTGTCATACATATATTTGGAGCTAATTGATGTTTCCTTAGTACATGAAAGTAATGGCTGAATCGCATCCTCCACAAAAACAACATCATGGCTAACCAAAATGCATTTAGTCTTTGGATGATACAGATGATAGCCTTTTCTTTCGGATCTGTACCCAACAGAAATAGATTTCATTGCTTTATCATCCAATTTCCTACGTTCTTGTTGAGGCACTAATGCATATGCGAGACAACCAAAGATACGCAGATGAGCAACAGATGGCCTACAACTATGTCAAGCCTCATACGGAGTGATGGACTGCAATGCTTTAGTAGGACACTTGTTAAGTACATATGTTGCACACATAACAACCTCAAGCTAGAAACTATGTGCTAAAGCCTAAACCTTGACCATACACCTTGCCATCTCATTAAGTGACCTATTCTTCCTTTCAACAAATCCATTTTGTTGAGATGTATGTAGCACTGTACACTGATGTTTTATCCCATGTTCAGCCAAAAATGCATCAAAATCAATAGACATGTATTTCGCCCCTCGATCAAAATATAGGGTGCGCTTTTTCCATGTTGACAGTGTTATACTTTATGGAATAATGGAATGTTATATGGATTTTAATGTGATTGTGTTTTGATTTAGCAGGTGAAGAATCATGAGGGCATGAATGCACATGGACTTATTCGGATATTTTTGAAGATAGTCAAAAGATAATATTTTAGATATTTTTTGTAGAAATCTTAGATCACTTAGAAAGGGACATTTCTGTGAAAATAGTAGATTGCTTAGAAAGCGAAGATTTTGTAAATAAAGAAAATTTTCGTAAACGGATGCTTTTTGAAACACCACCCTCATGTATCTTCTATTGAGGATGTGATGAAAATTACCTATAAATACACATACTCTGATAGACTCGTCCATCAAAGTAGGTGGGGGGAGATTGTACGCAATCTTGTGCTCAATCTCTTATCTCTTTCTATTTTGTGAGTACTTTTTTCATATTTCATTTTTATACTAACTTTGTGTATGTGCATTTGTAAGATCCAATCAACAGTGGTATCAAATCTTGCATGTCTACAAAGGTGTACTTCTTGGCATCCATTCGTGATTCATAGCATCCGTTCGTGACTTGACAACTACTTCACTTCCTTAATTCTTGTTCGGTCCAGTAATAGGTTTTGCTTCTATATAAAGCGATGTACCCTACCCATACTACGAAGGATTTTGGTACATCACCCCTACCTGGGGTACTGCTCGAGCAACAATTGGAGCTTTTATGGCACAAACTCCAAGATGCCAAAAACAAGATAAAAGAACATGAAGGTGCACTCCAACAAATGTAGAGTGATGACAACAACCTAGTTAGGTTGGTGAAAGCCATTATCACTGCTCAAGAAGAAGGCATGCATTCCAAGATTGGTGCCAAAACTTTCCAATTTTCTTGATTTGATGGGTGAAAGGATGGCCACTTTGTTCTTTCTTGGCTAGTTACTTGGTGGGTAATGCCTAGTTATGGTGGAATGTTTTGCAGCATAGCACCGACCGCCCCACCACATGGATCCCATTTCAAGAAAAGATCAAGGAGTCCTTCCTTCCTCCCCAGTTCCACTTACATGATCATTGATCATGGACAACTTTTCGATGGAAAGACGGAGATACTATGTCTACCTACACTGAACGCTTTTGGCAATGACTACTACTTATTTGTTTGTTTGAAACAATTCCTGAAGATACCTTGCAAAGAAAGTATGAATATTGTTTGGAGATGAGAATCCAAACAAGCTCAACACACTATGTGCTATGACCCTCTATGAAGCTATCTCTTTTTCACATGATGTTGAGAAGGAGTTTCAGTCCATCACCAAGTCCATTCGCTTAGAACATATGTGTCAACAACAACAACCAATCAAGCCCAATCTTCTTTTCAAGCAAACTTTTGCTACTTTTTAGCATCCTCCTACTTTCCAGCACCCTCCTCAATCCAATTTCTCAGCAATAGAGAAGACAATCGCCTTACAACCTCCAAAACTTCCAACCTTTCAAACTATGATGATGGATGCTCAACAAATGCAGCCCAATATCACTTGCTGGCATTTTTGTAAGTTTGGTCATATCTAAGCTAAATGTAGGTTGCAAATTAACCATATGAAACGTGTAAATGCTCAAGTACACAACATGGAGGTGGTTCATGAAGACACTCAACCTGATTGGACCGAAAAAGCATGGGGAAAAAATCTAAGTACCTTGGGTAATGAAACTTCTATCCATTCTTTACTTTGCATGCAAGGTACTATTAATGGTAAAGTTGTTAATATTTTACATGATGATGTTAGTTAACATGATTTTATTTCATATACACTAGTAAAAATCTCCAATTAAAGCCACTTCCTTCTATGTATAAAGTTAAGGCTAAGTTTCAAGGAAATAGATAAAATGTTCAAGTGAAGTGCATAACATTCAAATTTGTATAGGTTCATACATAGATGGACACACATTCTTAATTGCTCCTTTGCATTCCTATTCTATTATACTTATACATGCCTTTTCAGCATCATTATAATCCATGCATTGATTATCATACACACACAATTACTTTTAAGTTCAACAATCAACATATTTCATTGTGTGCAATGCATGAATTCCAAGAGTTTTCAATTCATTAGTTATACTCAAGTAAAACATGCATTTAGGAAAGGCTACAATTCATTCTTTTTTTTTGTCAATAACATACTTGATTATACACATACACTTCCTAATGCACATAAATAATTTATGGATTCTTATCAGGATTTCTTTATGGCTGATTTTCCTTGTAACTATCACCTTCCAGGAGATCTCTTGATCATAGTATAGAATTAATTCCTCGTAGTTACCCTCACCATAAAGCACCTTATAGGCATGGACATTCACATAAAAACTAAATAGCTAATCAAGTTAAAGATCTATTCCACAAAAGACTTAACCTCATTTAGTGCCAATGTCCTTTGTAAGAGGCCAATAACACAAACAACAAGTACCACTCTTCATAATATGATCATATTAAAATTGCATAGCAACCATCCATGTTTTGGAATTCTGTGCTTGATCAAATGAACCAAGCTCATTGTCATCACAAAGGCTATATATAGCCATTGCATAGAACTCTGATGAGAAGAAATAACTATTGAAGCCTCAACGAGTATTATAATACAAATAATGTGAATCTAAATTACTATCTTGCAAATTCAGCATCAACCATTAGTTTTAAGTAGAAACATGTGATCCATATCGGCTCTCTCATCATTAAGTGCATCATGAATGTCTCCATGAAACATGGAATGATCGATATCCTTATTCAAAATTGTGTAGGATCAAAAGTTGCTTTACAAGGAGGTACATATGAATGTAGTGTAATGAAAAGAGCTAATAATGTATCATACATGTCCTTTGAGCTGATTGTTTTTTTCTTTTTGATACAGAAAGTAATGGCTATGCAGCATCCCCCAAGAAAATTGCATCATTGGTACTCAGAATGCATTTAGTTTGTGGTCGATATCCTTTGCTGAAAGAGGTATAGCAAAAGAAAAAAAGGAACATTTCAGAGTCTCATCATCTGATTTCTATAATTTTTTTCTCAGACACCAATAGTCTCATATCCTAGACAACCAAAACTACTTATGTGAACAATGCAAACTACTGTAATTCTATTTTCGTACACCTCTTAAGTTCATTTGTAGCACACACTATGAAATAAACTAAGGAACTATGAGGTAGAACCTTAATTTTGACCATACACCCTACCGAAAGACCTACTTTTCCTTTGGAACACTATTCTATTTTCTTTTTTCTTTTTTTGGCATATATTACACTATTTAATGGTGTTTTGTCCCATGTGCTTAGCCAAAACATCACTGAGAGTCGATCAAGTAAATTCCCGTTCCTCATTTTGTAGCAAAGTAATTTTGTTTTACAAATGGATCTTAGAGACATATCTGTACATGGTTAGGAATATTTCTTAAGGTTTATAAAATTGGTATGAAAAAAAGGGTTATAAACATAATAGTCGAAGAAGACTTCATGAAAGACTGCAGTAATTCCATTGTAATCCATGGACATCTTCAAGAGGAAACGAGGAAGATCAGGATTTGCAAGTCAAGACGCATTTATAGGCCATTCAAATGAGCATTCCCGTTGTCTCAAAGAAAATGGCTAAACTATCAAGCAAGCAAGAAAATGGCTAAACTATCAAGCAAGCAGGAGCTCCATCTTCATCATCATCATCATCGACGATGTTCTGCACGTCTGCTGCGCCGCTTCACATTATCACATTGTGAACAACGCGCCAAGAGGCGAGCGCTAGCACTGAATACGGCATTCGGCTGCCGTCCTCCTCTGATCAGACGAGGGCGACATCTCTCTCTCTCTCTCTCTCTCTCTCTCTCTCTCTCTCTCTCTCTCTCTCTCTCTCTCTCTCTCTCGGCTCCGGCTATATATACACCCTTGTATCCCTCGTGGTACATCAGTCGTTCGTCACATACGTTTCCTTGACGAAGGATTCTGTGATAGCAAGATCGATATCGAGCTCCGTTTATGCAAATGGCTTTCTCTCCTACGACCGTCCTCCTCCTCCTGCTCTCTGCCCTTGCAGCCTCCTTCTTGCTCGACGCCCGCGCTCACTGTTCCCATGGCAGCGAACAGAAGCGACCCGCATACATCTCAGGAGGAAGTTCTTTGAAGAAACATCTCTACCGGCCTCCTATCTACAAGAAGACGATCTATTACAGGGAGGGAGAGCCAGCGCGTTATCAGCGTGTCGTTTACGTGCATCGCAACAAGCCTGAGAACAGCATTTACAGGAAAACGTATTACAGACGTCCTTCTTCTTCTGTCAATGAAGAGGTATATTTGAAGAAGGTGTATTTCTACAAGAAGCCGCCTGTAGAAGAAATGGAGATGGAGAGGAGCAGGAAGCGTCCAAGAAGAAGTAAAGTCTTTTACACAACCCACTACAATGGAAAGCCCATCTATAGAAAGATCTACTACAGAAGAAGTAAAGTCTTTTACACAACCCACTACAATGGAAAGCCCATCTATAGAAAGATCTACTACAGAAGACCAGATAGTGGCGGCAAAGAAAAGGCTTTTTGGAGGGCTATGATTATGCCCTCCAGCCCAACCGAAACACACACCCTCCATTTTATACGACCCCATCTCCTCCTGCGCAGAACTTGCCTCCTCCTCCTCCCCCTGCGCAGAACTTGCTTCTTCGTATACTCCTCCTCCTCCTTCTCCTCCTCGAGAATACAAGTCCCCTCAACCGTCTATCAATCACCTCCCCTTGCGTCGTATACGCCTCCTCCAGAATACAAGACCCCTTCGCCTCCATACGCCACACCAGCATTTAATTACACTACGTTACCCGCCTATAAATCACCTCCGCCGCCTCCTCTAGAATTCAAGTCCCCACCTCCCCGATACTCCACACCATTACCAGATCACACTTCTCCTCCACCCCCCACGTACTCCCCAGATGCAGAACACAAGTCTCCTCCGCCCCCATTCTCCGCACCATCACCGAATTACACAACATCACCTGTCTATCGATCACCTCCAATCGCTACATATAGTCCTCCTCCTCCTCCAGACTTCAAGTCATCTCCACCCCCACACTCCAAGTCATCACCGACTCACTCTGATCCTCCACCCCCTTCGTACTCTCCACCTCAAAAACAAAACCCTCCTCCCCCTCCATATTCGTCGTCAGGACCACCACCTGTGTACAACTCTCCTCCACCACCTACATATACTTCACCTCCCACAGAGAAGCCTCCTTCCCCGCTTCCTCGACCTCCAATCCCCGCACCATATTCCAGCGCCAGACCCCCATCTCCTGTAACGTCGGAGCCATCACCCTCTTACGCAGCCCCTCCATCCACATGAACTGTTTAGATTTGGGACCTCCATCCACATGAACTGTTTAGATTTGGGAAAGCTAGGCTACTCCATGACAACTGTACTGCTCTAATGGTGCTCTTATGATTCCGTTTCCAATGGAAATTCTATCATCCAGCTAAACCTCCGATGACATTAGCTAGCAATAACTACCCTAACGTGCTCTTCTCTTGAGAATATGGAAGCAAGTCTGCTGCTCAGTCAATACCGCAGAGAAACATGAAGTCAATATTTTCTTCTTTTTTTGAATGGAAAGAACAAATGTTCGGGGTTCCATGCTTATAAAATCACTTCGGTATCCTTAATTATTTATATATGTGAGACAAAGACAGACAAAGGTGTGCAGGTGTGTGTTTGTGTGTGTGTGAGAGAGAGAGAGAGAGGGAGAAGGAGAGAGAGAGAGACATTCATTGTGTTTGTGTGTGTGTGAGAGAGAGAGGGAGAGACAGAGAGAGACATTCATTGAAAAAAGAATGTTTTGGAGGAACAAAATGAGCTCTTGCAAATACAAATTTAGCATAGAATTTTGATTCGTTCAACATTATGTTTCATTCTACATGCTTCCTTACGAGAGCCTAAAGACCAATTAATCCATCGAACCATAATGTGTAAATATATTAGAATATCGTACATATGATCCTTTGATAGTTCTATACTTATAAATTTCTTATTTTCTTCTTTAGAAAGTAATCCTTCAGTTAAACTATTAGTGAGCTACCCAACCACATCTCCAATCCCAAAAACATCACAATTGTAAGAACCATCAAGGCTCATGGTAGCAAGGGAATTTTCTCCATAAGGAGAGAACCATTCTCTATGTGGTGTCACATGGGACAAAGCACCATAATCTAACAACCATGTCTGGGATAGGGAATCAGCCATAAGAGCCTGACTAGGCACAATACTCTCAAGTGTAGCACAATACTCACGGTGGGTTTAGATAAGGTAACACAAGTTTGCTGAGTCATACTATGTGTTATCCGACTATGTGCCACCAAGTTTAGTTCAAAGAGAATGGTAGTAAACTCTAGGTATCAAAAACTTAAGTTATTTTATTGGTTGAACAACTTATTGAACAAATGAAAAGCTATTGTCAGAGCAACACATGTTTGTTCTAGGAGTGAGCGTGGCTCAAGAAATGGTGGCTGGAGAACTCTTTCCTTTTTTGAAAGCAAATTAAATCATGTCATATTGAAGTGCTCATTGTGCCATCAAGTAGTGTGAACCCATTCTCACTCGGTTAGTTGTTTGGAACTTTACATGTAGCCAAAACTGTAAGCTTCCATTTTGAAATATGTTTTCGGCTAAAAAACAATTTTATTTTTTTTCCCTGAATGAGATAAAGACTTGTCTATGTGGCACTTGATATAGCATAGGATAGGGATAGGGAGGAAAGATTGAAAGATGTTAAGAGGATATGGTGACGATGAAGTTCAACCACTTAAGCACACAGCACACCAAGCATAATTCCTTGCATACTTAACCAAATTCTATCAATTTTGGACTCAAGATAAAGCATAATGAAAAGAAGAGTGTACTTACAAAAGAAAGAGTGTGAGAGACTCAAAGTGAGTAGACCAAGAAATGGGTAAACTGATATGGATTAGAAATGAGCTTGCCGAGAGCATGGAGGAGGCTCCTCAAGCTTGTAACCAAGTACAAATGGGGGGAGAGGCCCTCCTTATATAGATTTGAAGGGGCTCTCCAAAGTACATCTCATGCGGGATAAGGAGAATGAACACAATGGTAGAAGCAAAGGGCAAGGTACCCAAATAAAAAGGATATTATATCAAATGGAAATGGAATAGAAATAGATTGACTCCAAGATACAAAAGGGAGATGCACTCTCATATTGTCAACATTAACCATGATTAGCTACAAGTATACACATGCTATGAACAATAGTCATTCGGCATGTGGGAGCAAAGGTTTCATCAAAATCAATGCCTCTTCCTTGAGCATAACCCTTTACAATAAGCCTAGCTTTATACTTATCAAGTGTTCCATCAGAGTTATGCTTTAGCTTGTAAACCCACCTACTGACAATGGCCTTCTTGCCAGGAGACAAGTCACATAAAGGCCAGGTAGCATTTTTCATAATAGCATCATACTTTGATTGTGTAACAACCATCCAATTTTTAGAATTTTGTGCTTCATTAAACAAAACAGACTCATTCTCATCACAAACACTAAGGCAGCCATATCATAGAAATCTGATGCAAAAGGAGCACTATGAGAGCCTGAACGAGTACGATATGAAAAGGTGCATCTAATTTGCTATCTCGCAAAGTCTTCAGTAGCCATATAGGCATATTTTTTGCATCCTTCATATCAATTCTCTCATCAATGAGTGCATCATATAAATCTGCATAAAAAGTGGATGTGCATCATCACATGGAACTTGTAAAGGCTGAGAAATTGTCTCATTTGGACTAGCACTAGACTATCCACTTGTGAAAGAGGTAGAAAAGTGTCGTACATATATTTGGAGCTAACTGATGTTTCCTTAGTACATGAAAGTAATGGCTGAATCGCTTCATCCACAAAAACAACATGATGGCTAACCAAAATGAATTTAGTCTCTGGATCATACAGATGATAGCCTTTTCTTTCAGATCTGTGCCCAATAGAAATAGATTTCATTGCTTTTTCATCCAATTTCCTACGTTCTTGTTGAGGCACTAATGCATATGCTGGACAACCAAAGACACGTTGATGAGCAACAGATGGCGTGCAACTGTGTCAAGCCTCATATGGAGTGATGGACTGAAAAGCTTTAGTAGGACACTTGTTAAGTACATATGTTGCACACATAACAACCTCAAGCCAAAAACTATGTGGTAAAGCCTAAACCTTGACTATACACCTTGCCATCTCCATAAGTGACCTATTCTTCCTTTCAACAAATCCATTTTGTTGAGATGTATGTGGCACTCTACACTAATGTTTTATCCCATGTTCGGCCAAAAATGCATTAAAATCAATAGACATGTATTTCACCCCTCGATCAAAATATAGGGTGCCCTTTCTCCATGTTAACATTGTTATACTTTATGGAATAATGGAATGTTATATGGATTTTAAGGTGATTGTGTTTTGATTTAGCAAGTGAAGAATCATGAGGGCATCAATGCGGATGGACTTATTCATATATTTTTGAAGATAGTCAAAAGACAGTATTTTAGATTTTTTTTTTAAATATTAGATCACTTAGAAAGGGACATTTTTGTGAATATAGTAGATCGGTTAGAAAGCAGACTTTATCAATAAAGGAAATTTTCGTAAACGGATGCTTTTTAAAGCACCACCCTCATGTATCTTCTATTCAGGACGTGATGAAAAATACCTATAAATAGACATACTCTGATAGACTTATCCATCAAAGTATGTGGGGGGAGATTGTACCCCATCTTGTGTTCAATCTCTTATCTCTTTCTATTTTGTGAGTAATTTTGTCAGATTTCATTTCTATACTGTCTTTGTGTATGTGCATTTGTAATATCCAACCAACAGTGATATCAGATCTTGCGTGTCTAGAAAGGTGTACTTCTTGGCATCCATTCTTGATTCGTAGCATCCATTCGTGACTCGACAACTACTTCGGTTCCTTATTTCTTGTTCAGTCCAGTAATAGGTTTTGCTTCTATTTAAAGCCATGGACCCTACCCATGCTACGAAGGATTTTGGTACATCACCCCTACCCAGGGTACTGCTCGAGCAACAATTGGAGCTTTATGGCACGAACTCCAAGATGCCAAAACAAGATAAAAGCACTGCCGAAGAAGAAGGCATGCATTCCAAGATTGGTGCCAAAAATTTCCAATTTTCTTGATTTGATGGGTGAAAGGATGGCCAGTTTTTTCTTTCATGGCTATCCCAAATTGATGATTTTTATTATGATGAATCATATTCTGAAATTGAAAAGGTGAAATTTGTTACTAATTACTTGGTGGATAATGCCCAGCTATGGTGGAACGTTTTGCAGCATAGCACCGATCGCCCCACCACATGGATCCCATTTCAAGAAAAGATCAAGGAGTCATTCCTTCCTCTCCAGTTCCACTTACATGATCATTGATAATGTAAAACTTTTGGATGGAAAGACGGAGATATTGTGTCTACCTACACTAAACGCTTTTGGCAATGACTTTTACTTATTTGTTTGCTTGAAACAACTCCTGAAGATACCTTGCAAACAAAGTATGAAGATGGTTTGGAGATGAGAACCAAATCAGGCTCAACACACTATGTGCTATGATCCTCTATGAAGCTATCTCTTTTGCACATGATGCTGAGAAGGAGTTTAAGTCCATCACCAAGTCCATTCGCTTAGAACAAATGTGTCAACAACAACAACAACCAATCAAGCCCAATTTTCTTTTCAAGCAAACTTTCGCTACTTTTTAGCATCCTCCTACTTTCCAGCACCCTCCTCAATCCAATTTCTCACCAATAGAGAAGACAATTTCCTTACAACGTACAAAACTTCCAAGCCTTCAAACTATGATGATGGATGCTCAATAAGCACAGCCTAGTATCACTTGCTGGCAGTTTGGTAAGTTTGGTCATATTAAAGCTAAATGTAGGTTGCAAATTAACGATATGAAACCTCTAAGAGCTCAAGTACACAACATGGAGGTGGTTCATGAAGACACTCAACCTGATTGGACCGAGAAAGCATGGGGACAAGATCTAAGTACCTTGGGTAATGAAATTTCTATCCATTCTTTACTTTGCATGCAAGGTACTATTAATGGTAAAGTGGTCAATATTTTACATGATGATGGTAGTTATCATGATTTTATTTTATATACACTAGTACAAATCTCCAATTAAAGCCACTTCCTTTTATGTATAAAGTTAAGGCTAAGTTTAAAGTAAATAGATAAAATGTTAAAGTGAAGTGCATAACATTCAAATTTGTATAGGTTCATACATAGATGGACACACATTCCTAATTGCTCCTTTTCCTATTTTGTTATACTTAAACATGCCTTTTCATCATCATTATAATCCATGCATTGATTATCATACACACACAATTACTTTTAAGTTCAACAATCAACATGTTTCTTTGTGTGCAATGCATGAATTCCAAGAATTGGCCATTCATTAGTTATACTCAAGAAAAACATGCATTTAGGAAAGGCTACAATTCATGGATTTTTTTTTTTCAATAACATACTTGATTATACACATACACTTCCTAATGCACATAAATAAGTTATGGATTCTTATTTGGATTGCTTTATGGCTGATTTTCCTTCTAACCATCACCTTCCAGGGGATCGCTTGGTCATAGTATAGAACTAATTCCTCGTAGTTACCCTCCCCATAAAGCACCTTATAGGCATGGACCTTCACATAAAAAATAAATAGCTAATCAAGTTAAAGATCTACTCCACAAAAGACTTATAAAGCTTAGTTCTTCTCCCTTTGGAGCACCTATTCTCTTAGTAGCAAAGAAGAAGAAGACTTATAGGATGTGCGTTGACTATAGAGCACTGAGTAAGTTCACAATAAAAAATAGGTATCCTATTAGTAGGATAGATGATTTGATAGGCAGAGTTCATGGAGCATGTATTTTTAGCAAAATTGATCTTAAATTTGCGTATCATCGGATATGAATGACACAAAATCAAGTTTATAAGATTCCCTTTAGAACTCAAGCTGGTCACTTTGAATTCATGGTAATGCCTTTTGGACTTACCAATGCACCTGCTACATTTGCGTGTATGATGAATAACATTTTCCTTGATTACCAAGCTTTTATTCTTGTTCTCTTTGGTGATATACTTGTCTATAGTGAGAACAATGAGGACCATGATAATCGCTTAGCAATAATCTTTAATTTGTTATGCGAAAACAAACTTTATGCCAATCCTAAAAAGAGTTCTGTTTCCCAAAAGAACTAGAGTATTTAGGACATATTGTTTCTAGTCAACGCATTCATGTAGATCCATTTTCTATGGTTGGCTAGTTTTTATAAAAAGTTTGTAAAAGGTTTTTCTTATTAAGTACTTCCACTCATATTATTATTGAAGAAAAAGTTAAAATTTGCAAGCAGATTAGCACAACAATAGTCTTTTGAAAAACTCAAACATGCACTTTCTCATGCACCTATTTTGTACTTAACACATTTTGCACAACCTTTCCATGTAGTTACAGATGCTAGTGGTTTAGGTATAGGTACTGTATTAATGCAAAATGATCATTCTTTTGCTTCAAACGTAAGAAATTTAAACCTTCTAAAAGAAATTACAACACATATGACAAATAAATTTTAGCTATTGTGCATGCTTTAAAAATTTGGAAACATAACCTTATGGGTTTTGAGGTTTTAATCAAACAGATTACGAGGGATTAAGTAGTTATTAAACCAATCATTGATTTCTAAAAGACATTAAATGGGCTTTATTCATACAAAGATTTAGCCTATAATTCAATATCAACCTAGCAAAACTAATGTTGTAGTTAATGCCCTATAAGTCAATATCAACCTGGCAACCCTACTTCTACATCTGATTTGTATTTTTCACAAACATGGACTGCTTTCAATAATTCTATAATATCTAGTGAGGATCACTGCACTTTTCGTAATGGATTCTTGCATCTACAACACAAGTTATGCATCACACAAGGGTTTGAAGGATTTGTTACGAAAGAGATCCATGAACCACTGTATATGGTTCATAGGGGTATACAAAGTACTATTTCTTCGTGTAAAGAGTTTTTCTTTTGGCCACATATGGAAAAGGATATTGCATAGTATGATTCCCATTGCATTGTGTGTCAGTGTATGAAATGACATCATGGTCAAGCATTTGGATTATTAATGCCACTTCCCATACCTAATCTACCATGGGAACAAATTTTTATCGATTTTATTACCGGTCTTCAAGCAACTTCATCTCATAATGATATGATTTGGATGGTAGGTTAGTAAATAGGCATATTTCATTCCTTGTAAAAAGACTTTTTATGCACCTCAAGAAACTAAGTTATTTATTAAATGTATTTTTCCACATCGTGGTTTTCCAAAAGTTATTCCATCAGATCAAGATGTTCATTTTCTTAAAAACTTTTGGGTTGCATTATTTCAAAATTTAGGTTCCAAAATAGACTTTAGATCTGCATTTCATCCTAAAAGTAATGGACAAAGTGAAGCTATGAATAGTACTATTTTAGATTTATTACGTTGTTATTATTGAGATAATCCAAGTAATTGGGATGAGAAATTTCCTTTACTTCAATTTGCATACAATAATGTAACACATACCCCTACTTAACATGCACCGTATGAAATTGTTTATGGTAAAAAGCTTCCCACTCCCATGTCTATCACTCAAATTGATATACCTATGGCTAATTATTTTACACAAGATCATATTTCTACACTTCATGAGGTTCATGAACACATTAAAAACAATCAAGAATGTTACATGGATAATGTTAATAAGAAACAAGTAGCTTAAAAATTTAATGAAAATGATTTTGTATGGTTATGAATAATTAAAAGAAATTTGAAAAATATTTCACAACATCCTAAGGTTAAACTTGCACCATGTTATTATGGACCTTTCCATATTATTCAAAAAATAAATGAGAATGCTTTTAGATTAGAGACACCTTCTCATTGGAATATACATAATTATTTTCATATTAGTTTGTTGAAATCCTTTAAAGGAGCTTCCCCACTCACTCCTATTTTAGATGATCCTCCTTTACTAGAAGAGGATGCTAAAATTTTAGTTCTAGAGAAAATACTTGATTTTGATGTTACTATTACAGGAACTCGTAAGCAATATGATAGATTTTTATTTAAATATAAAAATCACTCAATTAAAGAATCTGAATGGATTCATTAGACATCAGTAAGTCCACATTATGACCACTTGATTTCTCTTTATCATTCACAGTCACATTAAATTCGAGTTTTCCATTTCCATGCATGTGTTTTGACATGGAATATGCTTATGATTGTTCAATGATGGGACATGTGACTGGCCATCCATGTCTATTTTGTTCTTATCAATTGAGATTAGTTTCTTGTCAACTAGGAGGCATGTTATACTTTATGGAATAATGGAATGCTATATGGATTTTAATGTCTTGAGGTTTTCAATGTGATTTTGTTTTGATTTAGCAGGTAAAGAACCATGAGGGCATGAACATGCATGGACTTATTCAAATATTTTTTGAAGATAGTTAAAAGATAATATTTTAGATATTTTTTGTAAAAATAGAAGATAATTTAGAAAGCGATATTTATGTAAAAATAGTAGATTGCTTAAAAAGCAATATTTTTGTAAAGAAAGCAAATTTTCATAAATGCACGCTTTTTGAAGCGCCACCCTCATGTACCTTCTATTGAGGACGTATTTAAAAATATCTATAAATACACATACTCTGATAGACGTATCCATGAGAGTATGTGTGGGGAGATTGTACCTAATCTTGTGTTCAATCTCTTACCTCTTTCTATTTTGTGAGTACTTTTGTGAGATTTTGTTCTTGTACGATCTCTACGTATATGATTCTGCAAGATCCGATCAACATACAAAGTTTTATCCAAAACGAGAAATTGTTTGAAGCACATAAACACTTAAAACTTCATTTTCAATGAATATACTCATGCAGTCCTGGAGAAATCATCAATGAAAGTCAAAAAGTAAAGGTAGTTCCCAAAAGAAGGAGTTTGCATAGGACCACAAACATCTGTGTAAACAAGCTACAATATCTTAGTAGCTCGTACTGAACCATCTTTTGGGAAGAAGGAACACTACATTTTGCCCAAAATATAGCCTTGATATACATGTTTACCAAGTGCCTCAAGTTTGGGCAAAGAGGACACCGTTTCATATTTCTGTATGTATAGCACAGTAGCAAAATTGAGATGACCAAAGTGTGCATGCCAAAGCTTTTGCATCTGACATAGCCTAAGAATCATGTTCTATTCATGTTGAATCACTCATAAAGTTTTCATAGTCTATGAGCTTATATAGCCCATGGCATAAAATGCGAGAAGCAATAATGATATAGCCATTTGATAGGTCATGAACTGCACATCTATCATCAATAAATTTCACAACCAAGCTGAACTTGGCTAATGCTGAAACTAATAATAGATTTTTCCAGATCCCTCGTTCAAATTAAGCATCTGACAATGTAAAAGAACTAACATAATTGATAGTCAGACTAATGTATCAACTCCCATGACATGATAAGAGGAGTTCTTGGTGCATTTGATGGTATTCCCTGTAGGGGCAGGCTCAAGTAGAGTGAAGAAATTATGCTGCGAGTTTATATGTTTGGATGTCCTACTATCAAAGTACCAAACATCTAAGTCTACTGTAGACATACATTGTTCATGAGAAGATGGGCAATAACGACGAATAGTAGTGAATGCTCATTCTTCATTCTACACAAGATTAGTGAAGTCTATTTTGTGTGTAGAGGCCTCTGCAACAACCATTGTAGCCCCTTTTGTAGCCAGTTTTGGATAGCTCTTTATGACATTATCATTTCCTTTACAATATTTGCAAAACAATTTCTGCTTTTCTGTTTTCTTCTCATCTATATCATCGTTCTTTGATTGTGTAGAAGTAGAGGACTTTTTGCTTACTACTAGATGAGCTCCATTTACCTTTGCCTTTCTGACTAGCCACGAAAGCTTGATCTTCAAGGTGCATTGTTTTGACTAGACTGATATTCTTGCAACAAAATAGAGACGAACTCCTCAAATGTTAAGGCATTTCAATTCCCTCTTTCATCATCAATCAAAGAGTAGAAGCAAAACTCTATCTTTGATCTTTGTCAAAAAATTGTCCATGGAATCTCCTTCATTCATGTGCTCACTCTCCAATGTTTTTTGGAGGTACGCAACACGAGCCTCATTCCTTGCTTAGTATAAAGTGGTAAGTCTATCCCAAACATCCTTTGCTATTTTCAAGAAGGAATGTGAGGAATAATTGCACGTTTGATAGACAAGGCTATTGATGCATGTGCTTGAGCATCTTTGCCATCCCAAGAAAGCTGCTCTATAGTAGGTGCAACAAAAACCGTAGCACGAATAGGAATCTGAAGAGTATCATCATCTTCGATGCCATCTGCATCAGCTTCAATAAGTGTAATATTGTATTTGCAAGTGTAATAGGATATTTTTCAACAACTTGCCCACTATGCCACAGTTCATTTGCAACCAATACATGATGCATCATGTAAGCCCATAATGGATAATTGTTACCATCCAACTTATCCTCAACAACCAACATATGTAATACATCACTACTTTTAGCCATGGACATTGAATAAAATACCTTGATGCAGAAGAATGATTGAATCTCAAAAAGTTGAATAAAAAGCTACCCTGTTGAGTTCTCCTAAACTTGTAGTAGGCTTCAAGCCTCTTATACTGGTCAACCAAAATTCCTATATATGTTTGGCATAAAAAGAAATATTTTCCTACACAAGCACTATGATAGTGCATTCAGAGGCCGAAATGAGTTCAGATCATGATGTCGGCACCAAAGACCGAAGCATTTTTGAAATCCTAATCATCTTGAGTATGCTCATCAATTTTTGTGCAATTATGAGCCTATGATTGGAGGTGTGTCAATGACACCCTAGATGAAGTAGATACCTGCTCTGATACCAATTGTAAGAGTATGAGATCTACAGTAGCATGCGAACAACATAAGGAAGAAGAAGAAGCTTGGAGCAAAACACATAATAATGAATGTATTATCAAGAGAATGTACAAAGATAAGGGAATGTCCAACCATGAGGTTCAAATTCTTTGTCATTGAAACATTGAGAAAAGTAAGCAAGATCTTCTACTAATCTATCTTGAATCAATACACTCATAGGATCTTCTAGAGATCTATCTTGAATCAATACGCTCATAGGATCTCCTCCTGCTAATCATTGCTCTTCTTTGTGAGCTTGCTTACAAAACCACAAATTAGTGTCCTCATCCACCGAAGAGGATGATTTATCTGAGACAAAATCATCTACATCTTTGTGTACTGTATTCGAGTGGATGGAGGGATGTCTTGGTGCTAAAAAAAAAAGATGATTCTAGTTGTTATTCCTAATTCTTGCAAGCAAACATTATTTCTACCTCAATATCGCTTTACTTTCCATTGATGCACAAATGGTCTTCCTAGAATCATCTCATTATATAGTATCTCGCTTGGTTGAAGTTATAAATAGCTCAGTGTGATCAAAATCCACTCAATAAGTGTTAAGTTTCACATTCTCTAGCGAACCAATGGGTCATTCTATATTTCTATGATCCTATTGTAATTTTAGATGAGTATGACATTAAGTTCTACATGTAGATAAATATTGTTTGTGGATAAAATTACATCAATTGCTTCCAATTTGAATGATAAATAGAGATCAAAGATTTTCCATGGTTAACATATTAACTATTGTAGAACATTTATGTGGTAGAAGGTTTTTGGAGTTTGGGGAATCATGAATGTAATAAAGGAACAAAATGAAGAAAAAGAAGCTTCATGTCACAACACATAGTGTATTACTAACTGTAGAATGTATAAAGATAAGTATCCAACTAGGGTTTTTGAGCATATCAGTAGGGGAAAAAATGAGCCCTCCATGGGCCTTGTAAGGATTCCTAATTTTTTAGGGATTAAAATGCTTAATCCAAGAGTTAAAGAGGGCATCTAAAACCACTAGTGGTATGTTCCAATAAAATATTATTTGCTGCACCTATAGATTTGAATTTTCAAACGAAAACTTTTTCTAATCTTTTGATGTTGAAATCCAAGCGCTAAGATTAAATTGGGTTGCACTCCTTGAGAATCTTTCACGCTTGCGTGAACAAAGCTCTGTAGGTTTCTAGACCATTGGATCCTCTTCAATATTATGGCATAGGGGAATTGGGGCTGATCAAGATGCATGGCAAATTTTTGCACATTTTTGGACCTTTAGATCCTTGTGAATCTAATGGCACAGCGGAATCGGCGCTGATCTCCATTCGTGAGAGCATCTCGTCCATTAGATAGAAGTTGAATCCAATGGTCCCAAACTAAACGCGCATGTTCAACTTGGATCAAGTGGTGGGAACACATATGAGCCTTAGGATCAATGTTTGATCCAACGGATATGAAGAAAAGGCACCAAATTCTGATTGAAGATCATATGCACCATTCGATCTGCAGAAGAATCCAATGGTTCAAAATAAAATGTGCTTTTTGGGAGCTCCATCAAATCTCAGCCATGCATGTCAAAACAATCCAAGGTCCCATATGCTATGGTGCCTTGAATTTTGTCATTAAACCTCAACCTTTGGATCTTTATCCAATCCAAGGGTTCTAAATTTCATTTGCCAGATTCTCAAAACCATTCAAATGGAGAGAACCACTAGCTCTAAGTGGTTTTTTCCTCTTTGACCACATAAAAACAAGGGAAGCCTATTCCTAGTCTATCTGATTAAGGGACTAGACTGTGGCCACCCCCCTCTTCTCATTGCTCCATCACTAATGACTCCTTAAGCTAAAAGGCCCATGCAAGGTTCATTTTTTCCCCTAATGTGTAAATCTTGGGACACCTCAAAAGAGGAAAAAATGTACCCTAAAAGTCCTAACTATGTTCAAATACATCACTTCCAAAACATAGTAACAAATTCCATCCTAGGAATGACACATTGAACAAGCGCTTGAAACTCATGTATAAGTGTCAAAAAATATGGAATAAGTTCAATCCACAAAAGTGAGTAAGCCTAAAGATTTGAGAGAAGCTTTGAAATTCTCACGAGCATCCATCTAGAAAATAGCCACTACTTGAAACAATGATAATGCACCTCTATGCATTTAGTGAAAGCATGAAATAGTGGATTCCTTGCAATTTCCAATGCATGCGCTCTATAATAGTTGTGAATTATGTCACATATTTAACCTTTCAAGTAGAAGTGACTACTATAGGTTGCTTCTTTCTCAACCAAGATATGCATGAAATACCAAGTATGAAGTGAAATACCCTTAAGGAAACAAGACTCTCATAATAACCAACCCTATCTAAGTAAAAGAAGGCATGTAAACTCTCACATATTGTAGTACCGACATAAACCATTCCCCCCTTCTACAACTTCAATTCTTGAACTACTCTAGTGCAGTAAATATTGAAGTTCTTGGATTACTTTTCAGAAGGCTGTTGAAGATCATTTAAAGGAAGGTGATGAAACTTATTTTTTCATCTCCGAAAGTTAGGGGGAGGATTTCCTCTTTCGGGAAATAATGTGACATCTCTCCTTCTCTTTTCCTCTCTCTCTCTTCTCCACCTTCCCCCACATTCCCCCACACTCCCCCGCCCTCCTCCACCACTTCCCCCTCGCTCCTCCCTCTTCCCCCACCCCCTTCCCCCACACTCCCCCGCCTTCCCCCATTCCCCCACACTCCCCCGCTCTCCCCCGCACTCCCCAGCTCTCCCCCGCCTTCCCCCACACTCCCCCGCCCTCCTCCACCACTTGCCCCTCACTCCTCCCCCTTCCCCCACACTCCCCCGCTCTCCCCCACCTTCCCCCACACTCCCCCGCTCTCCCCCGCCTTCCCCCACACTCCCCCGCTCTCCCCCGCCTTCCCCCATTCCCCCACACTCCCCCGCTCTCCCCCGCTCTCCCCCGCTCTCCCCCGCCTTCCCCCATTCCCCCACACTCCCCGCTCTCCCCCGCCTTCCCCCATTCCCCCACACTCCCCCGCTCTCCCCCGCCTTCCCCCACACTCCCCCGCTCTCCCCCGCCTTCCCCCGTTCCCCCACACTCCCCCGCTCTCCCCCGCCTTCCCAAACACTTCCCGGCTCTCCCCCGCCTTCCCCCACACTCCCCCGCTCTCCCCCGCCTTCCCCCATTCCCCCACACTCCCCCGCTCTCCCCCGCCTTCCCCCACACTCTCCCGCTCTCCCCCGCCTTCCCCCACACTCCCCTGCTCTCCCCCGCCTTCCCCCATTCCCCCACACTCCCCCGCTCTCCCTCGCCTTCCCCCATTCCCCCACACTCCCCCGCTCTCCCCCGCCTTCCCCCATTCCCCCACAGTCCCCCGCACTCCCCCGCCTTCCCCCATTCCCCCACACTCCCCCGCTCTCCCCCGCCTTCCCCCATTCCCCCACACTCCCCCGCTCTCCCCCGCCTTCCCCCACACTCCCCTGCTCTCCCCCGCCTTCCCCCACACTCCCCCGCTCTCCCCCGCCTTCCCGCATTCCCCCACCCTCCCCCGCTCTCCCCCGCATTCCCCCGCTCTCCCCCGCTCTCCCCCGCCTTCCCCCACACTCCCCCGCCCTCCTCCACCACTTCCCCCTCACTCCTCCCCCTTCCCCCACCCCCTTCCCCCACACTCCCCCGCCTTCCCCCATTCCCACACACTCTCCCGCTCTCCCCCGCCTTCCCCCACACTCCCCCGCTCTCCCCCGCCTTCCCCCACACTCCCCCGCTCTCCCACGCCTTCCCCCATTCCCCCACACTCCCCCGCTCTCCCCCGCCTTCCCCCATTCCCCCACACTCCCCGCACTCCCGCGCCTTCCCCCATTCCCCCACACTCCCCCGCTCTCCCCCGCCTTCCCCACACTCCCCCGCTCTCCCCCGCCTTCCCCCATTCCCCCACAGTCCCCCGCTCTCCCCTGCCTTCCCCCACACTCCCCCGCTCTCCCCCGCCTTCCCCCAAACTCCCCCGCTCTCCCCCGCCTTCCCCCATTCCCCCACACTCCCCCGCTCTCCCCCGCACTCCCCCGCTCTCCCCCGCCTTCCCCCACACTCCCCCGCCCTCCTCCACCACTTCCCCCTCACTCCTCCCCCTTCCCCCACTCCCTTCCCCCACACTCCCCCGCCTTCCCCCATTCCCCCACACTCCCCCGCTCTCCCCCGCCTTCCCCCACACTCCCCCGCTCCCCCGCCCTCCTCCACCTTCCCCCACACGCCCCCTTCCCCCACACTCCCCCGCCTTCCCCCACACTCCCCCGCCTTCCCCCATTCCCCCACACTCCCCCGCTCTCCCCCGCTCTCCCCCACCTTCCCCCACACTCCCCCGCTCTCCCCCGCCTTCCCCCACACTCCCCCGCTCTCCCCCGCTCTCCCCCGCACTCCCCCGCTCTCCCCCACCTTCCCCCACACTCCCCCGCTCTCCCCCGCCTTCCCCATTCCCCCACACTCCCCCCCTCTCCCCCGCCTTCCCCCATTCCCCCACACTCCCCCGCACTCCCCCGCTCTCCCCCGCCTTCCCCCACACTCCCCCGCCCTCCTCCACCACTTCCCCCTCACTCCTCCCCCTTCCCCCACTCCCTTCCCCCACACTCCCCCGCCTTCCCCCATTCCCCCACACTCCCCCGCTCTCCCCCGCCTTCCCCCACACTCCCCCGCTCTCCCCCGCCTTCCCCCACACTCCCCTGCTCTCCCCCGCCTTCCCCCATTCCCCCACACTCCCCCGCTCTCCCCCGCCTTCCCCCATTCCCCCACACTCCCCCGCTCTCCCCCGCCTTCCCCCATTCCCCCGCTCTCCCCCGCCTTCCCCCACACTCCCCTGCTCTCCCCCACATTCCCCCGCTCTCCCCTGCTCTCCCCCGCACTCCCCCGCTCTCCCCCGCCTTCCCCCACACTCCCCCGCCCTCCTCGACCACTTCCTCCTCACTCCTCCCCCTTCCCCCACTCCCTTCCCCCACACTCCCCCCCCTTCCCCATTCCCCCACACTCCCCCGCTCTCCCCCGCCTTCCCCCACACTCCCCCGCTCCCCCGCCCTCCTCCACCTTCCCCCACACGCCCCCTTCCCCTACACTCCCCCGCCTTCCCCCACACTCCCCCGCCTTCCCCCATTCCCCCACACTCCCCCTCTCTCCCCCGCCTTCCCCCACACTCCCCCCCTCTCCCCCGCCTTCCCCCACACTCCCCCGCTCTCCCCCGCCTTCCCCCACACTCCCCCGCTCTCCCCCGCCTTCTCCGATTCCCCAGCACTCCCCCGCTCTCCCCCGCCTTCCCCCATTCCCCCACACTCCCCCGCTCTCCCCCGCCTTCCCCCATTCCCCCGCTCTCCCCCGCCTTCCCCCACACTCCCCCGCTCTCCCCCGCATTCCCCCGCTCTCCCCCGCTCTCCCCCGCACTCCCCCGCTCTCCCCCGCCTTCCCCCACACTCCCCCGCCCTCCTCCACCACTTCCCCCTCACTCCTCCCCCTTCCCCCACTCCCTTCCCCCACAAGTACCCGCCTTCCCCCATTCCGCCACACTCCCCCGCTCTCCCCCGCCTTCCCCCACACAGTGACTTGGTGACCGTTGGTGATGATCATGAACTTTATGATGTATGTGTCATTCAAAAATCAATCCACTGTGGATACAAGTAAATGTGATCAATACAAGGATACATGATCTTGGTCAGACTATGGATAAATTTTCTTCAGCAACTACCTCAAAATCATTTGGATCCCGGCAGGTCTCATTTCACAGATCTTTTAGTGAAAGATGTTAACTCTTTCAGTGGCAACTTGTGCAGGATAGAAACATTGCCTCCGGAGGTGTGATCATTGGATGATAAAGGTGGATGGAGAAAGTCAAATATTGAGAAACTAGATACACGCTTTGTATAGGATGTTACAATTTTGATGGGATTGGGACATGCCTATCCATGGGTCTTTCCTTTGGAGACTATGGTAAATAAAGAAGTACAAGGACTTACTTGAATTAATGCAACCCCACCTGTCATCCCAATCTCTCGGACTGCATAATTAAAGGGCCTCTATTTGCAAGTAAGAAGGTGAAAGGAAATTGTTAAAAGTGGAGTTGCCACAAACCATTCACGACGACTACCTATTTTTGTGGATCCAATTCAAATCAAGGGAATAATTGACCTACCCCTTCAATTTTGGGTAATCAACCGACGCGTGATCAGTGGACTTGAAGAATCGGCAAGGCCCTCTTGGCCTATTGAAGCCTATAAAAACAATGGATTTGTGCTCATTGGGGGTACATTTTTTTGGAGTTACTTTGACGCGTGTATACGTGCAGAAGCTCTCTCTTGCACTTGGTGGTTTCAAGCCTATTGTAGGAGCTACTCTGTAGTGTGGATACAGAGGGTAGGCTTCTCAGTGGAGGGCTATGAGCACTATAGTGTAAGAGAGTGTCTTGGATTTTCTTTCTTTTTTGTGAGACACTATTGGTGTTAAGCTCTATTCTCTTGAGCAATTCCTTCATCATTTGTATTGATCTGTATTTATCTGCATAGAGTACCACGAAGCTCTGAGCATTAGTTTTTGAGCATTTCCTTGACAAATCTTGTAATCATCTGAATCGAATCAAGAAGTGTATGGTCTTCCTTGGTCAATTGTTGTCCATATTTTCTGAGGTATCTCCTTGTTATCTACCTGATCACAGAAATGTTAAAGGGTATACTTCCCTAAAGAGATCCCCCCTTGAGTAGGCGACGTACTGGATGTGTTAATCCTTAATCTCTACTTTTGTTAAAAGCGGATACCCCAGTACCTCCTCTACAGTTTGGCATGCCCGGTGGGACCTTTGCATTTCTGTGAGAGGTATTTTTGCCCCATTACATTTGCAAGAAGGTACATGACCCATACACGGGCAGATAAGGAGTCTCTTCATGTTCGGAGGAGCCTTAACAAGTTAGCCATAACCACGACTAGTGAGTCTACCTCCCCTCTGCCCTCCCTAAATTTATCAATTGACTTGGGTGCGACACCATTGTCAAAAGAGGGGTATAGAAGAACCCTAGACTTCTCCTCAGATACGTCCGAAGAAACACCAGTACAAATGGAGGACCTCTCTCATTTGCTCTCCAGATTAAACATCAAATTCCCTACCTTCAAGGGGCAAGCTTATGAGGATGCTGATGATCATGTGAGGAGATTCATCTCTTTATGCCGTGGAAGAGGCTTGCAAAATAGAGAGGATGCAATGCTGGCACTTTTTCCATCCACATTGGAGGGTCTTGCGGATAAATGGTATAGTCAATATGCAGATGGCCATTTCACTACATGGGAGGCTTTGAAGGCGGCATTCTCACACACATTCCGACCAAGTGATTCCTCAGAAAGAGCTCTAGATCAGCTAGAGAATTTGAAGCTAAGATCAGGTGAATCTTTTCATGAACTTCACACTAGAACAAAAGCACTTGTTGCACGTCTGCCACATGCTCCAGGTGACTTTTTGGTTAAAAAATGGATAGAGAAGGCTCTGCCCATGTCATCTCAGCAGAAGCTTTGGGAGTCTCTTAGATTGGATGCCACTCTCAATGATTTTGTTGCAGCGGCATCACGCATTGATGCACATCCACATGCATGCACATGGATGCAAATGGAAATGCATCCACATGCACATGCATGTTTCATACATATACACATGCATATACATATACTTGTATATGTTTATAGACATACACATACATATGCACATATGAATATATACACACACATACACATATATATGCACATACCTACACACACATATACACACACACATGCACATACATACATATACACATATACATGCACATACACACATACACTTACACATATACATGCACAGACATATACACACACATACACATGCACATGCATATACACCTATCCACACATATACACTTACACATGCACATGCACATACATACACATGCACATGCACATACACCTATACACACATATACACTTACACATGCACATGCACATACAAACATATACACACACACACATGCACAAGCACATATACAGTTACACATGCACATGCACATACATGCATACTTTTCAGCACCCTCCTCAATCCAATGTCTCACCAATACAGACGACAAACCCCTTACAACCTACAAAACTTCCAACCCTTCAAACTACGATGATGGGTGCTTAACCAACGCAACCCAGTATCACTTGCTGGCATTTTGATAAGTTTGTTCATAGTAAAGTTAAATGTAGGTTGCAAATTAATGATATGAAAATTGTAAGAGCTCAAGTACACAACATGGAGGTGGTTCATGATGACACTCAACCTGATTGGATAGAAAAAGCATGGGGAAAAGATCTAAGTGCCTTGGGTAATGAAATTTCTATCCATCCTTTACTTTGCATACAAGGTACTATTAATGGTAAAGTTGTTAATGTTTTACATGATGATGGTAGTTATCACGATTTTATTTCATATACACTAGTACAAATCTCCAATTAAATCCACTTCCTTCTATGTATAAACTTAAGGCTAAATTTCAAGGAAATAGATATAATGTTCAAGTGAAGTGCATAACATTCAAATTTGTATAGGTTCATACATAGATGGACACACATTCTTAATTAATCCATTGCGTTCCTATTCTATTACACTTGAACATGCCTTTTATCATCATTATAATCCATGCATTGATTATCATACACACACAATTAGTTTTAAGTTCAACAATCAACATATTTCTTTGTGTGAAATGCATGAATTCCAACCATTTTCCATTACTTAGTTATACTCAAGTAAAACATGAATTTAGGAAAGGCTACAATTCATGTATTTTTTTGTCAATAACATACTTGATTATACACATACACTTCCTAATGCAAATAAATAATTTATGGATTCTTATCAGGATTGCTTTATGGCTGATTTTCCTTCTAAACTAACACCTTCCAGAGGATCTGTTGATCATAATATAAAATTAATTCCTAGTAGTTATCCTCCACATAAAGCACCTTATAGGCATGGACCTTTACATAAAAAATAAATAGCTAATCAAGTTAAGGATCTACTCCACAAAAGACTTATAAGGCTTAGTTCTTCTCCCTTTAGAGTAGCTATTCTCTTAGTGGCAAAGAAGAACAACACTTATAGGATGTGCATTGACTATAGAGCACTCAATAAGTTCACAATAAAAAATAGATATCCTATTCCTAGGATAGATGATTTGATAGGCAAACTTCATGGAGCATGTATTTTTAGAAAAATTGATCTTAAATTTGGGTATCGTTGGATATGAATGACAAAAAATGACGTTCATAAGACTACCTTTAGAACTCAAACTGGTCAGTTTGAATTCATGGTAATGCCTTTTGGACTTACCAATGCACTTGCTACATTTGTATGTATGATGAATAACATTTTCCTTGATTACCAAGCTTTTCTTCTTCTTTACTTTGGTGATATATTTGTCTATAGTGAGAATGATGATGACCATGATAATCACTTGACAATAGTCTTTAATTTGTTACGCAAAAACAAACTTTTTGCCAATCCTGAAAAGAGTTCTTTTTCCCAAAAAGAACTAGAGTATTCACGACATATATTTTCTAGTCAAGGCATTCATGTAGATCCAAAGAAAATTAAAGTAATGAAGAATTGCTTGTACCTCAATTTGTAAATGATGTACATTCTTTTCTATGGTTGGCTAGTTTTTATAGAAAGTTTGTAAAAGGTTTTTCTTATTTAGTACTTCCACTCATATTATTACTGAAGAAAAAGTTAAAATTTGCATGGCGATTAGCACAACAATAGTCTTTTGAAAAACTCAAACATGCACTTTCTCATGCACGTGTTTTGTAGTTACCAAATTTTGCACAACCTTTCCATGTAGTTACAGATGCTAGTGGTTTAGGTATAGGTACTGTATTAATGCAAAATGATCATTCTATTGCTTCAAAGGTAAGAAACTTAAACCTTCTGAAAAGAATTTCAACACATACGATAAGTAACTTTTAGCTTCTGTGCATGCTTTAGAAATTTGGAAACATTATCTTATGCCTTTTGAGGTTTTAATCAAAACACAACACAAGCGATTAAGCAGTTATTGAAACAATCATTGATTTTTGAAAGACATTAAATGGGCTTCATTCATACAAAATTCTTAGCCTATAATTCATTATCAACCTCGAAAAGCTAATGTTGTAGTTGATGCCCTTATTCGCTTAACCCCACAAACTAATACTATTTAAATCAATAATATTTATGCTATTCATATCCATTCATTTCATGCCATGATTCATACTTATGCAAGTGATTTCTATTTTTCACAAACATGGATTGCTTTCAATAATTCTATAATATTTAGTGAGGATCACTACGTGTTTCCTAATGGATTCTTGTATTTACAACCCAAGTTATGCATCACACAAGGTTTTGAAGAATTTTTTATGAAAGAGATCCATGAACCAGTGTATATGGGTCATAAGGGCATACAAAGTACTATGTCTATGTGTAAAGAATTTTTCTTTTGGCCACATATGGAAAAGGATATTGCATAGTATGATTCCCATTGCATTGTCTGTCAGTGTATGAAATGACATCATGGTAAAGCATTTGGATTACTAATGCCACTTTCCATACCTAATCTACCATGGGAAAATTTTTTTATGGATTTTATTATTGGTCTTCCAACAAGTTCATCTCATAATGATATGATTTGGACAATTGTTGATAGGTTTAGTGAACATGCATATTTCATTCCTTGTAAAAAGACTCTTTATGCACCTCAAGCTACTAAGTTATTTATTAAATGTATTTTTCCACATCATGGTTTTCCAAAAGTTATTCCATGAGATCGAGATGTTCCTTTTTGTATTAACTTTTGGGTTGCATTATTTCAAAATTTAGGTACCAAAATAGACCTTAGCTCTACATTTCATCCTAAAAGTAATGGACAAAGTGAAGCTATGAATAATACTACTTTATATTTATTACGTTGTTATTATTTAGATAATCCAAGTAATTCGGATGAGAAAATTCCTTTACTACAATTTGCATACAATAACATAACACATACCACTACTTAGCGTGCACTGTATGAAATTGTTTTTGGTAAAAAACGTCCCACTCCCACGGCTATCACTCAAATTGATATACCTATGGCTGATTCTTTTGCACAAGATCATATTTCTACACTTCATGAGGTTCATGAACACATTAAAAACAATCAAGAATGTTACATGCATAATGTTAATAAGAAACAAGTAGCTAAAAATTTTAATGAAAATGATTTTGTATGGTTATGAATAATTAAAAGAAAATTGAAAAATATTTTATAACATCCTAAGGTTAAACTTGCACTATGCTACTATGGACCTTTCCATATCATTCAAAAAATAAATGACAATGCTTTCCATATTATACTAGAAGAGGATGCTAAAATTTTAGTTCCAGAGAAAATACTTGATTATGATGTTACTACTACAGGCCCTCGTAAGCAAGATGATAGTTTTTTAGTTAAATATAAAAATCACTCAATTAAAAAATCTCAATGGATTCATAAGACATCATTAACTCCACATTATGACCACTTGATTTCTGCATATCATTCACAGTCACAATAAATTCCAGTTTTCCATTTCCATGCATGTGTTTTGACATGGACTATGCTTATGATTGTTCAATGATGGAACATGTGAGTGGCCATCCATGTCTATTTTGTTCTTATCAATTGAGGTTAGTTTCTTTTCAACTAGGAGGCATGTTATAATTTATGGAATAATGGAATGCTTTATGGATTTTAATGACTTGAGGTTTTTAATGTGATTGTGTTTTGATTTAGCAGGTGAAGAACCACGAGGGCGTCAACAAGCATGGACTTATTCAAATATTTTTGAAGATAGTTAAAAGATAATATTTTCGATATTTTTTGTAAAAATAGAAGATAATTTAGAAAGAGATATTTTTGTAAAAATAGTAGATTGCTTAAAAAGCAATAATTTTGTAAATAAAACAAATTTTCATAAATGCACGCTTTTTGAAGTGCCACCCTCATGTACCTTCTATTTAGGATGTATTTAAAAATACCTATAAATACACATATTCTAATAGACTTATCCATCACAGTATGTGGGGGGAGA
The DNA here is from genome assembly GCA_020310875.1 of Ceratopteris richardii. NCBI lineage: Eukaryota > Viridiplantae > Streptophyta > Polypodiopsida > Polypodiales > Pteridaceae > Ceratopteris > Ceratopteris richardii. The sequence goes on from CM035434.1 coordinate 107,407,188, forward strand.
TTGTACCTAATATTTGGTTCAATCTCTATCTCTTTCTATTTTATGAGTACTTTTGTGAGATTTTGTTTTTGTACGATCTCTATGTATATGCTTCTGGAAGATTCGATCAACCGACAAAGTTTTATCCAAAAATAGAAATTGTTTCAAGCACATAAACACTTCAGACTTCATTTTCAATGGATATATTCATGCATGACTGGAAAAATCATCAATGAAAGTCACAAAGTAAAGGCAGTTCTCAAAATGAGTTTCCATAGGACCACAAACATCTGTGTAAACAAGCTACAATATCTTAGTAGCTCGTACTAAACCATCCTTTGGGAACAAGGAACACTACATTTTGCGCAAAATATAGCCTTCATATACATGTTTACCAGCTGCAATGAAGTTTTGGCAAAGAGGACACCATTTCATACTTTTGTACGTGTAGCAGAGTAGCAAAATTGAGATGATCAAAGCATGCATGCCAAAGCTTTTGCATCTGACATAACCTAAGAATCATGTATTGTTCATGTTGAATCACTAACAAATTTTTCATAGTCTATGAGATTATATAGCCCATGACATAAATGCCAGAAGTAATAATGATACCGCCATTTGATAGGTCATGAACTGTACATCTTTTCTCAATAAATTTCAGAACCAAGCTAATGTTGGATAATGTTGAAACTAATAATAGATTTTTCTTCATCCCTCGTTCAAATTAAGCATCTAACAATGTAAAAGAACTAACATAAGTTATAGTCAGAACGATGTATCAACTCCCATGACATGATAAGAGGAGTTGTTGGTGCATTTGATGGTATTCCCTATAGGGGCACGTTGAAGTGGAGTGAAGAAATTGCACTGCGAGGTTATATGTTTGGTTGCCGCACTATCAAAGTACCAAACATCTAAGTCTACTGCAGACATACATTATTCATGAGAAGATGGGTCATAACTCCAAATAGTAGTAAATGCTCATTCTTCATTTTGCACAGGATTAGCAAACTCTATTTTGGGTGTAGAGGACTATGCAACAACAATTCCAACCCCTTTTGTAGGAAGTTTTGGATAGCTCTTTATGACATTATCATTTCCTTTACAATATTTGCAAAACAATTTCTGCTTTTCTATTTTCTTCTCGTCTGTATCATCGTTCTATGATTGTGTAGAACTAGTAGATTTTTGCTTACTAGTAGATGACCTCCATTTACCTTTGCCCTTTTGACTAGACAAAAAAGCTTGATCTTCAACGTGCATAATGGACCTGTTTTGACTAGACTGATCTTCTTGCAACCAAACAGAGATGAACTCCCCAAATGTTAAGGCATTTGGATTGCCTCTTTCATCATCAATCAAAGAGTAGAAGCAAAACTCTGTTATGAATATGGAAGACCATTCACAACACTCTGCACAAGTGAATTGTCAAGCAAGACTTTATTAGCAGAAATCAACTACTACTTCAAATCTTTGATGTTTGTCAAAAAATTTTCCATGGAATCTCCTTCATTCATGTGCTCACTCTCCAACTCTTTTTGGAGGTAAGCAACAGGAGCCTCATTCATTTCTTAGTATAAAGTGGTAAGTGTATCACAAACATCCTTCGCTATTTTGGAGGAGCAAATGTGAGGAATAATCGCACTCTTGACCGATAAAGGCTATCAATGCATGTGCTTGAGCATCTTTGCCATCCCAAGAAAGCTTCTCTATAGTAGGTGCAACAAAAACCGCAGCACAAATAGGAATCTGAAGAGTATCACCATCTTGGATGCCATCTGCATCAGCTTCAATAACTGTATTTGCAGGCGTAATAGGACATTTTTCAACACCCTGCACAATATTCCAGAGTCCATTTGCAACCAATACATGATGCATCATATAAGCCCATAATGGGTAATTGTTACTGTCCAACTTATCCTCAACAACCAACATATGGAATACATCACTGTTCTTAGCCATGGACATTACATAAAATACCTTGATGCAAATGATTGAATCCCAAACATTTGAACAAAATACTACCCTATTGAGTTCTCCTAAACTTGTAGTAGGCTTCAAGGGGCTTATACTGGTCAACCAAAATTTGTATATATATCTGGCATAAAAAGAGAACTTTTCTTGCACAAGCACTGTGATAGTGTGTTTGGAGGCCGAAATGAGCTCAGATCATGATCTCGGCACTAGAGATTGAAGCATGTTTGAAATCCTAATCATCTTGACTATGCTCATCAATTTTCGTGCGCTTATGAGACTGTGATCGGAGGCGTGTCAACGACACCCTAGATCAAGCAGAGACCTTCTCTGATACCAATTGTTGGAGTTTGCGTTCTATGGAAGCATGCAAACAATATAAGGAAGAAGAAGAATCTTGGAGCACAAAACATAATAATGAATGTATTACCAAGAATATGTACAAAGATAAGGGAATATCCAACCATGAGGTTCAAATTCTTTATCATTGAAACATTGAGAAAAGTAAGTTGGATCTTCTACAGATCTATCTTGAATCAATACACTCATAGGATTTCTAGAGATCTATCTTGAATCAATACACACATAGGATCTCCTCATGCTAATCAGTGCTCTTCTTTGTGAGCTTGCTTCAAAAACCACAAATTAGTCTCCTCATCCACCCAAGAGTTTGATTTTGATGATTTATTCTAAGACAAAATCATCTACATCTCTGTGTACCGTATTCCAGTGGATGGAGGGATGTCTCGGTGGTCAAACAAAACTTGATTCTAGTTCTTATTCCTAATTCTAGCAAGGAAAGATCATTGCTACCTCAAGCACTACTTTCAATTGATGCATAAATGGTCTTCCTAGAATCATCTTCATAGTATCTCGCTTGGTTGAAGTTATAAATAACTGAGTGTGATCAAAATCCACTCGACAAGTGTTAAGTTTCACATTCTCTAGCAAACCAATGGATCATTCTATATCTCTATAATCCTATTGTAATTTTAGATGAGTATGACATTAAGTTCTACATGTAGATAAATATTATTTATTGCTTGCAATTTGAATGATAAATAGAGAACAAAGAAGCTCCATGGTTAACATATTAATTATTGTAGAATATTTATGTGATAGAAAGTTTTTGGAGTTTGGGGAATCACGAATGTAATAAAAGAATAAAATAAAGAAAAAGAAGCTTCAGGTCACAACACATAGTGTATTACTAACTGTAGAATGTATAAAGATAAGTATTCATTTAGGGTTTTGCGCATATGGAAAGCTTGGGACACCTCAAAAGAGGAAAAAACGTACCCTAAAAGTCCTAACTATATTCAAATACATCACTACCAAATCATACTAACAAATTCGATCCTAGGAATGACACATTGAACAAGCGGTTGACACTCATGTATAAGTGTCAAAAAATATGGACTAAGTTCAATCCACAAAAGGGAGTAAGCCTAAAGCTTTGAGAGAAGATTTGAAATTCTCACAAGCATCTATCTAGCAAGTAGCCACTACTTGAAACTATTATAACGCCCCTCTGTGCATTTAGTGAAAGCAAGAAATAGTGGATTCCTTGCAATTTCCAATGCACATGCACTCAATAATAGCTGTGAATTATGTCACACATTTAACCTTACAAGTAGAAGTGACAACTATAGGTTGCTTCTTTCTCAACCAAGATATGAAAGAAATACCAAGTATGAAGTGAAAAACCCTTAAGGAAACAAGAGTCTCATAATAATCAACCCTATCTAAGTAAAAGAAGGCATGTAAAGTCACACAATAATCATGCATCTTGGGATAAAATATTGCATTCATACTCCCCTTTGGGATAAATGAATCCGAGTCATGAGGTATGAGGTAAGTAGAAGAACATAGCTTTGATTTCCTCCCATTCCTTAACTTTGGGCTATGCATGTTTCAGAGAAACCAATCTGAATACCAAGTGAAGTGATGCATATATTTGCATGAATTGAATGCCCAAATAATGATGGAGATGTCCAAAGTCTCACATTTCAAAAGAGGCATGCATATCACTCTTAAAATGAAATGTATGCATCTAATTGAACCAATGAGTAGCGTATCATGTACATAAAAAATAATGCCAAGAAGTACATCATGTGGACACTATACATAGAAGATGGTTTTAGTTGGAATCTTCTAAAATTCATGTTCTAATCAGTAGGCATAGATCTTCTCATACAAAGCATGTGATGTTTGCCTTAATCCATACTATGCATTCTTTAATGTGCACATTGTGACTTCATACACGTTTTACACACCATTGTGCTGAAAAACATACACTTGTTCATGCAAGCCCCCATTTAGGAATATACTTTTAAAGTCCAATTAATTGATGTATATTCCAATCATCAAACCATACACGTGAAGTGTGTTTATATAATGTGCTTGTAGTCATTATTATTTATGTTGATGAATGGGGTGTTTTGTAAGCCTCTTTAACAATGGTCCGTTTGGGAAACTATATAGACATTGTTTTTCATCAGACAAACATTATATTCCAATGGAGATAGTTTTATCAAATAATATTGCATATGTTATATTAAGATCTACATGTAGATAAATACTTTTTGCACATGAAATTACAACAATTGCTTCCAATTTGAATGATAAATAGTTATCAAAGAAGCTCCATGGTTAACATATTAGGTTATTGTAGAACATGGATGTGATAGAAAGTTTCTAGAAGTTGGGGAATGATGAATGCAGTAAAAGAACAAAAGGAAGAAAAAGAAGCTTTAGATCAAAACACATTGTGTATTACTAAGTTTAGAATGTACAAAGATAAGTATCCCTTTATGGTTTTGAGCATATATAGACTCTAGGACACCTCAAAAGAGGAAAAAACGTGAAAGTCCTAACTATGTTTAAATACATCACTATGAACGCATACGAACAAATCTATCCTAGGAATCACAATGTGAACAAGCATTTGAAACTCATGTATACAAGTCAAAAAATATGGACTAAGTTCCATCCACAAAAAGGGAGTAAGCCCAAAGCTTTGAAAGAAGCTTTGAGATTCTCATGAGCATCTATCTAGAAAATAGCCACTACTTGACACAATGATAATGCACCTTTATGCATTTACTGAAAGCATGAAGTAGTGGGTTGCTTGCGAATTCCCCTTGCATGCACTCAATAATAGCTGTGCAAGATGTCACATATCTAGCCTTACAAGTGGAAGTGACAACTATAGGTTTCTTCTTTCTCATCCAAGATATGCATGGACTAGCAAGTATGAAGAAAAGGTCTCACGAAAAGCCTTATATAAGCCTAGCCTTATAACGATCAATACTATCATCGTGCTTATGTTTAAAGATATAACCTCATTTAGTGCCAATGTCCTTCTTTGTAAGAGGCCAATGACACAAACAACAGGTACCACTCTTCATAATATGATCATATTAAAATTACATAGCAACCATCCATGTTTTGGAATTCTGTGCTTGATCAAATGAACCAAGCTCATTCACTTTAGAAGATCGATGGTATACGGAGGTTTTTACCGAGGAAAATAAACGTGGCTTTATTTGCCACGATGCCGATGTAAAGGTCGGTATGCGCATCGGTACCAAAGCCTCGGTATATGCATCGGTATTTGCGTCGGTATATGTGTCGGTATATGCGTCGGTAATATCGGCGCCCATACTGGTGCCCATACCGAGGCCTCTGCTGCGTGTACCGTCGCTATACCGTCGCCGGCTAGGTGTACCGATGTTTATTCCGATGACATTACTGGGAGTACCATCATGTATACCGACGACCATACCTCCAAAATTGTTTTTGGGCAGAGTGTGTTATCTTTTGCTACGGCAACATTACCATGATGTTGCTTAACAAAAGACAATACACTCTGCCCAAAGAAAACCGAGTACATGTGATGTGTACTCTAATGTCAACCGAAATATGATTTCATGAAACAGAGTATTATTGGACACTAAAGAGATAATCAGAATGAACCATGAACCATGTACAAAAGAAGTTATATATTTCAATAATGAAGCATGTACAAGAGTGTGGCAAACCACTGTCATATATGAAGCTTTTACAAAATGTGGCAAAGCAATGCATTGCCATATGAAAATCAAATACAAAATTTTGGTGTTCCACTGCCATACACATGCAAAGAACGTTCCATATCAACAGTCTTGCAACAAAGAACATTAATGGAATGAGAAAAATTCACATGAAAATTACAACCAACAAGTAAAAACCAAGTTTATAAATTAATTACCTCATCACAAATGCTCCCATGAAACGACCGCACCACGTTCTTCCAAGTCCTCCAATAGTGCAATCAACCCATTACAATATCCGTAAGACTCCTCCGTTCGTGTTGGAGGAGGACCCATTGCCAGCTCCTGAAATAACAAACTCATGATGCATTGTGTCATATCCGCCGTTGCCTAAATGTGACAGTACTTACAAACTCATGATGCATTGTGTCATATCCGCCGTTGCCTAAATGTGACGGTCCAATCGTATCTAAATGTGTGGCTGCGGCATCTCGCTACTGGCGATATCGGTCACGAGTCTGCTGCTGCTCGTTACGAATCACATCCCAGTCCTCAGCATCTAACCATATAGGCTTTGGTAAGCTTGCTCTGAAAGAATCACGAGCCTCTGATCATCGATGGGACATAACCTCACGTGCAGTGTGCAGAATCCACTCTGAACTGACAAGAGACCGTCCATCGGCTGGTTGGAACTCTTGATAAATCCTCTGTGTGATATAATTCTTCCGTTCTTTATCCTCTTCACTCCATTTCAGCATCATAAAGTGTCCAAACTGGATGGAGCAAAGTTGTCATATGCGTGCACACATTGCTTTGCTAGCCACATCTGTCACTAGAGCTCCGTCTCGGATACTATACACCTTGGAGTCATCATGGTCATGAGCACCCCAAGGTGTACGTGGTGTTCCACATGGTGTACTACGTGGCGTACCTACATCTGAGATACTCGTCCTAGGAGTAGAAGCGGGCGACACAACGTCCATCGCTTTACCTCCACAACAGCCGCCTTCTCTGCCTCTAGACCTCCCTGTAGATCCACTCCTAGAACCTCCTGCTCCAGAGCGTGATCTCGATCTACGAGATGGGCCAGAACGTGTATCACGCTGAGGTGTAGTAGAACCAGTAGGAGATGGCTGAAAAGATGGTCATGGTGGAGTCACAAAGCTAGGAGACATACCTCCTGCGGGAGTAGCACCACCGGCAGGAGTGACACCGACGGGAGTGACACCGGCGGGAGTGAGACCAGCAAGAGTAAGGCCGCCACGAGTGAGGCCGGGAGGAGTGCTACCATGAGCGATCCAATATTGTGATGCAGTAGCCATATACGCGGAAGGAACCTGAGAGATGAACTCCAAAAACTGCTCCTCTGTCATGGAATGTAGAGTGACTGGAGGACTGTCTCCCATCGTGCTCTATAATAAAAGAACTCAAATAATTAGCATGCGATAATAAAAGTAATATAAAGAATAAACAAAAAAAAACAAAAATTAGTACGTACAAGTGTTTTATTCAAAAGTCCTCTAGTCTAGCATCCTCTTGAAGATCTGATGCACCGAGAATATTTATCTCTATATTGATGGCTTCTAAATTGCTTGCTATGTTGTTTTCTTCCTGATCATCATCTCTTGCTTTGTCTTCTCAAACAATGAACTCTTCTTCAATGACCTCTCCTTCTTGAACAATGATCTCTTCCTCCTCCACTATCGAATGAATCTCTAAGTGCACTAGAGATGGACTTTCTTCTACATCTATGTTCTCAAAAATTTTTCGACTACATGGAGCAACTTGTAAAACAAATAGCCACTCTGGTTCTTTTGAATGTGGTATGAAAACAACTTGCTCACAGTGTTCGAGAAGTACAAATGTATCCCTTTCATCTGTCCATAATCTTGTGGAGACAACTTGAAGCGAACCGCTTTTATCCCGTCTCACTGTTGCTTTTCTTCCAGAGGTGACTACTTTGAACCATTTCACATAAAAAACAAAGTAATCAAACTTTTTGAAAGATAGTCTCAAGATGTCTTGAATCACACCACAATAATCTAGCTCGCCTTCTAGAGCATTATCATCTCTTGCACTCGCTCTACTTTTTTGCAAAAAATTCACCATCACTCCAATATCAAAAGTAGACCTACTTTGATCGATTCGTGCGATTCGAAAGTGTCGTCCATGAGAACATAGCGCATCGTATTTAATATACTCCCAATCACATCCTTTTGCGAGTTCTTCTTCTTCTTCAGAGATATCTTCACCCGTTGCCTTTGCTTGTGAAACCGCTATATCTAGCCATCTGCTTGTTGGAAAAGGTGGAAGAGGTCGAAGACTTTCTGGAGGAGGCAAAAATCTAGTGGAACGATTTCTTCGAAACTGAGATCTTTCCTTTGCGTTAGTTTCCTTGGCAAGCTCATACCTTTCTAACCACTTCTGCATAGGCTCAGAGTTAACTATGCAAAACTTCATTGCCTTCTCTCTGAAAGCTGCATCCATTTTTCTCTGCAATCCTTTACCTTGTGGTTCATCGCCTGCGAGACGAACATCTTCATCATCACTCCATAAGCGAGGCATTTCGGGATCTGACATACGTAGAAACTCAGTTATGAATACAAGAGATTCTTGTACAAGCCATCCCTCTGCCATGCTACCCTCTGGACGTGCTCTCTATCGAGCAAACCCTTTTACTGTCTTCATAAAGCTCTCTAAGAAGAACATCCATCGATTATGGACAGTTCCTGCTATTGCAACTTCATCTACCACATGAACTAGTAAATGAATTTGAATAGTGAGAATACTCGTGGGAAAGTATTTCTCTACCATACAAACAATCTCGATGGCATTGAGTTTCGCACTCTCTATGCTTTCTCTATTTATCTCTTTAGAAGATATCCACCGTACTAAAGAACTAATTTTATTGTTGGTTCTTCGTACATCCTCTGAAAGACCATCTTTTAGGCCTACAAGGAGCACAAACTGTAAAAACTTGTGCCAATCATGAGAACTTGAGTCCTGCAAGATCGTTGTTTCGTGTGAAAGCAGTCTTTAGACACCTCATGCATCCAGTAGGTGTTCCAAACTCTGAAATTGTTTTCTTCACTTGTTGCTCTTCCATCCTAAGAAGCACCCAAGGAGCTCTTGGTAACGATACTGTTCCGTTGGGCTTAGTAATTGCCCACAACTCTCTCATATGACCTCACTCTTCTAAGTCCTCCCTTTGTGCTTTGCTTTCTTTCTTTCTGATCAAAGTTTTCCAAAGTATCTCTCCCACATTCTTAAAAATATGCATCGGGTCCACCAAATGATTGATAAAAAATTCACTCCAATAAGGGAGTTCATGAAAAATGGACAACCGTTTCATGCCAGCAACTAGATTTTCTGAATCCCACAGTTGTTTCCAATCACTAGCTTTCATTTGGCATTGTGCTTGTCGACCAATTTGTCCTTCACATAAAACATGTCCATCAGGCAAATATCTATGATGTCCTTCATAGAGAGTTTTACGTAGTGCTTTGGAATAGCGTGCTTCGAGTCGTGGTCCGCATAAAGGATAAGCATGGTAACCCGAAATCGATAAACCTGAACATTCACCATAACCAGGCGAATCATGCATTGTCCACATAAGTATGCCTTGCACTCACATGTCTCGTCTTCTTATAGGTTGAGACATGTCACGCACAGTAATCCCATCCCATAAAATGCGCAGTTCTTCCACAAGTGGTGCAAGATATACATCCACGTTTTTTACCTTATACTTACCTGGTACAATAAGAGCTAATAATAAATGACCTTTCTTTGTGGCCAACCATGGTGGGATATTATAATTGACCAAACATACAGGCCATGTGCTCCATGAAGAATTGGGTAATCCAAATGGATTCACTCCATCCATAGCTAGGCCTAGACGTATGGACCGAGGCTCACTAGCAAACTTCGGCCACTTACTATCTATGTGCTTCCAAGCATCAGAGTCAGCAGGCACTCTCATTACATTATCTGTAGACCTGCTCTTTGTGTGCCATGACATTAACTCAGCTATAGATTTCCATCTAAACATGTTCTCAAGTCGTGGAATGATAGGAAAGTGGCGAAGAACCTTTGTGGGGATTGCTTCGCCTACAACGTCTTCTCTAAATCTATTTGTTCCACACTTTGGACATATGTGAAGATGCTCATACTCATTCCGAAAGAGAATGCAATCATTCGGACAAGCATGAATTTTAGTATAATCCATTCCAATGGATTGTAAAAGTTTTTTTGCATCTCCACGCATTGGAGGCATGTCATTGCCCTCTGGCAAAAATTGATCTTTAAGAAGCCTGCAAGCGCATACCGACACTCATACTGACGCATATACCGAGGCATATATCGAGGGATGCAACCCACACCGACGGTCGGTTTAAAACGGTCATACCGACGGTCCCTTGATCGTCGGTATCTCTAAGTGACATTTTCCAACGCCCATACCGACGCCGAGTGTGACCGTCGGTATATGGAGCATCGGTATGCCCCTCATATGTTGTAGTTATTGTCATCACAAAGGCTATATATAGCCATTGCATAGAACTCTGATGAGAAGAATTAACTATTGAAGCCTCAATGAGTATTATAATACAAATAATATGAATCTAAATTACTATCTTGCAAATTCAGCATCAACCATTAATTTTAAGTAGAAAGATGTGATCCATATCGGCTCTCTCATCATTAGGTGCATCATGAATGTCTCCATGAAACATGGAATGATCGATATCCTTATTCAAAATTATGTAGGATCAAAAGTTGCTTTACAAGGAGGTACATATGAATGTAGTGTAATGAAAAGAGCTAATATTGTATCATACATGTCCTTTGAGCTGATTGTTTTTTTCTTTTTGATACAAAAAGTAATGGCTATGCAACATCCCCCAAGAAAATTGCATCATTGGTACTCAGAATGCATTTAGTTTGTGGTCGATATCCTTTGCTCAAAGAGGTATAGCAAAAGAAAAAAAGAAACATTTCACACTCTCATCATCTAGTTTGTGGTCGATATCCTTTGCTCAAAGAGGTATAACAAAAGAAAAAAAGAAACATTTCACACTCTCATCATCTGATTTCTACAATTTTTTTCTCAGACACCAATAGTCTCATATCCTAGACAACCAAAACTACTTATGTGAACAATGCAAACTACTGTAATTCTATTGTCGTACACCTCTTAAGCTCATTTGTAGCACACTCTATGAAGTCAACTAAGGAACTATGAGGTAGAACCTTAATTCTGACCATACACCCTACCGAAAGACCTACTTTTCCTTTGGAACACTATATTTCTATTTTTTTTTTCTTTTTTTTGGCATATATTACACTATTTAATGGTGTTTTATCCCATGTGCTTAGCCAAAACATCACTGAGAGTCGATCAAGTAAATTCCCATTCCTCATTTTGTAGCAAAGTAATTTTGTTTTACAAATGGATCTTAGAGACATATCTCTACATGGTTAGGAGAGAGGTTTTGATCTATGATCATTTTGTATAAAGCATTTGTAAAACTATTGCTTGTTTATCTATTTGCCACTCATATTTGTCTTGTCTTCCTTCTTCAAGTGTTCAACACTTGAGCTTTTCTGTCACTAGAGGAGGAGCTTTATTTGCATCTTCCCTTTTGACCTGCAACAAAAGCTTGAGCTACAATATGTATAATAGACATATTAACTCTACAAAATTCAGAGCATTGAGAAAAAAGTATGATATAAAGGAAAATAAGTATGGTAAAAAAAGAAAAGAAAAGAAAAAAAGAATGGTATGTTCCGTGAGGGGAGGAATTTTATTAATTAAAAAAAAAAAAAACAAAATTGGTATGAAAAGAAGGGTTATAAACATGATAGTCGAAGAAGACTTCATGAAAGACTGCAGTAATTCCATTGTAATCCATGGACATCTTCAAGAGGAAACGAGGAAGATCAGGATTTGCAAGTCAAGACGCATTTATAGGCAAAGATTAGTTACGCCATTCAAATGAGCATTCCCGTTGTCTCAAAGAAAATGGCTAAACTATCAAGCAAGCAAGAAAATGGCTAAACTATCAAGAAAAGGAGCTCCATCTTCATCATCATCATCGGCGATGTTCTGCACGTCTGCTGCGCCGCTTCACATTATCACATTGTGAACAACGCGCCAAGAGGCGAGCGCTGGCACTGAATACGGCATTCGGCTGCCGTCCTCCTCTGATCAGACGAGGGCGACATCTCTCTCTCTCTCTCTCTCTCTCTCTCTCTCTCTCTCTCTCTCTCTATCTCTCTCTCTCTCTCGGCTCCGGCTATATATACATCAGTCGATCGTCACATACGTTTCCTTGACGAAGGATTCTGTGATAGCAAGATCGATATCGAGCTCCGTTTATGCAAATGGCTTTCCCTCCTACGACCGTCCTCCTCCTCCTGCTCTCTGCCCTTGCAGCCTCCTTCTTGCTCGGCGCCCGCGCTCACTGTTCCCATGGCAGCGAACAGAAGCGACCCGCATACATCTCAAGAGGAAGTTCTTTGAAGAAACATCTCAAGAGGAAGATCTATTACAGGGAGGGAGAGCCAGCGCGTTATCACTGTGTCGTTTACGTGCATCGCAACAAGCCTGAGAACAGCATTTACAGGAAAACGTATTACAGACGTCCTTCTTCTTCTGTCAATGAAGAGGTATATTTGAAGAAGGTGTATTTCTACAAGAAGCCGCCTGTAGAAGAAATGGAGATGGAGAGGAGCAGGAAGCGTCCAAGAAGAAGGAAAGTCTTTTACACAACCCACTACAATGGAAAGCCCGTCTATAGAAAGATCTACTACAGAAGAAGACCAGATAGTGGCGGCAAAGAAAAGGCTTTTTGGAGGGGCTATGATTATGCCCTCCAGCCCAGCCGAAAGTCACACCCTCCATTTTATCCGACCCCATCTCCTCCTGCGCAGAACTTGCCTCCACACCATTACTCCTCTTCCTTCTCCTCCTCGAGAATACAAGTCCCCTCCGCCTCCTCCATACTCCACACCCTCAACCGTCTATCAATCACCTCCCCTTGCGTCGTATACGCCTCCTCCAGAATACAAGACCCCTTCGCCTCCATACGCCACACCAGCATTTAATTACACTACGTTACCCGCCTATAAATCACCTCCGCCGCCTCCTCTAGAATTCAAGTCCCGACCTCCCCGATACTCCACACCATTACCAGATCACACTTCTCCTCCACCCCCCACGTACTCCCCAGATGCAGAACACAAGTCTCCTCCGCCCCCATACTCCGCACCATCACCGAATTACACAACATCACCTGTCTATCGATCACCTCCAATCGCTACATATAGTCCTCCTCCTCCTCCAGACTTCAAGTCATCTCCACCCCCATACTCCAAGTCATCACCAACTCACACTGATCCTCCACCCCCTTCGTACTCTCCACCTCAAAAACAAAACCCTCCTCCCCCTCCATATTCGTCGTCAGGACCACCACCTATGTACAGCTCTCCTCCACTACCTACATATACTTCATCTCCCACAGAGAAGCTGCCTCCTTCCCCGCTTCCTCGACCTCCAATCCCCGCACCATATTCCAGCGCCAGACCCCCATCTCCTGTAACGTCGGAGCCATCACCCTCTTACGCAGCCCCTCCATCCACATGAACTGTTTAGATTTGGGAAAGCTAGGCTACTCCATGACAGCTGTACTGCTCTAATGGTGCTCTTATGATTCCGTTTCCAATGGAAATTCTATCATTCAGCCAAACCTCCGATGAAATTAGCTAGCAATAACTACCCTAACGTGCTCTTCTCTTGAGAATATTGAAGCAAGTCTGCTGCTCACTCAATACCGCAGAGAAACATGAAATCAATATTTTCTTCTTTTTTCGAATGGAAAGAACAAATGTTCGGGGTTCCATGCTTATAAAATCACTTCGGTATCCTTAATTATTTCTATATGCGAGACAAAGACAGACAAAGGTGTGCATGTGTGTGTTTGTGTGTGTGTGTGTGTGTGAGAGAGAGAGAGAGGGAGAGAGAGAGAGAGACATTCATTGAAAAAAGAATGTTTTGGAGGAACAAAATGAGCTCTTGCAAATACAAATTTAGCATAGAATTTGGATTCGTCCAACATTATGTTTCATTCTACATCCTTCCTTACGAGAGCCTAAAGACCAATTAATCCATCGAAACATAATCTGTAAATATATTAGAATATCGTACATATGATCCTTTAATAGTTCTATACTTGTGAATTTCTTATTTTCTTCTTTAGAAAGTAATCCTTTAGTTAAACTATTAGTGAACTACCCAACCACATCTCCAATCCCAAAAACATCACAATGGTAAGAACCATCAAGGCGCATGGTACCAAGGGAGTTTTCTCCATAAGGAGAGAACCATTCTCTATGTGGTGTCACATGGAACAAAGCACCATAATCTAACAACCATGTCTGGGATAGGGAATCAGCCATAAGAGCCTGACTAGGCACAATACTCTCAAGTGTAGCACAATACTCACGGTGGGTTTAGATAAGGCAACACAAGTTTGCTGAGTCATACTATGTGTTATCGGACTATGTGCCACCGGGTTTAGTTCAAACAGAGTGGTATCAAAACCTTTAAGTTATTTTATTGGTTGAAGAACTTATAGAACAATTCAAAAGCTAGCGATAGGGAAAAAAGATTGAAAGATGTTAAGAGGATATGGTGACGATTGAAGTTCAACCACTTAAGCACATAACACACCAAGCATAATTCCCTGCATACATAACCAAATTCTATCAATTTTGGACTCAAGATAAAGCATAATGAAAAGAAGAGCGTATTCACAAAAGAAAGAGTATGAGAGACTCAAAGTGAGTAGACCAAGAAATGGGTAAACTCACATGGATTAGAAATGAGCTTGCCGAGAGCATGGAGTAGGCTCCTCAAGCTTCTAACCAAGTACAAATGGGGGGAGAGTCCCTCCTTATATAGATTTGGAAGGGGCTCTGCAAAGTACATCTCATGTGGGATAAGGAGAATGAATACAATGGTAGAAGCAAAGGGCAAGGTACCCAAATAAAAAGGATATTATATAAAATGGAAATGAATAGAAATAGATTGACACTAAGATACAAAAGGGAGAAGCAATCTCATATTCTCAACATTAACCATGATGAGCTACAAGTATACACATGCTATGAACAATAGTCATTCTCATGTAGGAACATTAACCCTTTACAATAAGCCTAGCCTTATACTTATCAAGTATTCCATCAGAGTTATGCTTCAGCTTGTAAACCCACCTAGTGACAATGGCCTTCTTGCCAAGAGACAAGTCACATAAAGGCTAGGTACCATTTTTCATAAGAGCATCATATTTTGATTGCATAGCAACCATCCAATTTTCGGAATTTTGTGCTTCATCAAACAAAACAGATTCATTCTCATCAGAGACACTAAAGGCAGCCATATCATAGCAATCTGATGCAAAAGGAGCACTATGAGAGCCTCAACGAGTACGATATGAAAAGGTGCATCTAATTTGCTATCTCACAAAGTTTGCACTAGCCATATAGGCATATTTTTTGCCTCCTTTATATCAATTCTCTCATCAATGAGTGCATCATATAAATATGCATAAAAAATGGAATGATGTGCATCATCACATGGAACTTGTAAAGGCTGAGAGATTGTCTCATTTGGACTAGCACTAGACTTTCCACCTGTGAAAGAGGTAGAAAAGTGTCGTACATATATTTCGAGCTAACTGATGTTTCCTTAGTACATGAAACTAATGGCTAAATCACATCATCCACAAAAACAACATCATGGCTAACCAAAACGCATTTAGTCTCTAGATGATAGAGATGATAGCCTTTTCTTTCAGATCCGTACCCAACATAAATAGATTTCATTGCTTTATCATCCAATTTCCTACGTTCTTATTGAGGCACTAATGCATATGCCGGACAACCAAAGACATGGTGATGAGCAATAGATGGCTTGCAACTATGTCAAGTCTCATATGTAGTGATGGACTGCAGTGTTTTAGTAGGACACTTGTTAAGTACATATGTTGCACACATAACAACCTCAAGCCAGAAACTATGTAGTAAAGCCTAAACCTTGACTATACACTTTGCCATCTCCATAAGTGACCTATTCTTCCTTTCAACAACTCCATTTTGTGTGGCACTGTACACTGTTGTTTTATCCCATGTTCGACCAAAAATGCATTAAAATCAATAGACATGTATCTCGCCCATCGATCAAAATATAGGGTGCCCTTTCTCCATGTTGACAATGTTATAATTTATGGAATAATGGAATGTTATATGGATTTTAATGTCATTGTGTTTTGATTTAGCAGGTGAAGAATCATGAGGGCATGAATGCGCATGGACTTATTCAGGTATTTTTGAAGATAGTCAAAAGATAGTATTTTAGATAGTTTTTGTAAAAATATTATATCACTTAGAAAGGGACATCTTTGTGAAAATAGTAGATCGCTTAGAAAGCAAAGATTTTATAAATAAAGAAATTTTTCATAAACGGATGCTTTTTGAAGCACCAGCCTCATGTATCTTCTATTCAGGACGTGATGAAAAATACCTATAAATACAGATGCTCTGATAGACTCGTCCATCAAAGTATGTGGGGGGGATTCTACCGAATCTTATCTCTTATCTCTTTCTATTTTGTGATTACTTTTGTCAGATTTCATTTCTATACTATCTTTGTGTATGTGCATTTGCAAGATCCAATCAATAGTGGTATCCGATCTTGCATGCCTAGAAAGGTGTACTTCTTGGCCTCCATTCATGATTCGTAGCATCCATTTGTGACTCGACAACTACTTCGGTTCCTGAATTCTCGTTCGGTCTAGTAATAGGTTTTGTTTCTATATAAAGCCATGGATTCTACCCATACTACGGAGGATTTTGGTACATCACCCCTACCCGGGGTACTGCTTGAGCAACAATTGAAGCTTTTATGGCACGAACTCCAAGATGCCAAATACAAGATAAAAGATCATGATGCTGCACTCCAACAAATGTAGAGCGATGACAACAACCTAGTTAGGTTGGTGAAAGCCATTATCATTGCTCAAGAAGAAGGCATGCATTCCAAGATTGGTGCCAAGAATTTCCAATTTTCTTGATTTGATGGGTGAAAGGATGGCCAATTTTTTCTTTCATGGCTATCCCAATTTGATGAATTTTATTATGATGAATCATATTCTGAAACTGAAAAGGTGAAATTTGTTACAATTACTTTGGTGGGTAATGCCTAGTTATGGTGGAACATTTTGAAGCATAGCACCGACCACCCCACCACATGGATCCCATTTCAAGAAAAGATCAAGGAGTCCTTCCTTCCTACCCAGTTCCACTTACATGATCATTGATCATGGATAACTTTTGGATGGAAAGACGAAGATATTGTGTCTACCTACACTAAACGCTTTTGGCAATGACTACTACTTATTTGTTCGCTTGAAAAAATTCCTGAAGATACCTTGGAAAGAAAGTATGAAGATGGTTTGGCGATGAGAATCCAAACCAAGCTCAACACACTATGTGTTATGAGCCTCTATGAAGCTATCTCTTTTGCACATGATGCTGAGAAGGAGTTTTAGTCCATCAAAAAGTCTATTCGCTAAGAACAAATGTGTCAACAACAACAACAACCAATCAAGCCAAATTTTCTTTTCAAGAAACTTTTGCTACTTTTTAGCATCCTCCTACTTTCCAGCACCCTCCTCAATCCAATTTCTCACAAATAAAGGAGACAATCCCCTTACAACCTACAAAACCTCCAAGCCTTCAAACTATGATGATGGATGCTCAACAAACGCAGCCTAGTATCACTTGCTGGCGTTTTGGTAAGTTTGGTCATATTAAAGCTAAATGTAGGTTGCAAATTAAAGATATGAAACCTATAAGAGCTCAAGTACACAACACTGAGGTGGTTCATGAAGACACTCTACCTGATTGGACCGAAAAAGCATGGAGAAAAGATCTCAGTACCTTGGGTAATGAAATTTCTATCCATTCTTTACTTTGCATGCAAGGTACTATTAATGGTAAAGTTGTTAATATTTTACATGATGATGGTAGTTATCAGGATTTTATTTCATATACCCTAATACAAATCCACAATTAAAGCCACTTCCTTCTATGTATAAAGTTAAGGCTAAATTTCAAGGAAATAGATAAAATGTTCAAGTGAAGTGCATATAGGTTCATAGATAGATGGACACACATTCTTAATTGCTCCTTTGCATTCCTATTCTGTTATACTTGAACATGCCTTTTCATCATCATTATAATCCATGCATTGATTATCATACACAAACAAGTACTTTTAAGTTCAACAATCAACATATTTCTTTGTGTGCAATGCATGAATTCCAAGAATTTTCCATTCATTAGTTATACTCAAGTAAAACATGCATTTGGAAAAGGCTACAATTCATGTATTTTTTTGTCAATACCATACTTGATTATACACATACACTTCCTAATGCACATAAATAATTTATGGATTCTTATCTGGATTGCTTTATGGCTGATTTTCCTTCTAACTATCACCTTCCAGGGGATCTCTTGATCATAGTATAGAATTAATTCCTCGTAGTTACCCTCCCCATAAAGCACCTTATAGGCATGGAATTTTACACAAAAAATAAGTAACTAATCAAGTTAAAGATCTACTCCACAAAAGACTTATAAAGCTTAGTTCTTCTCCCTTTGGAGCACCTATTCCCTTAGTGGCAAAGAAGAACAAGACTTATAGGATGTGCATTGACTATAGAGCACTCAACAAGTTCACAATAAGAAATAGATATCCTATTCCTAGGATAGATGATTTGATAGGCAAAGTTCATGAAGAATGTATTTTTAGCAAAATTGATCTTAAATTTGTGTATCGTCGGATATGAATGACACAAAATGACGTTTATAATATTCCCTTTAGAACTCAAGCTGGTCACTTTGAATTCATGGTAATGCCTTTTGTACTTACCAATAAACCTACTACATTTGCGTGTATGATGAATAACATTTTCCTTGATTACCAAGCTTTTCTTCTTGTTTTCTTTGGTGATATACTTGTCTATAGTAAGAACGATGATGACCATGATAATCACTTAGCAATAGTCTTTAATTTGTTATGTGAAAACAAGCTTTATGCCAATCCTAAAAAGAGTTCTTTTTCCCAAAAAGAACTAGAGTATTTAGGACATATTGTTTCTAGTCAATGCATTCTTGTAGATCCAAAGAAAATTAAAGTAATGAAGAATTGCTTGTACCTCAATTGGTAAATGATGTACATTCTTTTCTATGGTTGGCTAGTTTTTATAGAAAGTTTGTAAAAGGTTTTTCTTATTTAGTACTTCCACTCATATTATTATTGAGGAAAAAGTTAAAATTTGCATGGGGGATTAGCACAACAATAGTCTTTTGAAAACCTCAAACATGCACTTTCTCATGCACCTGTTTTGTACTTACCACATTTTGCACAACCTTTCCATGTAGTTACAGATGCTAGTGGTTTAGGTATAGGTACTGTATTAATGCAAAATGATTATTCTTTTGCTTTAAACGTAAGAAACTTAAACCTTCTGAAAAAATTACAACACATATGATAAGTAACTTTTAGCTATTGTGCATGCTTTAAAAATTTGGAAACCTTATGGGGTTGTGAGGTTTTAATCAAACAGTACACAAGCGATTAAGTAGTTATTAAACCAATCATTGATTTCTAAAAGATATTGAATGGGCTTCATTCATACAAAATTTTAGCCTATAATTAATATCAACCTGGCAAAACTAATGTTGTAGTTAATGCCCTATAATTAATTATCAACGTGGCAACCCTACTTCTACATCTGATTTGTATTTTTCACAAACATGGACTGCTTTCAATAATTCTATGGTATTTAGTGAGGATCAGTGCACTTTTCAAAATGGATTCTTGTATTTACAACACAAGTTATGCATCACACAGGGTTTAAAGAATTTGTTATGGAAAAGATCCATGAACCATTGTATATGGTTCATAGGGGCATACAAAGTACTTTTTCTACGTGTAAAGAATTTTTCTTTTGGCCACATATGGAAAAGGATATTGCATAGTATGATTCCCATTGCATCGTGAGTCAGTGTATGAAATGACATCATGGTAAAGCATTTGGATTATTAATGCCACTTCCCATACCTAATCTACCATTGGAAAATTTTCATAAATGCACGTTTTTTGAAGTGCCACCCTCATGTACCTTCTATTCAGGACATAATTAAAAGTACCTATAAATACACATACTCTGATAGACTTATCCATCAGAGTATGTGGGGGGAGATTGTACCTAATCTTGTGTTCAATCTCTTACCTCTTTCTATTTTGTGAGTACTTTTATGAGATTTTGTTTTTGTACAATCTCTATGTATATGCTTCTGCAAGATCCGATCAACAGACAAAGTTTTACCCAAAAATAGAAATTGTTTGAAGCACATAAGCACTTCGGACTTCATTTTTGATGGATATACTCATGTAGGCGTGGAAAAATCATCAATGAAAGTCAAAAACTAAATGTAGTTCCCAAAAGAAGGAGTTTGCATAGGACCACAAACATCTATGTAAACAAGCTACAATTTCTTAGTAGCTTCTACTAAACCATCTTCTAGGAAGAAGGAACACTACATTTTGCCCAAAATATAGCCTTGATATACATGTTTACCAAGTGCCTCAAGTTTGGGCAAAGAGGACACCATTTCATATTTTTGTACGTGTAGCAGAGTAGCAAAATTGAGATGAACAAATGGCATACATGCCAAAGCTTGTGCATCTAACATAGCCCACGAATCATGTACTGTTCATGTTGAATCACTCATAAATGTTTCATAGTCTATGAGCTTATATAGCCCATGACATAAAATGCTAGAAGCAATAATGATATAGCCATTTGATAGGTCATGAACTATACATCCATCATCAATAAATTTCACAACCAAGTAGACCTTGGCTAATGCTGAAACTAATAATAGATTTTTCTTGATCCCTTGTTCAAATTAAGCATCTGACAATGTAAAAGAACTAACCTAATTAATAGTTAAACTAATGTATCAACTCCCATGACATGATAAGAGGCGTTGTTGGTGCATTTGATGGTATTCCTCGTAGGGGCAGGCTCAAGTGGAGTTAAGAAATTGCACTAAGAATTTATATGTTTGGTTGCCCCACTATCAAAGTACCAAACATCTAGGTCTACTGCAGACATACATTGTTCATGAGAAGATAGGTCATAACTCCAAATAGTAGTAAATGCTCATTCTTCATTCTACATAAGATTAGCGAACTCTCTTTCGGGTGTACAAGCCTCTACAACAACCATTCTAGCCCGTTTTGTAGCCAGTTTTGGATAGCTCTTTATGAGATTATCATTTCCTTTACAATATTTGCAAAATAGTTTCTGCTTTTCTATTTTCTTCTTGTCTATATCATCATTCTTTGATTGCGTAGAAGTAGAAGATTTTTTGCTTACTAGTAGATGATCTCCATTTACCTTTGCCCTTCTAACTAGCCATGAAAGCTTGATCTTCAATGTGCATAATGGACCTGTTTTGACTAGACTGATCTTCTTGCAACAAAATAGAGACTAACTCCTTGAATATTAAGGCATTTGGATTGCCTCTTTCATCATCAATCAAAGAGTAGAAGAAAAACTCTATGTTTGATCTTTGTCAAAAACTTGTCCATGGAATCTCCTTCATTCATGTGCTCACTCTCCAACATTTTTTGGAGGTAAGCAACACGAGCCTCATTCCTTGGTTAGTATAAACTGGTAAGTGTATCCCAAACATCCTTTGCTATTTTGGAGGAGCAAATGTCAGGAATAATTGCACGTTTGACAGAAAAGGCTATCGATGCATGTGCTTGACACTCTTTGCCATCCCAAGAAAGCTGCTCTAGAGTAGGTGCAACAAAAACCATAGCACGAATAGGAATCTGAAGACTATCACCATCTTCGATGCCATCTGCATCGGCTTCAATAACTCTATTTTCAGGTGTAATAGGACATTTTTCAACACCCTGCACAATATGCCAAAGTCCATTTGCAACCAATACATGATGCATCCTATAAGCCCATAATGGGTAATTGTTACCATCCAACTTATCCTCAACAACCAACATATGGAATACATCACTACTTTTAGCCATGGACATTGAATAAAATACCTTGATGCAGGAAAATTATTGAATCTCAAAAATTTGAATAAAAAACTACCCTGTTGAGTTCTCCTAAACTTGTAGTAGGCTTCAAGCCTCTTATACTGGTCAACCAAAATTTGTATATATGCTTGAGCATGCTCATCAATTTTTGTGCAATTATGAGCCTGTGATCCGAGGTGTGTCAATGATACCCTAGATGAAGTAGAGACCTACTCTGATACCAATTGTTGGAGTTTGAGGTCTACAGAAGCATGCGAAAAGCATAAGGAAGAAGAAGAACCTTGAAGAGGCATGCATATCACTCTTAAAATGAAAATTTTGCATATAATTAAACCAATGAGTATCGTATCATGTACATAAAAAATAATGCCAAGAAGTACATCATGTAGACACTATACATAGAAGATGGTTTTAGTTGGAATCTTCTAGAATTCATGTTCTAATCAGTAGGCATAGATCTTCTTCTCATACAAAGCATGTGGTGTTTGCCTTAATCCATACTATGCATTCTTTAACGTTCATAGTTTGACTTCATACACGTTTTACACACCATTGTGCCGGAAAACATACACTTGTTCATGCAAGCCCCCATTTAGGAATATACTTTTAAATTCCAATTAATTGATGTATATTCCAATCATCATGACATACAAGTGAAGTGTGTTTATATAATGTGCTTGTAGGTATTGTTCTTTATGTTGATGAATGGGCTGATTTGTACGCCTCTTTAACAATGGTCCGTTTGGGAAACTATATAGACATTGTTTTTCATCAAACAAGCATTATATTCCCATGGAGATAGTTTTAGCAAATAGTATTGCATATGTTATGTTAAGATCTACATGTAGATAAATATTTTCTGCACATGAAGTTACATGAGTTGCTTCCAATTTGAATAAGGCTCTTCGATTGGCATGTTGAGGCATCTGATGGAAAAGTTGTCCAACGTTCACAATTGCGCTGCGCTTACGAGCTGAAACAAGTATGTGCAAAATTGTTGTTTTGCCTAATCTCTATCTTATTGTGTCTCTTTATCTCTCTTTCAACCTCTTTCTCTGTTTGAATGCTCTCTCTCCCTCTCTCTTTTTATTGTAGGCTATTCAAGAAGCTAACCATGCAAAAAATATGGCTAACTATTGTAAGTACAATTTCCATTTTTTGTATATCATTTGAATTGTGTTATTTTCATTAGTTAGCATACTCACACTTATTGATATGCACATATACACTTATACATGATGAAGATGCACGTTCACACATATATACATAGACACATGCACATACACACACATATATACACATACATACATGTGCACATACACACATATACACATGCATATGCACAAACATTTCTACAACCACATAAAAAGACTTGCAAGCATGCATTATTGCATATATATATATATATATATATATATATATATATATATATATATATATATATATATATATATATATATATATACATACATACATATATATATATATATATATATATATATATATATATATATATATATATATATATATATATATATATACACACACACACACATTAACATATACTTAAATACATGTATATGCACATCCACATGCACATGCATGTTTCATACATATACACATGCATATATACATATAGTTTTATATGTTTATACACATACACATACACATACACATACATATGCTCATATGTATATATACACACACATACACATATATATGCACATACGTACTCTCACATATACACATACACACACATGCACATGCATACGTATACACATATACATGCACATACACACATATACACATACACTTACACATGTACATGCACATAAATATACACACACATACACATGCACATGCACATGCACATACACATATACACACATATACACTTACACATGCACATGCACATACATACATATACACACACATACACATGCACATGCACATACAAATACAAACACATATACACTTACACATGCACATGCACATACATGCATACTTTTCAGCACACTCCTGAATCCAATTTCTCACCAATACAAAAGACAATCCCCTTACAACCTACAAAACTTCCAACCCTTCAAACTATGATGATGGATGCTCAACAAATGCCATCCAGTATCACTTGCTAGCATTTCGGTAAGTTTGGTCATACTAAAGCTAAATGTAGGCTGCAAATTAATGATATGAAACTTGTAAGAGCTCAAGTACACAACATGGAGGTGGTCTATGAAAACACTCAACCTGATTGGACCGAAAAAGCATGGGGAAAAGATCTAAGTACCTTGGGTAATGAAATTTCTATCCATTCTTGAATTTGCATACAAGGTACTATTAATGGTAAAGTTGTTAATATTTTACATGATGATGGTAGTTATCTCGATTTTATTTCATATAAACTAGTACAAATTTCCAATTAAATCCACTTCCTTCTATGTATAAAGTTAAGGCTAAATTTCAAGGAAATAGATATAATGATCAAGTGAAGTGCATAACATTCAAACTTGTATAGGTTCATACATACATGGACACACACATTCTTAATTAATCCTTTGCATTCCTATTCTGTTACACTTGAACATGCCTTTTTATCATCATTATAATGGAGGCATTGATTATCATACACACACAATTAGTTTTATGTTCAACAATCAACATATTTCTTTGTGTGCAATGCATGAATGCCAACCATTTTCCATTAATTAGTTATACTCAAGTAAAACATGCATTTAGGAAAGGCTACAGTTCATGTTTTTTTTTGTCAAAAACATACTTGATTATACACATACACTTCCTAATGCAAATAAATAGTTTATGGATTCTTATCAAGATTGCTTGATGGCTGATTTTCCTTCTAAACTATCACCTTCCAGAGGATCTCTTGATCATAGCATAGAATTAATTCCTTGTAGTTATCCTCCCCATAAAGCACCTTATATTCATGGACCTTTACATAAAAAAAAAATATAATCAAGTTAAAGATCTACTCCACAAAAGACTTATAAGGCTTAGTTCTTCTCCCTTTGGAGCACCTATTCTCTTAGTGGAAAAGAAGAACACGACTTATAGGATGTGCATTGACTATAGAACACTCAATAAGTTCACAATAAAAAAAGATATCTTAGTCCTAGGGTAATTGACTTGATAGGCAAGCTTCATGGAGCATGTATTTTTAGGAAAATTGATCTTAAATTTGGGTATCGTCGGATATAAATGACACAAAATGACGTTCATAAGACTACCTTTAGAACTCAAACTAGTCACTTGAATTCATGGTAATGCCTTTTGGACTTACCAATGCACTTGTTACATTTGTATGTATGATGAGGAACACTTTCCTTCATTATCAAGCTTTTCTTCTTGTTTTCTTTGGTGATATACTTGTCTATAGTGAGAATGATGATGACCATGATAATCACTTGACAATAGTCTTTAATTTGCTATGCAAAAACAAACTTTATGCCAATCCTAAAAAGAACTCTTTTTTCCAAAAATAACTAGAGTATTTAGGACATATATTTTCTAGTCAAGGCATTCATATAGATCCAAAGAAAATTAAAGTAATTAAGAATTGCTTGTACCTCAATTTGTAAATGATGTACATTCTTTTCTATGGTTGGCTAGTTTTTATAGAAAGTTTGTAAAAGGTTTTTCTTATTTAGTACTTCCACCCATATTATTATTGAAGAAAAAGTTAAAATTTGCATGGGGATTAGCACAACAATAGTCTTTTGAAAAACTCAAACATGCACTTTATCATGCACCTGTTTTGTAGTTACCAAATTTTGCACAACCTTTCCATGTAGTTACAGATGCTAGTGGTTTAGGTATAGGTACTCTATTAATTCAAAATGATCATTCTATTGCTTCAAAACGTAAGAAACTTAAACGTTCAGAAAAGAATTACAACACATATGATAAGTAACTTTTAGCTATTGTGCATGCTTTAAAAATTTGGAAACATTAAATTATGGGTCCTCCAGTTTTAATCAAAACAAAACACAAGCGATTAAGCAATTATTAAACCAATCATTGATTTTTGAAAGACATTAAATGGGCTTCATTCATACAAATTTTTCAGCGTATAATTCATTATCAACCAAGAAAAGCAAATGGTGTAGTTGATGCCCTTATTCACTAAACCCCATAAACTACTATTATTTCAATCAATAATACTGATTGAAATAATATTATTGATTGAAATAATATTCATATCCATTCATTTCATGACATGATTCCTACTTATGCATTTGATATGTATTTTTCACAAACATGGATTGCTTTCAATAATTCTATAATATTTAGTGAGGACCACTACAATTTTCCTAATGGAGTCTAGTGTATGCAATGACATCATGGTAAAATATTAGGATTATTAATGCCACTTCCCATACCTAATCTACCATGGGAACAATTTTTTATGGATTTTATTATTGGTCTTCCAACAACTTCATCTCATAATGATATGATTTGGACAATTGTTGATAGGTTTAGTAAACAGGCATATTTCAATCCTTGTAAGAAGACTCTTTATGCACCTCCAGCTACTAAGTTATTTATTAAATGTATTTTCCACATCATGGTTTTCCAAACGTTATTCCATCAGATCGAGATGTTCGTTTTGTAATAACTTTTGGGTTGAATTATTTCAAAATTTAGGTTACAAAATAGACTTTACCTCTGCATTTCATCCTAAACCTAATGGAAAAAGTGAAGCTATGAATAGTAATATTTTAGATTTATTACGTTGTTATTACTTAGATAATCCAAGTAATTGGGATAAGAAAATTCCTTTACTACAATTTGCATACAATAACATAATACATACCACTACTTAACGTGCACTGTATGAAATTGTTTTTGGTAAAAATCTTCCCACTTCCATGTCTATCACTCAAATTGATATACCTATGGCTGATTATTTTGCACAAGTTCATATTTCTACACTTCATGAGGTTCGTGAACACATTAAAAACAGTCAAGAATATTACATGTGTAATGTTAACAAGAAACAAAGTAGCTAAAAAATTTAATGAAAATGATTTTGTATGGTTACAAATAATTAAAAGAAATTTGAAAAATATTTCACAACATCCTAAGGTTAAACTTGCACCATGTTATTATGGACTTTTTCATATTATTCAAAAACTAAATGAGAATGCTTGTAGATTAGACACAGCTTCTCATTGGAATATACATAATTATTTTCATATTAGTTTTTTGAAATCCTTTAAAGGAGCTTTACCACCCATGCCTATTTAAGCTGATCCTCCTTTACTAGAAGAGGATGCTAAAATTTTAGTTCCAGAGAAAATACTGGAATATGATGTTACTACTACAGGCCCTGATAAGCAATACGATAGATTTTTACTAACAAATAAAAATCACTCAATTAAAGAATGTGAATGGATTCATAAGACATCATTAACTCCACATTATGACCACTTGATTTATGCATATCATTCACAGTCACATTAAAATCTAGTTTTCCATTTCCATGCATGTGTTTTATCATGGAATATGCATATGATTGTTCAATGATGGGACATGTAACTGTCCATCCATGTCTATTTTGTTCTTATCAATTGAGGTTACTTTCTTGTCAACTAGGGGGCATGTTATACGTTATGGAATAATGGATTGCTATATGGATTTTTATGTCTTTTTAATGTGATTGTGTTTTGATTTAGTAGGTGAAGAACCATGAGCGCATGAACACGCATGGACTTATTCAAATATTTTTGAAGATAGTTAAAAGATAGTATTTTAGATATTTTTTGTAAAAATAGTAGATAATTTAGAAAGCGATATTTTTGTAAAAAAAAGTAGATTTCTTAGAAGGCAATAATTTTGTAAATAAAGCAAATTTTCATAAATGCACGCTTTTTGAAGCACCACCCTCATTTACCTTCTATTCAAGACGTAATTAAAAATACCTATAAATACAAATACTCTGAAAGACTTATCCATCAAAATATATGGGAGGAGATTGTACCTAATCTTGTGTTCAATCTCTTATCTCTTTCTATTTTGTGAGTATTTTTGTGAGATTTTGTTTTTGTATGATCTCTATGTATATGCTTTTGCAAGATCCGATCAACATACTATTTCTTAGCCAAAAATAGAAATTTTTTGAAGCGCATAAAGACTTTGGACTTCATTTTCAATGGATATACTCATGCATGCATGGAAAAATCATCAATGAAAGTCACAAACTAAAGGTAGTTCCCAAAAAAGGAGTTTGCATAGGACCACAAACATCTGTGTGCACAAGCTACAATTTCTTAGTAGCTCGTACTAAACCATCTTTTGGGAAGAAGGAAAACTACATTTTGCCCAAAATATAGGTTTCATATACATGTTTACCCGGTGATATTCAGATGACCAAAGCATGCATGCCAAAGCTTCTGCATCTGATGTAGCCTAATAATCATGTACTGTTCATGCTGAATCACTCACAAATTTTCATAGTCTATGAGCTGATATAGGCCATGACATAAAATGCCAGAAGCAATAATGATATCGCCATTTGATAGATCATGAATTGTACATCTGTCATCAATAAATTTCACAACCAAACTGATCTTGGCTAATGCTAAAACTAATAATAGATTTTTCTTGATCGTTTGTTCAAAATAAGCATCTGACAATGTAAAAGATCTAACATAAGTAGTTGTCAAACTGATGTATCAACTCCCATGATAGGGTAAGAGGAGTTATTGGTGCATTTGATGGTATTCCCCATAGGGGCAGGCTCAAGTGGAGTGAATAAATTGCATTGGGAGGTTATATGTTTTGGTTGCCCCACTATCAAAGTACCAAACATCTAAGTCTAATGCAGACATACATTGTTCATGAGAAGATGGGTCATAACTCCAAATAGTAGTAAATGCTCATTCTTCATTCTGCACAAGATTAGCAAACTTTGTTTTGGTTGTAGACGCCTCTGCAACAACCATTCCAGCCTCTTTTGAAGCCATTTTGGGATAGCTCTTTATGGCATGATCATTTCCTTTACAATATTTGCAAAATAATTTTTGCTTGTCTGTTTTCTTCTCGTCTGCATCATCATTGTTTGATTGTGTAGAAGTAGTAGATTTTTGCTTACTCGTAGACACTACAAGGAATACGGGCGTATAGCGACCTAGTTAAGTCGACACAATTTCTTCACTATAAAATTTCAAAATGCATCGTAATGAGCGTCACGATGGGGTCTGCGATGCTTGCATAGAGCGTCGCTAACACGATGGTTTTAAAAAGCATCTCATAAGCAAAGCTTTTTTACATCGCATAAGCGATGCTTTTTGGTGTCATATAAGCAATGCGAAGACATGTCACTTATGCGACGCCAACTCTATGCATAGCATCGCTTACACGATGGTCTGTTGACGGAAAAAAATTAAAACGTTGAAGGCTCTTCGATCGGCATTTTCAAGCATCTGATCAAAGAGCTCTCCAACGTTCGCAATTGCGCTGCGCTTACGAGCTGAAGCAAGTATATGAAAAATTTTTGTTTTTCCTAAGCTCTCTCTCTTATTGTCTCCCCCTATCTCTATTTCTCTCTTTCTACATCTTTCTCTCTTTGAATTATCTCTCTCTCTCTCTCTCTCTCTTTATTGCAGGTTATTCAAGAAGCTAACCAAGGAAAAAGTATGGCTAACTATTGTAAGTACAATTTCTATTCTTTGTATATCATTTGAATTGTGTTATTTTCATCATTATATAGAATACGCACACTTATTGATATGCACTTATACACTTATACATGATGAAGATGCACTTTCACACATCTACACATATACACATGCACATACACACACATATATACACACAGATACGTGTGCACATACACTTAGACATACACACATATACACATGCATATGCACAAACATTTCTACAACCAGATAAAAAGACTTACATGCATGCATTATTGCCTATATATATATATATATATATATATATATATATATATATATATATATATATATATATATATATATATATATATATATATATATATATATATATATATATATACATTAACATATACAAAAATACATGTATATGTGCATCCACATGCATGCACATTCATTGCATGCAGATGGATGCAAATGGAAATGCATCCATATACACATGCATGTTTCATACATATACACATCCATATACATACATTATACACATATATACACATATATATGCACATACGTACACACACATATACACATGCACACACACATGCACATACCTACATATACACATATACATGCACATAAACACATATACACATAGAGTTACACATGTACATGCACATACATATACACACATATACACATGCACATGCACATACTCATACACACATATACACTTACACATGCACATGCACATGCACATACATACATATACACACATACACATGCACATACATACATATACACACACATACATATACACTTAGGTACACAAATATGAATGAATTATATAATTAAAGTATTAAAACACATATACACAGGCACACACACATGCACATACCTATCTATACACATATACATGCACATACACACATATACACATAGAGTTACACATATACATGCACATAGATATACACAAACATACACATGCAGATGCACATACTCATACACACATATACACTTACACATGCACATGCACATACATACATATACACACACATACACGTGCACATACATACATATACACACACATACATATACACTTATGTACACACATATGAATGAATTATATAATTAAATTATTAAAACACATGCTTAATATAAACACTAATCACAATCAATAGAACACTTGTGAATGATTTGAAATGATTGTTTCTCGTTGTCGCTCAATATCCTAAGCATAATATGAAGTCAACCCTAAGTACTTTGAGTGAAATGTTCTTCTTGGTTCTCGTAATTGTTGACTCTAGTTCTTGAAATGTTACAAAAGTTCAAGTTTGCCAACATCTATATATCTACATCTTGAGAATACAACATGAACACAAGAAAGGAGAAAATAACACTACGTACATGCAGCTTTGCATTGGTATATTTATTGCGATATTATTGGTTAAGATTTCAATCATCCACAATTTACTAGAGTGGTTCATAATTCATGAGTAGTTGCTTACATGGATATAGGTGTCATGATATGTGGAGAACTCCAAAGAGAATTTTTAAAACTATTGAAATAAAAAAAAACCAACATATTGGGTGTCATTAGCTAGTATGAATATGATGTTTGATATTCAAGAACTCTCTTCATTAATTCACCCTTGGAATCATCGACATGCACAATAGCAAAAGGCACAAGAACTCTCTTCATTTATTCACCCTTGGAATCATCCACATGCACAATAGCGAAAGGTGCTGAACTTACATTTTTTTCTGGTGTCAAAAACATATGTTTACTTCTTAATTGAGACTTCAATTAGATTACTATACATTTATTCTAAGTGAAATTATGCAAGAGGAAAATTTGAACAAGTTGCTTTAACTTTTTTCCATCAATCTAAAATTGTTTGGAGTTTCAATCACCCAATTTTAAATCGTTAGTCATAATTGTCAATGTGTGCATAACAGCCTAGTTTTTGTAGTTGCAAGGTGATTGGTAAAAGAAAAATCAATGGAAATTATGGTAAATCACAAATATCTTTCATATCTTCATCCTTTGGTGTTAATATTCTACCGACAGAATGCCTTCATTCATAAAAAATGTTATTATGAACGTATTATTGTAATTAATACACACGTAGCATTTGATCTCATTACATAAGTTTGTAATTAACGTATTCCAACAAACTTTAAAATTACTCTTACAAGTCTCATTGCCAGCGGAGTGCTTCTGTCATGAGAGTTGGACGTAAGACCGAAACATACAAAGGCCTTCATTCTCCTTCCTCTGGGGCTAGCCTTACTCCTTGATCACCACTCCCGTTCTTGAACCTTCCGGCAGAGGAGCTTGCTCTTGTGATTTTTGTCTATGACCATGCGACTTAGAATGAATGTGTCACACAGCTTTTGTTTGGTATAGTTTATCTATCCTCTTACTTTCTAACACAGATATAGGTCTCTCCCTTTAAACCA
Source organism: Ceratopteris richardii (assembly GCA_020310875.1). NCBI lineage: Eukaryota > Viridiplantae > Streptophyta > Polypodiopsida > Polypodiales > Pteridaceae > Ceratopteris > Ceratopteris richardii. The sequence continues at coordinate 107,439,473 of CM035434.1, forward strand.
TAATGCATCATATCATGGTTTGGATTTCTCATTTTGAGATTCCACTGTGCTTTTGATAGTATGTTTTTCCACGTCCTGGTCATATGGACACCATCTCCTTCTGTGCCCTTATCTCTCTCTCTCTCTCTCTCTCTCTCTCTCTCTCTCTCTCTCTCTCTCCCCTCCCTCCACACATTATTGCATGTCCATGTGTGTGCATGTTTTTGGTATGGCTTTCGTGCAAACACAGAGAAGAATGTTGAATCTAAAGCTTAGTTGGAATCCTAGGCTTGGTTTTATTTTACTGACGTCCTTATGCATGAACAATAGCTTGATCATTAGATTTTGTGCATGTCTAGGCCTTCGAGCTTCTCATATCAGCTATGTAAAGAATGTCTGACCACGGATGCCACTATTTTTGTTTAATTACATTGATAAAAAGTTGCATGGTATTTTTGAGGCAGACAGCTATGGAGAGATGAACATCAATCCATATGCCTCGACTAATGGGAAGCAGAAGACATAGTTTCCAGCTCAAGTTCTTTGCTTAGATTTAATAATCTCTGATATTACATTAGGTCACTGTCTGAGGCATAATGAGGTTTTGTTTACAGGTAGGCACGCGTACAGGTGAGATGTCAGTGTGCAACATTGACAAAAAGCATATACAAGGGAGCATTAGGAGCGAATTATGTGAATTATTCACAGGAGAAAATCCTATTTGAGTTAAATCATGTGCAGATAGATAAGCTTATATCTCTTTTCATGAGAAACTCGTTGAGTGTCAGTAGACAGTTTCTGGGTTTACAACGTGGGTCCATGTCAAGGGACAAAGGAGAAGATGTTGACGGTTGCAGGCTCGAATGTTCACTAATATGTGGGCTTTTGGAGAGCATATTAGAATCAAAGCCATTGATTCTTTACATAAAACAGAGGATTCTAGTATTGTTGCTTCTTTCAAGCAACTATCACGTGCTAGCTCAAAAGACAGGAACCTTATAGATAGCGAACTTGGTTACCTAGAAACTATTGTTGGTATCTACGAAATTTCATTTCGTACATTCAAACAAAGTTTATATTTTTTATGATAGAGTTAGTTATTTTTTGAAGCACCTAATAATAGGTTTTTTTTGTGATATATTTTTTAAGCAATATGAACTTCTTCAACAAGTTTTTTATATGTTCTGATTTCATCTGTTAATTACATGTCTTTCAAGCCAACACTGAACCCTGTTTGGAAAAGCCATTCATGCACAACATGTTGAAGGCATGTTAGGAACTGAAGAGCACTTTCAGTCCCTTTTTGATAGCAAAGACTTGGGACAATTCCCGTATGGCAATCTGTTAACCATTTATTGCCAACAAGACACTGCATTATCTCGCTATCATGCACAACTACACTGCCTAAATATGTGTACTCTACACCAGAGGGAAAGGTCATATTTAAGACCTGTATCCCTATCCACAAAGGAGCTTTTATACCCGGTGCCTTAGTTATTGTAGGCATGGGAGCACTAGAGTCACAATACATATTTAACATTTGAATTTCATGTTTTAACAGCCAAAAATGATTTTCTAAAATCAAATGGCTTGAAAGGATGCCATCCTCAAATAATTTCAGTAAAGCTTGGCCTCCTTGGGTAGATATTAACTGATGACTTAAATCCAACAATTCAGAGATCTCAGCCTTCTCTCTCTCTCGCGTGCTCTCTCTCTCTCACTCTCTCTCTCTCTCTCTCTCTCTCTCTCTCTCTCTCTCTCTCTCTCTCTCTCTCTCTCTCTCTCTCTCTCGTTCTCTTCTTGCTCTTGCATGCTAATCCGGGCACAAATGTGTCAGGTGAAATCGAACTTTTTTTTTATGTGTGTGTATGTGTCTATGTGTGTATGTGTGTGCATGTATGTATGCATATGTGTGTGTATGCATGTGTATATGTGTGTATGGATCATTATGTGTGTATGTGTGTATGTGTCTATGTGTGTATGTTTGTGTGTGTATATGTGTGTGTGTAGGTTAATGTGTTGCAATAAATTAAATGCATGATCTCTTCAAGTTTAAAATGGTATTTTATGAAGTAAAGAAAAAAAAAGGGGCGAAAAAACATTTCGATGATGGTACGTAACTCTATCATGGTCTTAACTGGTAACATTCCAAGTGTGAAACAGTGAAGATGTCTCTGAATCTGTAGTGCTACCCTTGCTGGATCAGTTTTCCTCTTTATTGTGTTCGAAGAAATGGCAAGAATGGATTTGTCATCTATGCCTTTCAAAGATGTGCTGGAGCATCTTAGAAGGGTCTCCTAGAAAATGAGAAGGGAAAACAAATCATGATGATGTAACTTCCGAGAGTCTTCTTTGATTTGTCTTACCTCAAAAACCAATTATGTTTTAACAACATTACATTAAAATCAAAACTATAAGAAGAGATCATAATTGTCAAAGATTACCTTTAGCAATTCAATGGGATTACTCTTTGTTGGTGCAGACTGGCGAAATGCATAACTATAAGTTGGTTCAATCAATGATGTCACGGCCAGTACACCAACAAGCTCTGAACCAAGGCCACGACTCTGTGGATCCTTTGATTTCTAGTTTGCTTCTTTGATGTTCTCCAAAACTTCGTAATTGAATTGTATTACATGATTGTGTGTTCGTGTCTGAACAGGAGCATCATATGCTAAATACACTTCCCTTAACCCATACATACATTTTCGAAAAAGTTCTCCAGGCCCCTCAGCTCCATACCCTTTTCCAGGTTTTCGGGAACACACTAAATGATAAAGGAATTCTTTGGAGGTTAAACCATCTAAAAAGCAAGAATGAATTATTGCCAAACCATCATGAAAGTTAGAAAAGAACAACTCCTCTCCGTTTACAAACTGTAAACCTAAGCATGCACACTGTTATATCAAGTTTGACAATGATCCTTTGCTTCTATCCCTTATCATTGCCATCATGGAATTGGATGGCCAGCTATGCCTCTCAACAACGGTCGGTATCTCCCCAAGAACATGTTGAAATTCACAAATTGCTGATCTTCTAGCACTAATTTCTTCAACTAAGCTAAGAAAATTTTCTTGGTAACCATAGTCAAGGATATCACTATGACATGGATTGATAAAAGTTCTTGGAATGAGTTCCTCTTTTCCTGACAGGACTAATCGGATCTGCCTTTCCAAAGTGAGAACTCTCTGAGAAGACAATCTACCATCATCTACAACAATATGAACTTCTTCAAAAAGTTATTTATATCTTCTGATTTCATCTGTTAAGTACATGTCTTTCAACCCAACACTGAACCCTCTTTGGAAAAGCCATTCATGCAGAACATTTTGAAGGCATGTTAGGAACTGAAGAGCAGTTTCAATCCCTTTTTGATAGCAAAGACTTGGGACAATTCCCGTCTGGCAATCTGTTAACCATTTATTGCCAACAAGACATTGCATTATCTCGCTGTCATGCACAACTACACTGCCTAAATATGTGTACTCTACACCAGGGGGAAAGTTCATATTTAAGAACTGTATCCCTGTGTGAATGCATGTGTATGTGTGTGAATGCATCATTATGTGTGTATGTGTGTATGCATCTATGTGAAAAATGAGGAGCTGAGCTTAAACACACTCTCAAAGAATATATGAGATGAGATATGAGAGACAAATAAGAGAGCAATCCTTAAACCAACAAGAATACAAAGTTCAGTAGTAGAAGCTAACTCAAGCTCAAACTACTGGAAAAGAACAAAGCTAATAACACTCAAATGAGCTCAATGATACAAATGAAGCCAATGTATAATGTTCAAATGTGTGTGGTATACACCACTCCACTTCAGTCCCTAGGATGCACTCCAGAACTACAAGAAATGAGTCGAGTGTCTCACAACTCCAGCCCTCTGTTTGTCTACGAAAAATGCTCAGAAGCTTTTGTTTAAATAGGCATAACTTTCTAATGCATGGGAGTTTGGTGAAAATGGTTTAGATGGAGACTCTCCATGATATGGAGAAAAAATTTGCTGAAGTAACCATTTTGAGATTACACACGTAGCTCAAGATACAAGCTTCCAAAGTTGGCCTACTCGCCGTTTTCGACAATCTGCCAATTCTCTACCTACCAACTTGTGGCCAGCATAACTTCATTTTGGAGATGCGTTTGCGGAAGATGTTTGGTGAGCTGGTACTTGATATTATGGAGAACATTTCAGCTTTTAGATCAACCAAAAAAGATGCACGATTAGTGAGGTATGATCCCTGCAAAACTGCCTTCAGAAAAGGTGTGCTGCTGTCCTGAAATATTTCCTAAATTAGAGGAACACTTTTCCAACTTGGCATTGACTTCAAATATGCTTTATTCACGACTATGGCTGATGTGGAAAACATAATAAATCACTCTAATAATATAATGAACTTTAATAAAGAGTTCAACCTATAATAATACTTTGAAGATATGATGTGGACTTGCATATTCCAACAATCTGTATGTGTGTATGCATGTGTATGTGTGTGAATGCATCATTATGTGTGTATGTGTGTATGTGTATATGTGTGTGTATGTGTGTGCACGTCTATGTGTATGTGTGTGCCTATGAGTGTGTATCTGTTTATGTGTGTGTATGTGTCTATGTGTGTGTATGTGTCTGTGTGTATGTGTATGCATGTATGTATGCATATGTGTGTGTATGCATTATGTATGCATATGTGTGTGTATGCATTATGTATGTGTATGTATGCATGTGTATTATGTATGCATATGCATTATGTATGTGTATGTATCCATGTGCATTATGTATGCATATGTGTGTATGCATGTAAGTATGTATGTATGTATGCATATGCATATGCATTATGTATGCATATGTATGCATGTATGTGTATGTGTGTGCATGTCTCTCTATGTGTGTGTATGTGTGTATGTGTGTGTATGTGTGTGTATGTGTGTGTGTATGTGTGTGTATGTGTGTGTATGTGTGTGTATGTGTATATGTGTGTGCATGTGTATGCATTATGTATGTGTATGTTTGCATGTGCATTATGTATGCATATGTGTGTGTATGCATATATGTGTGTGTGCATGTATATATGTGTGTGTATGCATGTATATATGTGCGTATGCAACATTATGTGTGTATGTGTGTATATGTGTGTGTATTTGTGTGTGTATGTGTGTGTGTCTATGTGTATGTGTGTGTGTGTGTCTATGTGTGTATATGTGTGTGTGTATGCATATGTATGTGTGTGTAAGTGTGTGTGTAAGTGTGTGTGTGTGAGCATACCTGGTCTGTCTCTTTGCGTCTCTCTCTATCTCTCTCTGTCTGTCTCTCTCTCTCTCTCTCTCTCTCTCTCTCTCTCTCTCTCTCTCTCTCTCTCTCTCTCTCTCTCTCTCTCTCTCTCTCTCGTTCTCTTGCTCTCGTCTAGATCTTGGCACAAATGTGCCGGGAGAAATCGATTTTTTTTTAACATTCTAGAGCGTTATTATGCGACGTGCTGGAAAGGACGACACATATGCGACGCTATCCTATTTGCCCACGTCGCAAATAACGTCGCTAGGTAGCGACGCTATTTGGGATGTAGAGATTTAGCATCGCATAAGCAATGCAGGCATTGCTTATGCGATGTATCCCCTTGAAAAAAAAATTCAAAAATAGGATCGTCGCTTATGCGATGCTAGCATTGCATAAGCGACGGTGCTCTTTTTTTTTTCAATTCGGGGGCATCACTATGCCCCCCTATTTCTCGTAGTGAGATGAGCTCCATTTACCTTTGCCCCTCTCACTAGCCAGGAACGCTTGATCTTCAACATGCATAATGGACCTGCTTTGACTAGATTGATCTTTTTGCAATAGAATAGAGACTAACTCCACAAATGTTTAGGCATTTGGATTGCCTCTTTCATCATCAATCAAAGAGTAGAAGCAAAACTCTCATATGAATATGGAAGAACATTCTCAAGACTGTGCATAAGTGAATTGTCAGGCAAAACTTTATAAGCAAAAATCAACTACTACTTCAAATCTTTGATCTTTGTCAAAAACTTATCCATGGAATCTCCTTCATTCACATGCTCACTCTCCAACTCTTTTTGGAGATAAGCAACACGATCCTCATTCCTTGCTGAGTATAAAGTGGTAAGTGTATCCCAAACATCCTTTGCTATTTTGGAGGAGTAAATGTGAGGAATAATTGCACCTTTGATAGACAATGCCATCAATGCATGTGCTTGAGCATCTTTTCCATCCCAAGAAAGCTGCTCTATGTAGGTGCACAAAAACCATAGCACGAATAGGAATTTGAAGAGTATCACCATCTTCGATGCCATCTGCATCAGCTTCAATAACTGTATTTGGAGCTGTAATAGGACATTTTTCAACATCCTACACAATATTCGAGATTCCATTTGCAACGAATACATGATGCATCATATAAGCCCATAATGGGTAATTGTTACCGTCCAACTTATCCTCAACAACCAACATATGGAATACATCACTGCTTTTAGCCATGGACATCGAATAAAATACCTTGATGCAAAAAAAATGATTGAATCTCAAAAAGTTGAACAAAAAACTACCCTCCTGAGTTCTCCTAAACTTGTAGTACGCTTCAAGGCGCTTATACTAGTCAACCAAAATTTGTATATATATTTGGCATAAAAAGGAAAATTTTCCTGCACAAGCATTGTGATAGTGTGTTCCAAGGCCGAAATGAGCTTAGATCATGATCCCGGCACCACAGACCGAAGCATTTTTGAATTCCTTATCATCTTGAGTATGCTCATCAATTTTGGTGCGATTATGAGACTCTGACCAGAGCTGTGTCAATGACACCCTAAATGAAGCAGAGACCTAATTTGATACCAATTGTTGGAGTTTGAGGTCTACCGAAGCATGCAAACAACATAAGGAAGAAATTTTGATAATTTATCTGAGACAAAATCATCTACATCTTTGTGTACCATATTCCAATGGATGGAGGGATGTCTTGGTGGTTAAAAAAAATTGATTCTTGTTCTTATTCCTAATTCTTACAAGCAAAGATCATTGCTACCCCAATCTCATACTACTTTCAATTGATGCATAAATAGTCTTCCTAGAATCATCTCATAGTATCTCACTTGGTTGAAGTTATAACTAACTTAGTGTGATCAAAATCCACTCAAAAGTGTTAAGTTTCACATTCTCTAGCAAACCAATGGGTCATTCTACATGTATATCATCCTATTGTAATTTTAGATGAGCATGACATTAAGTTATTAACTTCTACATGTAGATAAATACTATTTGTGGATAAAATTACATCAATTGCTTCCAATTTGAATGATAAATAGAGATCAAAGAAGCTCCATGGTTTACATATTAATTATTGTAGAAAATTTATGTGATAGAAGGTTTTTGGAGTTTGGGGAATCATGAATGTAATAAACGAAAGAAATGAAGAAAAGAAGTTCAAGTCACACCACATAGTGTATTTCTAACTGTAGAATGTATAAAGATAAGCATCCATTTAGGGTTTTCAGCATATGTAAAGCCTGGGATACCTCAAAAGAGGAAAAAACGTACCCTAAAAGTCCTAATTATGTTCAAATACATCACTAACAAAACATACTAACAAATTCCATCCTAAGGATGACACATTGAACAAGTGGCTGACACTCATGTATAAGTGTCAAAAATATGGACTAAGTTCAATCCACAAAAGGGAGTAAGCCTAAAGCTTTGAGATAAGATTTGAAATTCTCACGAGCATCTATCTGGCAAATAACCACTACTTGAAACAATGATAATGCACCTCTGTGCATTTAGTGAAAGCATGAAATAGTGGATTCCTTGCAATTTCCAATGCATGCGCTCAATAATAGTTGTGAATTATTTCATATATTTAAACTTACAAGTAGAAGTGACCACTATAGGTTACTTCTTTCTCAACCAAGATATGCATGAAATACCAAGTATGAAGTGAAAAACCCTTAAGGAAACAAGAGTCTCATAATAACAAATCCTATCTAAGTAAAAGAAGGCATGTAAAGTCTCACAATAATCATGCATCTTGGGATAAAATATTGCATTCATACTCCCCTTTGGGATAAAAGAATCTGAGCCATTAGGTATGAGGTAAGAAGAAGAAGATAGGTTTGATTTCTTGTCATTGCTTAACTTTGGACTATGCATGTTTGAAAGAAACCAAATTGAATACCAAGCGAAGTGATGCACATATCTGCATGAACTGAATGCCCAAATAATGATGGAGATGCCCAAGGTCTCACATTTCAAAAGAGGCATGCATATCATTCTTAAAGTGAAAATTATACATCTCATTGAACCAATGAGTAGCATGTCATGTACATAAAAAATAATGCCAAGAAGTCCATCATGTAGACACTATACATAGAAGGTGGTTTTAGCTGGAATCTTCTAAAATTCATGTTCTAATCAGTAGGCATAGATCTTCTCATACAAAGCATGTGGTGTTTGCCTTAATCCATACTATGCATTCTTTAACGTGCACATTTTGACTTCATACACGTTTTACACACCATTGTGCTGAAAAACATACACTTGTTCATGCAAGCCCCCATTTAGGAATATACTTTTAAAGTCAAATTAATTGATGTATATTTCAATCATTATGAGGTACAAGTGAAGTGTGTGTATATAATGTGCTTGTAGTCATTATTATTTATGTTGATGAATGGGTTGATTTGTACGCCTCTTTAAGAATGGTCCGTTTGGGAAACTATATAGACATTGTTTTTCATCAAACAAGCATTATATTGCCATGGATTTAGTTTTAGCAAATAATATTGCATATGTTATATTAAGAGCTACATGTAGATAAATATTGTTTGCACAAGAAATTACATCAATTGCTTCCAATTTGAAAGATAAATAATTATCAAAGAAGCTCCATGGTTAACATATTAGGTTATTGTAGAACATGGATGTGATAGAAAGTTTCTAGAATTTGGGGAATCATGAATGTAGTAAAAGAACAAAAGGAAGAAACTGAAGCTTTAGATCACAACACATAGTGTATTACTAAGTGTAGAATGCACAAAGATAAGTATCCCTTTATGGTTTTGAGCATATATAAACTCTCGGAAACCTCAAAAGAGGAAAAAATGTGAAAGTCCTAACTATGTTTAAATACATTACTACGAAAACATACTAACAAATCCATCCTAGGAATCACACTCTAAACAAGCAGTTGACACTCATGTATACACGTCAAAAAATGTGGACTAATTTCAATCCACAAAAAGGGAGTAAGCTCAAAGCTTTGGGAGAAGCTTTGAGATTCTCATGAGCATCTATCTAGAAAATAGCCACTACTTGACACAATGACAATGCACCTTTGTGCATTTAGTGAAAGCATGAAGTAGTGGGTTGCTTGCAAATTCCCATTGCATGCACTCAATAATAGATGTGCAAGTTGTCACATATCTAGCCTTACAAGTGGAAGTGATAACTATAGGTTGCTTCTCTCTCAACCAAGATATGCATGAACTATGAAGTATGCAGAAAAACACTTAAGGACACAAGATTCTCATAATAACCAACCCAATCAAAGTAAAAGAAGGCATTGATGTCTTGCAATAATCATGCATTCTAGGATAAAACACTGCATTCATACTCCCTTTGGGATGAAAGAATCCAAGTCATCAGGTATGAAGTAACTAGCAAACGATAGCTTTAATTTCTTGCCATTGCTTAAGTTTGGGCTATCACTACAAGGTAGACGGGTGCATAGCGACAGTTAAAGGCGACACAATTTAGCCGTTATAAAATTGCAAAAAGCATCACAAGCAGCATTGAGCGCGGACTGTCGATTAAATGATGAGCAAGAAGAACCCTTTTTTTGACATGTGGTGGGAAGGATGTGCGATGCTGGTAGTGAGCATCGCTAAAGTGACGGTTTAAAAACGCATCACATAAGCGATGCTAATCAACGTCGCTTATGCAATGCAAATTCTAGTGGTCCTTATGATGCCTTACCATCCCTTACACGATGGCTTGTTGATGAAAAAAGATAAAAATGTTGGAGTTTTTTTGATCGGCACGGTTATGCATCTGATGGAAGGGCTCTTCAACGTTCGCAATTGTGCTATGCTTAAGAGATGAAACAAGTATATGTAGAATTGTTGTTTTGCCTAATCTCTATCTTATTGTCTCTCTCTGTCTCTGTTTCTCTCTTTCTACCTCTTTCTCTCTTTGAATTCTCTCTCTCTCTCTATATATATTGTAGGTTATTCAAGAAGCTAACCAAGCAAAAAATATGGCTAACTATTGTAAGTACAATTTCCATTCTTTGTATATGATTTGAATTGTATTATTTTAATTAGTTAGCATACTTACAATTATTGATATGCACATATACACTTATACATGATGAAGATGCACGTTCACACATATACACATGCACATATACACTCATATATACACACACATACATGTGCACATACACTTACACATACACACACATACACATGCATATGCACAAACATTTCTACAACCACATAAAGAGACTTGCATGCATGCATTATTGCATATATATACACACATACACACATTAACATATAATTAAATACATGTATATGCACATCCACATGCATGCACACTCACATGCATGCACATGGATGCAAATGGAAATGCATCCACACGCACATGCATATTTCATACATATACACATGCATATACATACACTTGTATATGTTTATACACATAGACATACATATGCACATATGTATATATACACACACATGCACATATATATGCCCATACGTACATACACATATACACATACACACACATGCACGTACATACATATACACATATACATGCACATACACACATATACGCATACACTTACACATATACATGCACATACATATACACACACATACACATGCACATGCACATGCACATACACATATACACTCATATACACTTACACATGCACATGCACATACGTACATATACACACATACACATGCACATGCACATACACATACATACACATATACACTTAGACATGGACATGCACATACATGCATATACACATATACATATGTACATACATTCATATACACACACATATACATGCACATATGTCCACACACATATACATGTACACGTATACACATATGAATGAATTATATAATTAAAGTACTAAAACACATGCTTAATATAAACAATAATAACAATCAATAGAAAAAGCTTTGCATTACTTAATACCATACACACAATTCAAAACATAAGTGAAATGAACTATATATATATATATATATATATATATATATATATATATATATATATATATATATATATATATATATATATATATATATATATATATATTGTTGCAAAACAATGTCCCAATAGTTCTTTTTGCTTAGGTAATACAACAGGTATAGTATCTTGTAAGCCTCCCTCTACAAGTAAATCGGGTAGGTGCAATGGCTACGTTGTTGGCCTCCTATCGAACCCACCCGGGTTCCACTCCCGACGGAAGCGCACTGTGGCGTCACATCTTTTTCATGCTTTTCAAAATCTAGAAGCATACGGACAGCGATGAGAGGCGACGGACGCGAATATATCTTTTTGTGTTTTAGATCGCTACGATCTTGTGCTTTTGGAGGAGCTTTTGGAGAGATATACAAGGCTATATAAGAAGAGCTTTGCTCATTGTTCAAAGCATCCTTCACCTATTTCAACACAAGCTTTGGAAGCTTTGTTACCTCACTAGAGGTGGTGCTTCTAGCACATGGGGTAGCCATGCTGCTATCTTGGAGCATGTTGAGGAGCGGCTATGGAGTTCTTCTTGGAGGAGAAGAATGTGCTCACACTCTTGATTATGGAGAGAACTTGTCCATCAGCAGCTTGGTGGTGTGGATCAAGATTGTATTCTACATGAAGATTTCGGGTTACTTAAAAGACATTGAATGATGGTTAACATACGATTCGCATCTTATGTTAAGAATTCAGGTACATATTCTCTTTATGCACATAGGTACTACTTGGAGTTTATGGAGGCAGTAACGTCCATATCAGGAGGAGTCATATTCGGCATAGGTACAAGAGAATCAGTACGTATATGCTTTATGCATATTTGGATGAAGTGTTAGAGAAGATATGTTCATATGAGTTTGAGGATTTCTGGCAACAAACTTGTTAGCACTCTTTGCTACTTTTGTAAGTATGTCATCTTTTCACACACATGTTTGACTTAGGGTCTTCCATAGCCTAATGTTAGATGAGGGTTTGTTGATTATCAGTTCTAGACTGATCCTCCCTCTTTCTGTCACTCATAGTCACTCTTCTACAACCTATTAGGTCAGACATCTCATATATATTCAAATTTTTGTCCATACATCTGAATATTCTTGTTACATTTGTACATTCACTCATCCATCTATTTCTATTCACATAGAGTGGTTGAGAGTTTTGGTCCCACATTGTAATTTGACATTTGTATATATGAGTGTGAGTAAGCAGTGGCTTACATAACACTTTACACATGTTGTCTAGTCTTTCTCTATCTTTGTCTCATCAATTGTATGATTAAGTGTGGTATGTTCATGTTTTGTCAATATTGGAAAATTGTTGGATTCTATGTTGTAGATCATGGATCTATGGAACTTGGATCTGTGGTATTAGTAATGCGCCTACTAAATTTCCAACATTTGGTATCAGAGCTTTAGGGTTTTGATATCAGAGTTCATTCAGGCTCTTATATTCATAGGTTCCTAGTCTTCGAGGTTTACAACATATGATTTAAGAGCATCTTCTAACATTTTACATTTGACATACACACTTAATCTAGATGAGTAGAGATTTGAGAATTAGACAATTCAGTGACATGTTTATTCATTAGTGTAGAGTATGAAGTTGATGATCTCTTAGCAGTCGAATACTTTTGGAAGAGTATGAAAATACTTTACAGAAGTATTGTTTGAAGACCAAGACTTGATGAAGAGAAGGCTACTTCAAATTCAAGAAAGAATAATGGTTTGGAGAATATGAAGGAATCAGATCAACATCAAATCACAGGTATCAGTTTCTACTATCATATTATCATTTGCAGGTCATATCTTAGAATAGCAGTTATGAATAGATTTGAAGGATTCAAGGAGTGCTTTTAAATAATTTCATTTCTTGAAAGCTGAAGGCTACATCAAAAACAGGTATCTAGAGGTTTTTCTAGACAGTTTTTGATAGATCTCATTTAGGAAACGAAAGCTCATCTAAGATGACAAATTTGGAGATGGAATGAGTTTTATGTTCAGCCAACATTTTGTTGTAAGTTGGTTGGAAGGTTTTTATCTAGATACAAAATGTGATCTAGGTATCTAAAGAGGTAACTCTAGAAATTTGATTCATCATTAAGACAAAAGGTTGGTGAATTCAATCGCATCACTCACATTTGAAGCAGAGTTTTAATTCAGGGAATATGCGGATATGATAAACCATGATTCTATGTTCACTTCCATTTGTATACCATGTTTGTTTTGTCTCTTACTCTTAGCACTAGAGGAAGAGAAAAGAGTTCATTTGAAGAAGTTAAGAAGTGCTTACTACTTCAAGATGAAGAAAACAAAAGGTATGGAAGAGAAGTTTGAAGATGTTGACATCATCGAGTGGAAGAAAGATGCAGAAGAAGAAAGTCCAACATTTCCAAAGGAAACGTAAGACTTCCTTTTCTCTTATATTTTTCGTATACTTTTCCTAATTTTATCCTCTACACCCAAAGAGAAGTCTACAAGAACATCTTGTGTGAAGAAGAGGCAATTTCTTGTTTTGCATGATACTTGGTCATGATCTACTAGATTTGACAAAGAATTGCATTGAGAGAAAGAAAAGCAGCAGATTTCGGAGACAACTTGTATATTTTGACTCATATGTATCATACATATACACATATACACATGCACATACACACACATATATACACACACATACATGTGCACATACACTTACACATACACACACATACACATGCATATGCACAAACATTTCTACAATCACATAAAAAGACTTGCATGCATGCATTATTGCATATATATATATATATATATATATATATATATATATATATATATATATATATATATATATATATATATATATATATATATATATATATATATATATATATATATATATATATACATACATACACACATTAACATATACTTAAATACATGTATATGCACATCCACATGCATGCACATGGATGCAAATGGAGATGCATCCACATGCACATGCATGTTTCATACATATATGCATATACATATACTTGTATATGTTTATAGACATACACATACATATGCACATATGTATATATACACACACATACACATATATATGCACATACGTACACACACATATACACATACACACACATGCACATACATACATATACACATATACATGCACATACACACATATACACATACACTTACACATATACATGCACATACATATACGCACACATACACATGCACATGCACATGCACATACACCTATACACACATATACACTTACACATGCACATGCACATACATATATATACACACACATACACATGAACATGCACATACACATACATACACATATACACTTACACATGCACATGCACATACATGCATACTTTTCAGCACCCTTCTCTATCCAATTTCTCACCAATACAGAAGACAATCCCCTTACAACCCACAAAACTTCCAACCCTTCAAACTACAATGATGGATGCTTAACAAACGCAACCCAGTATCACTTGCTGGCATTTTGATAAGTTTGGTGGGACTAAAGCTAAATGTAGGTTGCGAATTCATGATATGAAACCTGTAAGAGCGCAAGTACACAACATGGAGGTGGTTCATGAAGACACTCAACCTTATTGGACCGAAAAAGCATGGGGAAAAGATCTAAGTACCTTGGGTAATGAAATTTCTATCCATTCTTTACTTTGCATACAAGGTACTATTAATGGTAAAGTTGTTAATATTTTACATAATGATGGTAGTTATCACGAGTTTATTTCATATACACTAGAACAAATCTCCAATTATATCCACTTCCTTCTATGTATAAACTTAAGGCTAAATTTCAAGGAAATAGATATAATGTTCAAGTGAAGTGCATAACATTCAAATTTGTATAGGTTCATACAAAGATGGACACACATTCTTAATTAATCCTTTGCATTCCTATTCTATTACACTTGAACATGCCTTTTTATCATCATTATAATCTATGCATTGATTATCATACACACAAAATTAGTTCTAAGTTCAACAATCAACATATTTCTTTCTGTGAAATGCATGAATTCCAACCATTTTCCATTAATTAGTTATACTCAAGTAAAACATGCATTTAGAAAAGGCTACAATTCATGTATTTTTTTTGTCAATAACATACTTGATTATACACATACACTTCCTAATGCAAATAAATAATTTATGGATTCTCATCAGGATTGCTTTATGGCTGATTTTCCTTCTAAACTATCACCTTCGAGGAATCTCTTGATCATCATATAGAATTAATTCCTCGTAGTTATCCTCCCCATAAAACACCTTATAGGCATGGACCTTTACATAAAAAATAAATAGCTAATCAAGTTAAAGATCTACTCCACAAAAGACTTATAAGGCTTAGCTCTTCTCCCTTTGGAGCACCTATTTTCTTAGTGGCAAAGAAGAAAAAGACTTATAGGATGTGCATTGACTATAGAGCACTCAATAAGTTCACAATAAAAAATAGATATCCTATTCCTAGGATAGATGATTTGATAGGCAAACTTCATGGAGCATGTATTTTTAGGAAAATTGATCTTAAATTTGGGTATCATCAGATATGAATGACACAAAATGACGTTCATAAGACTACCTTTAGAACTCAAACTGGTGAGTTTGAATTCATGGTAACGCCTTTTGGACTTACCAATGCACTTGCTACATTTGTGTGTATAATGAATAACATTTTCCCTGATTACCAAGCTTTTCTTCTTGTTTTATTTGGTGATATACTTGTCTATAGTGAGAATGATGATGACCATGATAATTACTTGACAATAGTCTTTAATTTGTTATGCAAAAACAAACTTTATGCCAATCCTAAAAAGAGTTCTTTTTCCCAAAAAGAACTGGAGTATTCAGGACATATATTTTCTAGTCAAGGCATTCATGTAGATCGAAAGAAAATTAAAGTAATGAAGAATTGCTTGTACCTCAATTTGTAAATGATGTACATTCTTTTCTATGGTTGGCTAGTTTTTATAGAAAGTTTGTAAAAGGTTTTTCTTATTTAGTACTTCCACTCATATTATTATTGAAGAAAAAGTTAAAATTTGCACGGGGATTAGCACAACAATAGTCTTTTGAAAAACGCAAACATGCACTTTCTCATGCACCTGTTTTGTAGTTACCAGATTTTGCACAACCTTTCCATGTAGTTACAGATTCTAGTGGTTTAGGTATAGGTACTGTATTAATGCAAAATGATCATTCTATTGCTTCAAAGGTAAGAAACTTAAACCTTCTGAAAAGAATTACAACACATACGATAAGTAACTTTTAGCTTTTGTGCATGCTTTAAAAATTTGGAAACATGAACTTATGGATTTTGAGGTTTTTATCAAAACAAAACACAAGCGATTAAGCACTTATTAAACCAATCATTGATTTTTGAAAGACATTAAATGGGCTTCATACATACAAAAGTTTTAGCCTATAATTCATTATGAAGCTTGAAAAGCTAATCTTGTAGTTGATGCCCTTATTCGCTTAACCCCACAAACTAATACTATCTCAATCAATAATATTTATGCTATTCATATCCATTCATTTCATGAACTGATTCATACTTATGCATCTGATTTGTATTTTTCACAAACATGGATTGCTTTCAGTAATTCTATAATATTTAGTGAGGATCACTACACTTTTTCTATTGGACTCTTGTATTTACAACACAAGTTATGCATCACACAAGGTTTTAAAGATTTTTTTATGAAAGAGATCCATGAACCAGTGTATATGGGTCATAGGGGCATACAAAGTACTATTTCTATGTGTAAAGAATTTTTCTTTTGGCCACATATGGAAAAGGGTATTGCATAGTATGATTCCCATTGCATTGTGTCTCAGTGTATGAAATGACATCATGGTAACGCATTTGGATTATTAATGCTACTTCCCATACCTAATCTACCATGGGAACAAATTTTTATGGATTTTATTATTGGTCTTCCAACAAGTTCATCTCATAATTTTAGTGATTTGGACAATTGTTGATAGGTTTAGTGAACATGCATATTTCATTCCTTGTAAAAAGACTCTTTTTGGGTTGCATTATTCCAAAATTTAGGTACCAAAATAGACTTTAGCTGTACATTTCATCCTAAAAGTAATGGACAAAGTGAAGCTATGAATAGTAGTACTTTAGATTTATCCAAGTAATTCGGATGAGAAAATTCCTTTACTACAATTTGCATACAATAACATAACACATACCACTACTTGACGTGCACTGTATGAAATTGTTTTTGGTAAAAAACTTCCCACTCCCATGGCTATCACTCAAATTGATATACCTATGGCTGATTCTTTTGCACAAGATCATATTTCTACACTTCATGAGGTTCATGAACACATTAAAAACAATCAAGAATGTTACATGCATAATGTTAATAAGAAACAAGTAGCTAAAAATTTTAATGAAAATGATTTTGTATGGTTATGAATAATTAAAAAAAATTTGAAAAATATTTTACAACATCCTAAGGTTAAACTTGCACCATGTTATTATCGACCTTTCCATATTATTCAAAAAATAAATGACAATGCTTTCCATATTATACTAGAAGAGGATGCTAAAATTTTAGTTCCAGAGAAAATACTTGATTATGATGTTACTACTACAGGCCCTCGTAGGCAAGATGATAGATTTTTAGTTAAATATAAAATCACTCAATTAAAGAATCTCAATGGATTCATAAGACATCATTAACTCCACATTATGACCACTTGATTTCTGCATATCATTCACAGTCACATTAAATTCCAGTTTTCCATTTCCATGCGTTTTGACATGGAATATGCTTATGATTGTTCAATGATGGGACATGTGAGTGGCCATCCATGTCTATTTTGTTCTTATCAATTGAGGTTAGTTTCTTGTCAACTAGGAGGCATGTTATAATTTATGGAATAATGGAATGCTATATGGATTTTAATGACTTGAGGTTTTTAATGTGATTGTGTTTTGATTTAGCAGGTGAAGAACCACGAGGGCGTGAACAAGCATGGACTTATTCAAATATTTTTGAAGATAGTTAAAAGATAATATTTTAGATATTTTTGTAAAAATAGAAGATAATTTAGAAAGAGATATTTTTGTAAAAATAGTAAATTGCTTAAAAAGCAATACTTTTGTAAATAAAACAAATTTTCATAAATGCATGCTTTCTGAAGTGCCACCCTCATGTACCTTCTATTTAGGATGTATTTAAAAGTACTTATAAATACACATACTATAATAGACTTATCCATCAGAGTATGTGGGGAGAGATTGTACCTAATCTTTGGTTCAATCTCTTATCTATTTCTATTTTATGAGTACTTTTGTGAGATTTTGATTTTGTACGATCTCTATGTATATGCTTCTGGAAGATTCGATCAACAGACAAAGTTTTATCCAAAAATAGAAATTGTTTGAAGCACATAAACACTTCAGACTTCATTTTCAATGGATATATTCATGCATGCCTGGAAAAATCATCAATGAATGTCACAAAGTAAAGGCAGTTCCCAAAATGAGTTTGCATAGGACCACAAACACCTGTGTAAACAAGCTACAATTTCTTAGTAGCTCATACTAAACCATCCTTTGGGAAGAAGGAACACTACATTTTGCCAAAAATATAGCCTTCATATACATGTTTACCAGCTGCCTCAAGTTTGGGCAAAGAGGACACCATTTCATATTTTTGTACATGTAGTAGAGTAGTAAAATTGAGATGATCAAAGCATGCATGCCAAAGCTTTTGCATGTGACATAGCCTAAGAATCATGTACTGTTCATGTTGAATCACTCACAAATTTCTCATAGTCTATGAGATTCTATAGCCCATGACATAAAATGCCAGAAGTAATAATGATATCGCCATTTGATAGGTCATGAACTGTACATCTTTTTTCAATAAATTTCAGAGCCAAGCTGATGTTGGCTAATGCTGAAACTAATAATAGATTTTTCTTCATCCCTCGTTCAAATTAAGCATCTAACAATGTAAAAGAACTAACATAAGTTATAGTCAGACCGATGTATCAACTCCCATGACATGATAAGATGAGTTGTTGGTGCATTTGATGGTATTCCCTATAGGGGCACGCTGAAGTGGAGAGAAGAAATTGCGCTGCGAGGTTATATGTTTGGTTGCCCCACTATCAAAGTACCAAACATCTAAGTCTACTACAGACATACATTATTCATGAGAAGATGGGTCATAACTCCAAATAGTAGTAAATGCTCATTCTTCATTCTGCACAAGATTAGCGAACTCTATTTTGGGTGTAGAAGGCTATGCAACAACCATTCCAACCCCTTTTGTAGGAAGTTTTGGATAGCTCTTTATGACATTATCATTTCCTTTACAATATTTGCAAAACAATTTTTGCTTTTCTATTTTCTTCTTGTCTCTATCATCGTGCTATGATTGTGTAGAACTAGTAGATTTTTGCTTACTAGCAGATGAGCTCCATTTACTTTTGCCCTTTTGACTAGCCAGGAAAGCTTGATCTTCAACATGCATAATGGACCCATTTTGACTAGACTAATCTTCTTGCAACGAAACAGAGACTAACTCCCCAAATGTTAAGGCATTTGGATTGCCTCTTTCATCATCAATCATAGAGTAGAAGCAAAACTCTATTATGAATATGGGAGACCATTCACAACACTCTGCACAAGTGAATTGTCAAGCAAGACTTTATTAGCAGAAATCAACTGCTACTTCAAATCTTTGATCTTTGTCAAAAATTTTCCATGGAATCTCCTTCATTCATGTGCTCACTCTCGAACGTTTTTTGGAGGTAAGCAACAGGAGCCTCATTCATTGCTTAGTATAAAGTGGTAAGTGTATCACAAACACCCTTTGCTATTTTGGAGGAGCAAATGTGAGGAATAATAGCACTTTCGACCGACAAGGCTATCAATGCATGTGCTTGTGCATCTTTTCCATCCAAAGAAAGCTTCTCTATAGTAGGTGCAACAAAAACCGTAGCACAAATAGGAATCTGAAGAGTATCACCATCTTCAATGCCATCTACATCAGCTTCAATAACTGTATTTGCAGGCGTAATAGGACATTTTTCAACACCCTACACAATATTCCAGAGTCCATTTGCAACCAATACATGATGCATCATATAAGCCCATAATGGGTAATTGTTATTGTCCAATTTATCCTCGACAACCAACATATGGAATACATCACTGCTCTTAGCCATGGACATTACATAAAATACCTTGATGCAAATGATTGAATCTCAAAAAGTTGAACAAAATACTACCCTATTGAGTTCTCCTAAACTTGTAGTAGGCTTCAAGGGGCTTATACTCGTCAACCAAAATTTGTATATATGTCTGGCATAAAAAGAAAACTTTTCCTCCATAAGCACTGTGATAGTGTGTTCGGAGGCCGAAATGAGCTCAGATCATGATCTCTGCACTAGAGATCGAAGCATTTTTTAAATCCTAATCATCATGAGTATGCTCATCAATTTTCGTGCGATTATGAGACTGTGATTGAAGGCGTGTCAACGGCACCCTAGATCAAGTAGAGACCTGCTCTGATACCAAATGTTGGAGTTTGAGTTATATGGAAGCATGCGAACAATGTACGGAAGAAGAAGAAGCTTGGAGCACAAAACATAATAATGAATGTATTACCAAGAATATGTACAAAGAGAAGGGAATATCCAACCATGTGGTTCAAATTCTTTGTCATTGAAACATTGAGAAAAGTAAGTTGGATCTTCTATAGATCTATCTTGAATCAATACACTCATAGGATCTTCTAGAGATCTATCTTGAATCAATACACACATGGGATCTCCTCGTGCTAATCATTGCTCTTCTTTGTGAGCTTGCTTAAAAAACCACAAATTAGTGTCCTCATCCATCCAAGAGTTTGATTTTGATGATTTATTCTAAGACAAAATCATCTACATCTTTGTGTACCGTATTCCAGTGGATGGAGGGATGTCTCGGTGCTCAAACGAAACTTGATTCTAGTTCTTATTCCTAATTCTTGCAAGGAAAGATCATTGCTACCTCAATCTCGCACTACTTTCAATTGATGCATAAATGGTCTTCCTAGAATCATCTTCATAGTATCTTGCTTGGTTGAAGTTATAAATAAGTGAGTGTGATCAAAATCCACTCGACAAGTGTTAAGTTTCACATTCTTTAGCAAACCAATGGGTCATTCTATAGGTCTATAATCCTATTGTAATTTTAGATGAGTATGACATTAAGTTCTACATGTAGATAAAGATTATTTATTGCTTCCAATTAGAATGATAAATAGAGATCAAAGAAGCTCCATGGTTAACATATTAATTCTTGTAGAATATTTATGTGATAGAAGGTTTCTGGAGTTTGGGGAATCACGAATGTAATAAAAGAACAAAATGAAGAAAAAGAAGCTTCAAGTCACAACACATAGTGTATTACTAACTATAGAATGTATAAAGATAACTATCCATTTAGGGTTCTGCGCATATGTAAAGCCTGGAACACCTCAGAAGAGGAAAAAACGTACCCTAAAAGTCCTAACTATGTTCAAATACATCACTACCAAAACATACTAACAAATTCGATCCTAGGAATGACACATTGAACAAGCGGTTGACACTCATGTATAAGTGTCAAAAAATATGGACTAAGTTCAATCCTAAAAGGGAGTGAGCCTAAAGCTTTGAGAGAAGCTTTGAAATTCTCACAAGCATCTATCTAGCAAGTAGCCACTACTTGAAACAATGATAACACCCCTCCCTACATTTAGTGAAAGCATGAAATAGTGGATTCCTTGCAATTTCCAATGCATGCGCTTAATAATAGCTGTGAATTATGTCACACATTTAACCTTACAAGTAGAAGTGACCAAGATATGAATGAAATACCAAGTATGAAGTGAAAAACCAACCCTATCTAAGTAAAAGAAGGCATGTAAAGTCTCACAATAATCACGCATCTTGGGATAAAATATTGCATTCATACTCCCCTTTGGGATAAATGAATCCGAGTCATCACGTATGAGGTAAGTAGAAGAAGATAGCTTTGATTTCCTCCCATTGCTTAACTTTGGGCTATGCATGTTTCAGAGAAGTGATGCATATATTTGCATGAATTGAATGCCCAAATAGTGACGGAGATGCCAAAATGCTCACATTTCAAAAGAGGCATGCATATCACTCTTAAAATGAAAATTATCCATCTAATTGAACCAATGAGTAGCGTATCATGTACATAAAAAATAATGCCAAGAAGTACATCATGTAGACACTATACATAGACGATGGTTTTAGTTGGAATCTTCTAAAATTCATGTTCTAATCAGTAGGCATAGATCTTCTCATACAAAGCATGTGATGTTTGCCTTAATCCATACTATGCATTCTTCAATGTGCACATTGTGACTTCATACACGTTTTAAACACCATTGTGATGAAAAACATACACTTGTTCATGCAAGCCCCCATTTAGGAATATACTTTTAAAGTCCAATTAATTGATGTATATTCCAATCATCATGACGTACAAGTGAAGTGTGTTTATATAATGTTCTTTATGTTTATGAATGGGCTGATTTGTACGCCTCTTTAACAATGGTCCGTTTGGGAAACTATATAGACATTGTTTTTTCATCAAACAAGCATTATATTCCCATGGAGATAGTTTAACAAATAATATTGCATATGTTATATTAAGATCTACATGTAGATAAGTATTACTTGCACATGAAATTACATCAATTGCTTCCAATTTGAATGAGACTCTCCGATTGGCATGCTGACGCATCTCATGGAAGAGTTGTACAACGCTCGCAATTGTGTTGCGCTTACGAGCTGAAACAAGTATATGCAGAATTGTTGTTTTACCTAATCTCTATCTTATTGTCTCTCTTTGTCCCTGTTTCTCTCTTTCCACCTCTTTCTTTCTTTGAATTCTCTCTCTCTCTCTCTCTCTCTCTCTCTTTATTGTAGGTTATTCAAGAAGCAAACCAAGCAAAAAGTATGGCTAACTATTGTAAGTAGAATTTCCATTCTTTGTATATCATTTGAATTGTTTTACTTTCATTACTTAGCATACTCACACTTATTGATATGCACATATACACTTATACATGATGAAGATGCAGGTTCACACATATACACCTATACACATGCACATAAACACACATATATACACACACATACATGTGCACATACACTTACACATACACACACATACACATGCATATGCACAAACATTTCTACAACCACATAAATGTTGGTGCATGCCAATCACCAATTGAAGGCTTGGAAGATCAAATGATGAAGGAAGAATCAATTCCTAAAGTGTGGAAGAAGATTACAATCAGAGGACAAGAGAAGTGTACACATATGTACATTAGCATAGTCATAGATGACTTAAATCATTTTGTTCAGTAAGAATTATGTACAAATTATCTATAAATACCTTGAGAAAAGTCGGGGCATGTAAGGGGGAGAGCAAATGAGAGCATATGTGACAATAGTCATATGTCAAGAATGAGGGAGATAGAAGTCATAAGATAGAGGAAAGTGAATTTGAGTTAGCTCTCATCACTCAGTTGTATTTTCTCTGAGTAAATGAAAACTTTTGCGCCCGATGTTTCTGCGTGTTCTCCTTCTACAGTAGATCAATTGTGGAATGCTTTTGTACAAGTCTAAGTTGAGAGTTGCTTGACCTCTGTGCAAAGTTTTAGCTTCCAATTGTAATCAGGCTGAGTGAATTAAGTGTAGGAACATTCATATGTGAAATGTGCTCACAGGTTCCTAAAACAGGCGCAGATTTCGAAGTCAATGTTTTGGTCATTTCTCCTAGCACAGTTTAAAGTTTTGCATGAGTGAGGGCTTAATCTTTAAGTTGGAAGATAAGCTACTTATGTCTAGAAGCATTTTGTAAAACGGGTTCTATTCAAGGAGAACCAAGTCTTAAAAGTTACAGGTGTAGAGTCGACTGTTTTGGATAACAGTTTCTGACATAGGTAACTTGTGAAATCAATTTCTCAAGTTATACTTAATCTTTTGGAGTAATTCAACTTGGAATAGTTGCGCAATCTCTAGGAGATGATTCGTACAAAGTTTCATCAAAAACTTTACAGATTTGATAGGTCAATGTGAATGAACAATGCAGCAGATTTTTCTCTGTATCATCTTCTTCACAGATTTGTTAATTTCTGATAAGTTAGCAATTGATCCTCTAAATTAGTGAAGTGTTTGACTTACTCTTGGTATAGAGGTGCTCTAATCACAAGAGTATTAACATTCTCCATCAATAAAAAGCTTGCATGCATGCATTATTGCATATATATATATATATATATATATATATATATATATATATATATATATATATATATATATATATATATATATATATATATATATATATACACACACACACACACATACACACATTAACATATACTTAAATACATGTATATGCACATCCACATGCATGCACATGGATGCAAATGGAAATGCATCCACACGCACATGCATGTTTCATACATATACACATGCATATACATATACTTGTATATGTTTATACACATACACATACATATGCACATATGTATATATACACACGCATACATATATATATATATATATGCACATACGTACACACACATATACACATACACACACATGCACATACATATATATATACACATATACATGCACATACACACATATACATATACACTTACACATATACATGCACATACATATACACACACATTATACACATGCACATACATATACACACACATTATACACATGCACATGCACTATGAGAGCGTGAACGAGTACGATATGAAAAGGTGCATCTAATTTGCTATCTCACAAAGTCTGCACTAGCCATATACGCATGCTTTTTGCCTCCTTTATATCAATTCTCTCATCAATGAGTGCATCATATAAATCTGCATAAAAAATGGAATGATGTGCATCATCACATGCAACTTGTAAAGGCTGAGAAATTGTCTCATTTGGACTAGCACTAGACTGTCCACCTGTGAAAGAGGTACAAAAGTGTCATACATATATTTGGAGCTAATTGATGTTTCCTTAGTACATGAAAGTAATGGCTAAATTGCATCATCCACAAAAACAACATCATGGCTAACCAAAATCCATTTAGTCTCTGGATGATACAGATGATAGCCTTTTCTTTCGGATCTGTACCCAACAGAAATAGATTTCATTGCTTTATCATCCAATTTCCTACGTTCTTCTTGAGGCACTAATGCATATGCCAGACAACCAAAGATACACTGATGAGCAACATATGGCCTACAACTATGTCAAGCCTCATATGGAGTGATGGACTGCAATGCTTTAGTAGGACACTTGTTAAGTACATATGTTGCACACATAACAACCTCAAGCTAGAAACTATGTGCTAAAGCCTAAACCTTGACCTATTCTTCCTTTCAACAACTCCATTTTGTTGAGATGTATGTGGCACTGTACACTGATGTTTTATCCCATGTTCAGCCAAAAATGCATTAAAATCAATAGACATGTATTTCGCCCCTCGATCAAGATTTAGGGTTCCCTTTTTCCATGTTGACAGTTTTATACTTTATGGAATAATGGAATGTTATATGGATTTTAATGTGATTGTGTTTTGATTTAGCAGGTGAAGAATAATGAGGGCATGAATGCACATGGACTTATTCAGATATTTTTGAAGATAGTCAAAAGATAGTAGTTTAGATATTTTTTGTAGAAATCTTAGATCACTTAGAAAGGGACGTTTCTGTGAAAATAGTAGATCGCTTAGAAAGCGAAAATTTTGTAAATAAAGAAAATTTTCGTAAACGGATGCTTTTTGAAACACCACTCTCATGTATCTTCTATTCAGGATGTGATGAAAAATACCTATAAATACACATACTCTGATAGACTCGTCCATCAAAGTAGGTGGGGGGAGATTGTACCCAATCTTGTGTTCAATCTCTTATCTCTTTCTATTTTGTGAGTACTTTTTTCATATTTCATTTCTATACTATCTTTGTGTATGTGCATTTGTAAGATCCAATCAATAGTGGTATCAGATCTTGTGTGTCTACAAAGGTGTACTTCTTCGCATCCATTCGTAATTCGTAGCATCCGTTCGTGACTCGACAACTACTTCGGTTCCTTAATTCTTGTTCGGTCCAGTAATAGGTTTTGCTTCTATATAAAGCGATGTACCTACCCATACTACGAAGGATTTTGGTACATCACCCCTACCCGGGGTACTGCTTGAGCAACAATTGGAGCTTTTATGGCACAAACTCCAAGATGCCAAAAATAAGATAAAAGAACATGAAGCTGCACTCCAACAAATGTAGAGTGATGACAACAACCAAGTTAGGTTGGTGAAAGCCATTATCATTGCTCAAGAAGAAGGCATGCATTCCAAGATTGGTGCCAAAAATTTCCAATTTTCTTGATTTGATGGGTGAAAGGATGGCCACTTTGTTCTTTCCGGGCTATCCCAATTTGATGAATTTTATTATGATGAATCATATTCTAAAATTAAAAAAGTGAAATTTGTTACTAATTACTTGGTGGGTAATGCCCAGTTATGGTGGAATGTTTTGCAGCATAGCACCGACCGCCCCACCACATGGATCCCATTTCAAGAAAAGATCAAGGAGTCCTTCCTTGCTCCCGAGTTCCACTTACATGATCATTGATCATGGACAACTTTTGGATGGAAAGAGGGAGATACTGTGTCTACCTACACCGAACACTTTTGGCAATGACTACTACTTATTTGTTTGCTTCAAACAATTCCTGAAGATACCTTGCAACGAAAGTATGAAGATGGTTTGGAGATGAGAATCCAAACAAAGCTCAACACACTATGTGATATGATCCTCTATGAAGCTATCTCTTTTGCACATGATGCTGAGAAGGAGTTTCAGTCCATCACCAAGTCCATTCGCTTAGAACAAATGTGTCAACAACAACAACCAATCAAGCCCAGTTTTCTTTTCAAGCAAACTTCTGCTACTTTTTAGCATCCTCCTACTTTCCAGCACCCTCCCCAATCCAATTTCTCAGCAATAGAGAAGACAATCCCCTTACAACCTACAAAACTTCCAACCTACAAAACTTCCAACCTTTCAAACTATGATGATGGATGCTCAACAAAGACAGCCCAGTATCACTTGCTGGCATTTTGGTAAGTTTGGTCATATCCTTCTAACTATCACCTTCCACGAGATCTCTTGATCATAGTATAGAATTAATTCCTCGTAGTTACTCTCCCCATAAAGCACCTTATAGGCATGGACCTTCACATAAAAACTAAATAGCTAATCCAGTTAAAGATCTACTCCACAAAAGACTTAACCTCATTTAGTGCCAATGTCCTTCTTTGTAAGAGGCCAATGACACAAACAACAAGTACCACTCTTCATAATATGATCATATTAAAGTTGCATAACAACCATCCATGTTTTGGAATTCTGTGCTTGATCAAATGAACCAAGCTCATTGTCATCACAAAGGCTATATATAGCCATTGCATAGAACTCTGATGAGAAGAATTAACTATTGAAGCCTCAATGAGTATTATAATACAAATAATATGAATCTAAATTACTATCTTGCAAATTCAGCATCAACCATTAATTTTAAGTAGAAAGATGTGATCCATATCGGCTCTCTCATCATTAAGTGCATCATGAATGTCTCCATGAAACATGGAATGATCGATATCCTTATTCTAAATTGTGTAGGATCAAAAGTTTCTTTACAAGGAGGTACATATGAATGTAGTGTAATGAAAAGAGCTAATAATGTATCATGCATATCCTTTGAGCTGATTGTTTTTTTTCTTTTTGATACAAAAAGTAATGGCGATGCAACATCCCCCAAGAAAATTGCATCATTGGTACTCAGAATGCATTTAGTTTGTGGACGATATCCTTTGCTCAAAGAGGTATAGCAAAAGAAAAAAAGAAACATTTCACAGTCTCATCATCTGATTTCTATAATTACTACTTATGTGAACAGTGCAAACTACTGTAATTCTATTGTCGTACACCTCTTAAGTTCATTTGTAGCACACACTATGAAATCAACTAAGGAACTATGAGATAGAACCTTAATTTTGACCATACACCCTACCAAAAGACCTACTTTTCCTTTAGAACACTATTCTATTTTCTTTTTTTTTTTGGCATATATTACACTATTTAATGGTGTTTTGTCCCATGTGTTTTGTCGATCAAGTAAAATCCCGTTCCTCATTTTGTAGCAAAGTAATTTTGTTTTACAAATGGTTTTGATGCTATGATCATTTTGCATAAAGCATTTGTAAAACTATTGCTTGTTTATCTATTTGCCACTCATATTTGTGTTGTCTTCATTCTTCAAGTGTTCAACACTTGAGCTTTTCTGTCACTAGAGGAGGAGCTTTATTTGCATCTTCCCTTTTGACCTGCAACAAAAGCTTGAGCTACAATATGTATAATAGACATATTAACTCTACAAAATTCAGAGCATTGAGAAAAAAGTATGGTATGTGGAAAATAAGTATGGTAAAAAAAAGAAGAGAAAAGAAAAAAAGAATGGTATGTTCCATGAGGGGAGGAATTTTATTAACCAAAATAAGTAGGGTAATTAAAAAAAAAAAAAAGTAAGAATTTTATAATATTTCTTAAGGTTTATAAAATTGGTATGAAAAGAACGGTTATAAACATGATAGTCGAAGAAGACTTCATGAAAGACATCTTCAAGAGGAAACGAGGAAGATCAGGATTTGCAAGTCAAGACGCATTTACAGGCAAAGATTAGTTACGCCATTCAAATGAGCATTCCCGTTGTCTCAAAGAAAATGGCTAAACTATCAAACTATCAAGCAAGCAAGTCGTCATCGTCATCATCATCACCATCTTCATCATCATCATCGGCGATGTTCTGCACGTCTGCTGCGCCGCTTCACATTATCACATTGTGAACAACGCGCCAAGAGGCGAGTGCTGGCACTGAATACGGCATTCGGCTGCCGTCCTCCTCTGATCAGACGAGGGCGACATCTCTCTCTCTCTCTCTCTCCGGCTATCTATACACCCTTGTATCCCTCGTGGTACATCAGTCGATCGTCACATACGTTTCCTTGACGAAGGATTCTGTGATAGCAAGATCGATATCGAGCTCCGTTTATGCAAATGGCTTTCCCTCCTACGACCGTCCTCCTCCTCCTCCTGCTCTCTGCCCTTGCAGCCTCCTTCTTGCTCGGCGCCCGCGCTCACTGTTCCCATGGCAGCGAACAGAAGCGACCCGCATTCATCTCAAGAGGAAGTTCTTTGAAGAAACATCTCTACCGGCCTCCTATGTACAAGAAGACGATCTATTACAGGGAGGGAGAGCCAGCGCGTTATCAGCGTGTCGTTTATGTGCATCGCAACAAGCCTGAGAACAGCATTTACAGGAAAACGTATTACAGACGTCCTTCTTCTTCTGTCAATGAAGAGGTATATTTGAAGAAGGTGTATTTCTACAAGAAGCCGCCTGTAGAAGAAATGGAGATGGAGAGGAGCAGGAAGCGTCCAAGAAGAAGGAAAGTCTTTTACACAACCCACTACAATGGAAAGCCCATCTATAGAAAGATCTACTACAGAAGAAGACCAGATAGTGGCGGCAAAGAAAAGGCTTTTTGGAGGGGCTATGATTATGCCCTCCAGCCCAGCCGAAAGTCACACCCTCCACCTCCCCTCGCTTCTTCGTATACTCCTCCTCCTCCTTCTCCTCCTCGAGAATACAAGTCCCCTCCGCCTCCTCCATACTCCACACCCTCAACCGTCTATCAATCACCTCCCCTTGCGTCGTATACGCCTCCTCCAGAATACAAGACCCCTTCGCCTCCATACGCCACACCAGCAATTAATTACACTACGTTACCCGCCTATAAATCACCTCCGCCGCCTCCTCTAGAATTCAAGTCCCCACCTCCCCGATACTCCACACCTCCCCAGATGCAGAACACAAGTCTCCTCCGCCCCCATACTCCGCACCATCACCGAATTACACAACATCACCTGTCTATCGATCACCTCCAATCGCTACATATAGTCCTCCTCCTCCTCCTCCAGACTACAAGTCATCTCCACCCCCATACTCCAAGTCATCACCGACTCACACTGATCTTCCACCCCCTTCGTACTCTCCACCTCAAAAACAAAACCCTCCTCCCCCTCCATATTCGTCGTCAGGACCACCACCTGTGTACAACTCTCCTCCACCACCTACATATACTTCATCTCCCACAGAGAAGCCTCCTTCCCCGCTTCCTCGACCTCCAATCCCCGCACCATATTCCAGCGCCAGACCCCCATCTCCTGTAACGTCGGAGCCATCCCCCTCTTACGCAGCCCCTCCATCCACATGAACTGTTTAGATTTGGGAAAGCTAGGCTACTCCATGACAGCTGTACTGCTCTAATGGTGCTCTTATGATTCCGTTTCCAATGGAAATTCTATCATTCAGCCAAACCTCCGATGACATTAGCTAGCAATAACTACCCTAACGTGCTCAGTCAATACCACAGAGAAACATGAAATCAATATTTTCTTCTTTTTTCGAATGGAAAGAACAAATGTTCGGGGATCCATGCTTATAAAATCACTTCGGTATCCTTAATTGTTTCTATATGTGAGACAAAGACAGACAAAGGTGTGCAGGTGTGTGTTTGTGTGTGTGTGAGAGAGAGAGAGAGAGGGAGAAGGAGAGAGAGAGAGACATTCATTGTCTTTGTGTGTGTGTGTGAGAGAGAGAGAGGGAGAGAGAGAGAGAGAGAGAGACATTCATTGAAAAAAGAATGTTTTGGAGGAACAAAACGAGCTCTTGCAAATACAAATTTAGCATAGAATTTTGATTCGTTCAACATTATGTTTCATTCTACATGCTTCCTTACGAGAGCCTAAAGACCAATTAATCTGTAAATATATTAGAATATCGTACATATGATCCTTTAATAGTTCTATACTTATAAATTTCTTATTTTCTTCTTTAGAAAGTAATCCTTTAGTTAAACTATTAGTGAACTACCCAACCACATCTCCAATCCCAAAAACATTACAATTAGTAAGAACCATCAAGGCTCATGGTAGCAAGGGAATTTTTTGCATAAGGAGAGAACCATTCTCTATGTGGTGTCACATGGGACAAAGCACCATAATCTAATAACCATCTGTGGGATAGGGAATCAGCCATAAGAGCCTGACTAGGCACAATACTCTCAAGTGTAGGACAATACTCACGGTGGGTTTAGATAAGGTAACACAAGTTTGCTGAGTCATACTATGTGTTATCCGACTATGTGCCACTAGGTTTACTTCAAAGAGAATGGTAGTAAACTCTAGGTATCAAAAACTTAAGTTATTTTATTGGTTGAACAACTTATTGAACAAATGAAAAGCTATTATCAGAGCAACACATGTTTGTTCTGGGGGTGAGCATGGCTTAAGAAATGGTGGCTGTAGAACTCTTTCCTTTTTTGAAAGCAAATTAAATCATGTGATATTGAAGTGCTCATTGTGCCATCGAGTAGTGTGAACCCATTCCCAGTGGGTTAGTTGTTTGGAACTTTACATGTAGCCAAAAATGTAAGCTTCCATTTTGAAATATGTTTTCGGCTAAAAAACAATTTTATTTTTTTTCCATGAATGAGATAAAGACTTGTCTATGTGGCACTTGATATAGCATAGGATAGGGATAGGGACGAAAGATTGAAAGATGTTAAGAGGATATGGTGACGATGAAGTTCAACCACTTAAGCACACAGCACACCAAGCATAATCCATCAAAACATAATTTATAAATATATTAGAATAACGTACTTATGATCCTTTAATAGCTCTATACTTATAAATTTCTTATTTTCTTCTTTAGAAAGTAATTCTTTACTTAAACTATTAGTGAACTACCCAACCACATCTCCAATCCCAAAAGCATCACAATGGTAAGAACCATCAAGGCTCATGTTAGCAAGGGGATTTTCTCCATAAGGAGAGAACCATTCTCTATGTGGTGTCACATGGAACAAAGCACCATAATCCAACAACCATGTCTAGGATAGGGAATCACCCATAAGAGCCTGACTAGGCACAATACTCTCAAGTGTAGCACAATACTCACAGTTGAAAGTATTCCATCAGAGTTATGCTTCAGCTTGTAAACCCACCTAGTGACAATGGCCTTCTTGCCAAGAGACAAGTCACATAAAGGCCAGGTACCATTTTTCATAAGAGCATCATATTTTGATTGCATAGCAACCATCCAATTTTTGGAATTTTGTGCTTCATCAAACAAAACAGACTCAATCTCATCACAGACACTAAAGGCAGCCATATCATAGCAATCTGATGCAAAAGGAGCACTATGAGAGCTTGAACGAGTACGATATGAAAAGGTGCATCTAATTTGCTATCTCGCAAAGTGTGCACTAGCCACATAGGCATATTTTTTTCCTCCTTTATATCAATTCTCTCATCAATGAGTGCATCATATAAATATGCATAAAAAATGGAATGATGTGCATCATCACATGGAACTTGTAAAGGCTGAGAAATTGTCTCATTTGGACTAGCACTAGACTTTCCACCTGTGAAAGAGGTAGAAAAGTGTCGTACATATATTTGGAGCTAACTAATGTTTCCTTAGTACATGAAACTAATGGCTGAATCACATCATCCACAAAAACAACATCATGGCTAACCAAAATGCATTTAGTCTCTAGATGATAGAGATGATAGCCTTTTCTTTCAGATCCATACCCAACAGAGATAGATTTCATTGCTTTATCATCCAATTTCCTACGTTCTTGTTGAGGCACTAATGCATATGCCAGACAACCAAAAAGACACGGTGATGAGCAATAGATGGCTTGCAACTATGTCAAGTCTCATATGTAGTGATGGTCTACAGTGTTTTAGTAGGACACTTGTTAAGTACATATGTTGCACACATAACAACCTCAAGCCAGAAACTATGTGGTAAAGCCTAAACCTTGACTATACACTTTGCCATCTCCATAAGTGACCTATTCTTCCTTTCAACAACTCCATTTTGCGTGGCACAGTACACTGTTGTTTTATCCCATGTTCGGCCAAAAATGCATTAAAATCAATAGACATGTATCTCGCCCCTCGATCAAAATATAGGGTTCCCTTTTTCCATGTTGACAATGTTATAATTTATGGAATAATGGAATGTTATATGGATTTTAATGTGATTGTGTTTTGATTTAGCAGGTGAAGAATCATGAGGGCATGAATGCGCATGGACTTATTCAAGTATTTTTGAAGATAGTCAAAAGATAGTATTTTAGATAGTTTTTGTAAAAATATTAGATCACTTAGAAAGGGACATCTTTGTGAAAATAGTAGATCGCTTAGAAAGCAAAGATTTTATAAATAAATAAGTTTTTCATAAACGGATGCTTTTTGAAGCACCACCCTCATGTATCTTCTATTCAGGATGTGATGAAAAACACCTATAAATACAGATGCTCTGATAGACTTGTCCATCAAAGTATGTGGGGGGAGATTCTACCCAATCTTGTGTTCAATCTCTTATCTCTTTCTATTTTGTAAGTACTTTTGTTAGATTTCATTTCTATACTATCTTTGTGTATGTGCATTTTCAAGATCCAATCAATAGTGGTATCGGATCTTGCATGTCTAGAAAGGTGTACTTCTTGGCATCCATTCATGATTCGTAGCATCCATTTGTGACTCGACAACTACTTCGGTTCCTTAATTCTCGTTCGATCCAGTAATAAGTTTTGTTTCTATATAAAGCCATGGACCCTACCCATACTACGGAGGATTTTGGTACATCACCCCTACCCGGGGTACTGCTTGAGCAACAATTGAAGCTTTTATGGCACGAACTCCAAGATGCCAAATACAAGATAAAAGAACATGATGCTGCACTCCAACAAATGTAGAGTGATGACAACAACCTAGTTAGGTTGGTGAAAGCCATTATCACTGCTCAAGAAGAAGGCATGCATTCAAAGATTGGTGCCAAAAATTTCCAATTTTCTTGATTTGATGGATGAAAGGATGGCCAATTTTTTCTTTCATGGCTATCCCAATTTGATGAATTTTATTATGATGAATCATATTCTGAAACTAAAAAGATGAAATTTGTTACTAATTACTTTGGTGGTAATGCCTACTTATGGTGGAACATTTTGAAGCATAGCACCAACCGCCCCACCACATGGATCCCATTTCAAGAAAAGATCAAGGAGTCCTTCCTTCCTCCCCAGTTCCACTTACATGATCATTGATCATTGGATGGAAAGACGGAGATATTGTGTCTACCTACACTAAACGCTTTTGGCAATGACTACTACTTATTTGTTCGCTTGAAAAAATTCCTGAAGATACGTTGGAAAGAAAGTATGAAGATGGTTTGGAGATGAGAATCCAAACCAAGCTCAACACACTATGTGCTATGAGCCTCTATGAAGCTATCTCTTTTGCACATGATGCTGAGAAGGAGTTTTAGTCCATTCGCTTAGAACAAATGTGTTAACAACAACAACAACCAATCAAGCCAAATTTTCTTTTCAAGCAAACTTTTGCTACTTCTTAGCATCCTCCTACTTTCCAGCACTCTCCTCAATCCAATTTCTCACCAATAGAGGAGACAATCCCCTTACAACCTACAAAACCTCCAAGCCTTCAAACTATGATGATGGATGCTCAACAAACGCAGCCTAGTGTCAGTTGCTGGCGTTTTGGTAAGTTTGGTCATATTAAAGCTAAATGTAGGTTGCAAATTAACGATATGAAACCTGTAAGAGCTCAAGTACACAACACTGAGGTGGTTCATGAAGACACTCTACCTGATTGGACCGAAAAAGCATGGAGAAAAGATCTAAGTAGCTTGGGTAATGAAATTTCTATCCATTCTTTACTTTGCACGCAAGGTACTATTAATGGTAAAGTTGTTAATATTTTACATGATGATGGTAGTTATCAGGATTTTATTTCATATACCCTACTACAAATCCCCAATTAAAGCCACTTCCTTCTATGTATAAAGTTAAGGCTAAGTTTCAAGGAAATAGATAAAATGTTCAAGTGAAGTGCATAACATTCAAATTTGTATAGGTTCATAGATAGGTGGACACACATTCTTAATTGCTCCTTTGCATTCCTATTCTGTTATACTTGAACATGCCTTTTCATCATCATTATAATCCATGCATTGATTATCATACACAAACAAGTACTTTTAAGTTCAACAATCAACATATTTCTTTGTGTGCAATGCATGAATTCCAAGAATTTTCCATTCATTAGTTATACTCAAGTAAAACATGCATTTAGAAAAGGCTACAATTCATGTATTTTTTTGTCAATAACATACTTGATTATACACATACACTTCCTAATGCACATAAATAATTTATGGATTCTTATCTGGATTGCTTTATGGCTGATTTTCCTTCTAACTATCACCTTCCAGGGGATCTCTTGATCATAGTACAGAATTAATTCCTCGTAGTTACCCTCCCCATAAAGCACCTTATAGGCATGGACCTTTACATAAAGAATAAGTAGCTAATCAAGTTAAAGATCTACTCCACAAAAGACTTATAAAGCTTAGTTCTTCTTCCTTTGGATCACCTATTCTCTTAGTGGCAAAGAAGAACAAGACTTATAGGATGTGCATTGACTATAGAGCACTCAACAAGTTCACAATAAGAAATAGATATCGTATTCCTTCGGTATCCATAATTATTTATATATGTGAGACAAAGACAGACAAAGGTGTGCAGGTGTGTGTTTGTGTGTGTGTGTGTGTGAGAGAGAGAGAGAGGGAGAGAGACATTCATTGAAAAAAGAATGATTTGGAGGAACAAAATGAGCTCTTGCAAATACAAATTTAGCATAGAATTTTGATTCGTTCAACATTATGTTTCATTCTACATGCTTCCTTACGAGAGCCTAAAGACCAATTAATCCATCGAAACATAATCTGTAAATATATTAGAATATCGTACATATGATCCTTTAATAGTTCTATACTTATAAATTTCTTATTTTGTTCTTTAGAAAGTAATCCTTTAGTTAAACTATTAGTGAACTACCCAACCACATCTCCAATCCCAAAAACATCACAATAGTAAGAACCATCAAGTCTCATGGTAGCAAGGGAATTTTCTCCATAAGGAGAGAACCATTCTCTATGTGGTGTCACATGGAACAAAGCACCATAATCTAACAACCATGTCTGGGATAGGGAATCAGCCATAAGAGCCTGACTAGGCACAATACTCTCAAGTGTAGCACAATACTCACGGTGGGTTTAGATAAGGTAACACAAGTTTGCTGAGTCATACTATGTGTTATCCGATTATGTGCCACCAGGTTTAGTTCAAAGAGAATGGTAGTAAACTCTAGGTATCAAAAACTTAAGTTATTTTATTGGTTGAACAACTTATTGAACAAATGAAAAGCTATTGTCAGAGCAACACATGTTTGTTCTGGGGGTGAGCATGGCTCAAGAAATGGTGGCTGTAGAACTCTTTGCTTTCTTCAAAGCAAATTAAATCATGTCATATTGAAGTGCTCATTGTGCCATCGAGTAGTGTGAACCAATTCTCACTGGGTTAGTTATT
The DNA here is from genome assembly GCA_020310875.1 of Ceratopteris richardii. NCBI lineage: Eukaryota > Viridiplantae > Streptophyta > Polypodiopsida > Polypodiales > Pteridaceae > Ceratopteris > Ceratopteris richardii. The sequence goes on from CM035434.1 coordinate 107,476,398, forward strand.
TGGAACTTTACATGTAGCAAAAAATGTAAGCTTCCATTTTGAAATATGTTTTCGACTTAAAAACAATTTTATTTCTTTTCCATGAATGAGATAAAGACTTGTCTATGTGGCACTTGATATAGCATAGGATAGGGATAGGGAGGAAAGATTGAAAGATGTTAAGAGGATATGGTGACGATGAAGTTCAACCACTTAAGCACACAACACACCAAGCATAATTCCCTGCATACTTAACCAAATTCTATCAATTTTGGACTCAAGATAAAGCATAATGAAAAGAGGAGTGTACTCACAAAAGAAAGAGTGTGAGAGACTCAAAGTGAGTAGACCAAGAAATGGGTAAACTCACATGGATTAGAAATGAGCTTGCCGAGAGCATGGAGTAGGCTCCTCAAGCTTGTAACCAAGTACAAATGGGGGGAGAGGCCCTCCTTATATAGATTTGGAAGGGGCTCTCCAAAGTACATCTCATGTGAGATAAGGAGAATGAACACAATGGTAGAAGCAAAGGGCAAGCTACCCAAATAAAAAGGATATTATATAAAATGGAAATGGAATAGAAATAGATTGACTCCAAGATACAAAAGGGAGATGCACTCTCATATTGTCAACATTAACCATGATTAGCTACAAGTATACATATGCTATGAACAATAGTCATTCGGCATGTAGGAGCAAAGGTTTCATCAAAATCAATGCCTCTTCCTTCAGCATAACCCTTTACAATAAGCCTAGCTTTATAGTTATCAAGTGTTCCATCAGAGTTATTCTTCAGCTTGTAAACCCACCTAGTGACAATGGCCTTCTTGCCAGGAGACAAGTCACATAAAGGCTAGGTACCATTTTTCATAAGAGCATCATATTTTGATTGCATAGCAACCATCCAATTTTTAGAATTTTGTGCTTCATCAATCAAAACAGACTCATTCTCATCACAAACACTAAAGGCAGCCACATCATAGCAATGTGATGCAAAAGGAGCACTATGAGAGCCTGAACGAGTACGATATGAAAAGTTGCATCTAATTTGCTATCTCGCAAAGTTTGCACTAGCCATATAGGCATATTGTTTGCCTCCTTTATATCAATTCTCTCATCAATGAGTGCATCATATAAATATGCATAAAAAATGGAATGATGTGCATCATCATGTGGAACTTGTAAAGGCTGAGAAATTGTCTCATTTGGACTAGCACTAGACTATCCACCTGTGAAAGAGGTAGAAAAGTGTCATACATATATTTGGAGCTAACTGATGTTTCCTTAGTACATGAAACTAATGGCTGAATCACATCATCCACAAAAACAACATCATGGCTAACCAAAATGCATTTAGTCTCTAGATGATACAGATGATAGCCTTTTCTTTCAGATCCGTACCCAACAAAAATAGATTTCATTGCTTAATCATCCATTTTCCTACGTTCTTGTTGAGGCACTAATGCATATGCTAGACAACCAAAGACACGCTGATGAGCAACAAATGGCCTGCAACTATGTCAAGCCTCATATGGAGTGATGGACTGCAATGTTTTAGTAGGAAACTTGTTAAGTACATATGTTGCACACATAACAACCTCAAGCCAGAAACTATGTGGTAAAGCCTAAACCTTGACTATACACTTAGCCATCTCCATAAGTGACCTATTCTTCCTTTCAACAACTCCATTTTGTGTGGCACTGTACACTGTTGTTTTATCCCATGTTTGGCCAAAAATACATTAAAATCAATAGACATGTATTTCGCCCCTCGATCAAAATATAGGGTGCCCTTTTTCCATGTTGACAATGTTATAATTTATGGAATAATGGAATGTTATATGGATTTTAATGTGATTGTGTTTTGATTTAGCACGTGAAGAATCATGAGGGCATGAATGCGCATGGACTTATTCAAGTATTTTTTAAGATAGTCAAAAGATAGTATTTTTTGATAGTTTTTGTAAAAATATTAGATCACTTAGAAAGGAACATTTTTGTGAAAATAGTAGATCGCTTAGAACGCAAAGATTTTATAAATAAAGAAAATTTTCATAAACGGATGCTTTTTGAAGCACCACCCTCATGTATCTTCTATTTAGGACGTTATGAAAAATACCTATAAACACACATGCTCTGATAGAATCGTCCATCAAATTATGTGGGGGGAGATTGTACCCAATCTTGTGTTCAATCTCTTATCTCTTTCTATTTTGTGAGTATTTTTGTCAGATTTCATTTCTATACTATCTTTGTGTATGTGCATTTGTAAGATCCAATCAACAATGGTGTCAGATCTTGCATGTCTAGAAAGGTGTACTTCTTGGCATCCATTCATGATCCGTAGCATCCATTTGTGACTCGAAAACTACTTCGGTTCCTTAATTCTCATTCGGTCCAGTAATAGGTTTTGTTTCTATATAAAGCCATGGACCCTACCCATACTACAGACGATTTTGGTACATCACCCCTACTCGGGGTACTGCTCGAGCAACAATTGAAGCTTTTATGGCACAAACTCCAAGATGCCAAAAACAAGATAAAAGAACATTATGGTGCACTCCAACACAACCTAGTTAGGTTGGTGAAAGCCATTTTCACTGCTCAAGAAGAAGGCATGCATTCCAAGATTGGTGCCAAAAATTTCCAATTTTCTTGATTTGATGGGTGAAAGGATGGCCAATTTTTTCTTTCATGGCTATCCCAATTTGATGAATTTTATTATGATGAATCATATTCTGAAATTGAAAAGGTGAAATTTGTTACTAATTACTTTGGTGGGTAAAGCCCAGTTACGGTGGAACATTTCGCAGCATAGCACCTACCGCCCCACCACATGGATCCCATTTCAAGAAAAGATCAAGGAGTCCTTCCTTCCTCCCCAGTTCCACTTACATGATCATTGATCATGGATAACTTTTGGATGGAAAGACGGAGATATTTTGTCTACCTACACTAAACGCTTTTGGTGAAGATGGTCTGGAGATGAGAATCCAAACCAAGCTCAACACACTATGTGCTATGAACCTCTATGAAGCTATGTCTTTTGCACATGATGCTAAGAAGGAGTTTTAGTCCATCAGAAAGTCCATTCGCTTAGAACAAATGTGTCAACAACAACAACAACAACCAATCAAGCCAAAATTTTCTTTTCAAGCAAATTTTTGCTACTTTTTAGCATCCTCCTACTTTCCAGCACCCTCATCAATCCAATTTCTCACCAATATTGAAGACAATCCCCTTACAACCTACAAAACCTCCAAGCCTTCAAACTATGATGATGGATGCTCAACAAACGTAGCCTAGTATCACTTGCTGGCATTTTGGTAAGTTTGGTCATATTAAAGCTAAATGTAGGTTGCAAATTAAGGATAAGAAACCTGTAAGAGCTCAACTACACAACACTGAGGTGGTTCATGAAGACACTCTACCTGATTGGGCCGAAAAAGCATGGAGAAAAGATCTAAGTACCTTGGGTAATGAAATTTCTATCCATTCTTTACTTTGCATGCAAGGTACTATTAATGGTAAAGTTGTTAATATGTTACATGATGATGGTAGTTATCACGATTTTATTTCATATACACTAGTACAAATCCCCAATTAAAGCCACTTCCTTCTATGTATAAAGTTAAGGCTCAGTTTCAAGGAAATCGATAAAATGTTTAAGTGAAGTGCATAACATTCAAATTTGTATAGGTTCATACATAGATAGACACACATTCTTAATTGCTCCTTTGCATTCCTATTCTTTTATACCTGAACATGCCTTTTCATCATCATTATAATCCATGCATTGATTATCATACACACACAAGTACTTTTGAGTTCAACAATCAACATATTTCTTTGTGTGCAATGCATGAATTCCAAGAATTTTCCATTCATTAGTTATACTCAAGTAAAGCATGCATTTAGGAAAGGCTACAATTCATGTATTTTTTTGTCAATAACATACTTGATTATACACATACACTTCCTAATGCACATAAATAATTTATGGATTCTTATCTGGATTGCTTTATGGCTGATTTTCCTTCTAACTATCATCTTCCAGGGGATCTCTTGATCATAGTAGAGAATTAATTCCTCGTAGTTACCCTCCCCATAAAGAACCTTATAGGCATGGACCTTTACATAAAAAATAAGTAGCTAATCAAGGTAAATATCTACTCCACAAAAGACTTATAAAGCTTAGGTCTTCTCCCTTTGGAGCACCTATTCTCTTAGTGGCAAAGAAGAACAAGACTTATAGGATGTGCATTGACTATAGAGCACTCAACAAGTTCACAATAAAAAAAGGATATCCTATTCCTAGGATAGATGATTTTATAGGCAAAGTTCATGAAGCATGTATTTTTAGCAAAATTGATCTTAAATTTGTGTATCGTCGGATATGAATGACACAAAATGACGTTTATAAGATTCCCTTTAGAACTCAAGCTAGTCACTTTGAATTCATGGTAATGCCTTTTGGACTTACCAATGAACCTACTACATTTTCGTGTATGATGAATAACATTTTCCTTGATTACCAAGCTTTTCTTCTTGTTTTCTTTGGTGATATACTTGTCTATAGTAAGAACGATGATGACCATGATAATTGCTTAGAAATAGACTTTAATTTGTTATGTGAAAACAAACTTTATGCCAATCCTAAAAAGAGTTCTTTTTCCCAAAAAGAACTAGAGTATTTAGGACATATTGTTTCTAGTCAAGGCATTCATGTAGATCCAAAGAAAATTAAAGTAATGAAGAATTGCTTGTACCTCAATTTGTAAATGATGTACATTCTTTTCTATGGTTGGCTAGTTTTTATAGAAAGTTTGTAAAAGGTTTTTCTTATTTAGTACTTCCACTCATATTATTATTGAAGAAAAAGTTAAAATCTGCATGGGGATTAGCACAACAATAGTCTTTTGAAAACCTCAAACATGCACTTTCTCATGCACCTGTTTTGTACTTACCACATTTTTCACAACCTTTCCATGTAGTTACAAATGCTAGTGGTTTAGGTATAGGTACTTGCTTAATGCAAATTGATCATTCTTTTAAACGTAAGAAACTTAAACCTTCTGAAAAAAATTACAGCACATATGATAAGTAACTTTTAGCTATTGTGCATGCTTTAAAAATTTGGAAACATTACCTTATGGGTTCTGAGGTTTTAATCAAACAGAACACAAGCGATTAAGTAGTTGTTAAACCAATCATTGATTTCCGAAAGATATTAAATGGGATTCATTCATACAAAATTTTAGCCTATAGTTCAATATCAACCTAGCAAAATTAATGTTGTAGTTAATGCGCTATAATTCAATATCAAGCTGCCAACCCTACTTCTACATCTGATTTGTATTTTTCACAAACATGGACTGCTTTCAATAATTCTATGATATTTAGTGAGGATCATTGCACTTTTCATAATGGATTCTTGTATTTACAACACAAGTTATGCATCACACAAGGCTTTAAAGAATTTGTTACGAAAGAGATCCATGAACCACTGTATATGGTTCATAGGGGCATACAAAGTACTTTTTCTACGTGTAAAGAATTTTTCTTTTGGCCACATATGGAAAAGGATATTGCATAGTATGATTCCCATTGCATCGTGAGTCAGTATATGAAATGACATCATAGTAAAGCATTTGGATTATTAATGCCACTTCCCATACCTAATCTACCATGGGAACAAATTTTTATGGATTTTAGTACTGGTCTTCCAACAACTTCATCTCATAATGATATGATTTGGACAATTCTTGATAGGTTAGTAAACATGAATATTTCATTCCTTGTAAAAAGACTCTTTATGCATCTCAAGCTACTAAATTATTTATCAAATGTATTTTTCCACAGTTTTCCAAAAGTTATTCCATCAGATTGAGATATTTGTTTTTGTAAAAACTTTTGGGTTTTTCAAAATTTAGGTTCCAAAATAGACTTTAGCTCTGCATTTCATCCTAATAGTAATGGACAAAGTGAAGCTATGAATAGTACTATTTTAGATTTATTAGGTTGTTATTATTTAGATAATCCAAGTAATTGGGATGAGAAAATTCCTTTACTTCAATTTGCATACAATAACATAACAAATACCACTACTTAACATGCACTGTATGAAATTGTTTTTGGTAAAAAGCTTCCCACTCCCATGTCTATCACTCAAATTGATATACGTATGGCTAATTCTTTGCATAAGATCATATTTCTACACTTCATGAGGTTCATG
>CM035434.1:107487611-107490111 GCA_020310875.1 Ceratopteris richardii
AGGATCATTCAAATATCACAGGCGGCACAACATGTGGATCTCAGATTGCATGCAAAAGTAGAAGTAAAAGTGGAAATGGTAAAAGTGGAAGTGGAGTAACGTCTGTTGCTGCCAACCATTCATGACGACTGCCTATTTTTAAGGACCCAATTCAAGACTTGTGGCAAATTTGGTCTACCCCTCTAATTTTGGGCAATCAATCGGCGCATGATCAATGGACGTGAGGAATCGGCAAGGCCCTTTGGGCCTATTGGAGCATATAAAAGCAATAGACTTGTGTTCATTTGGGGGATATTCAGATACACACATATACTTACATGTGTACAGGGGTCCTCTCTTTGCACTCTGTGGTTACAAGCCTACTGTAGGAAGTCACTCTGTGGTGTGGATACAGAGCATGGGCTTCCCAGTGGAGGGCTAATAGCACTATAGTGTGAAGAGAGTGGCCTGGCCTTGTTTTTCAGTGTGAGTTAGTGGTATTTTTATGCTCTTTTCCTTAGAGCAATTCTTCAGACTTTGTATTGATCAGGGCTAACCTACATCTAGCTGTGATCATTGTATGGATTGGACAAATCTCTTGTAATGAATGTGTTTAGTTGTGGAGAGGCATGCTAGCCCAGAGCATCAACTTAGAGCATTTCTCTTGCCTACCTTGTAATCATTCGTTCGAAATAAGGAGTGATTGGTCTTCCTTCATTGTCAGTTGTCATTAATATTTTCTTGAGTATTCACAACTCTGTGCAATCATTGATATCCACCTGCTCATAGAAGTGTTAAAGGGTATATTTCCCTAAGGAGAACCTCCCTTGAGTAGGTGAAGTACTGGAGTGCTTGCTGCATGCTCCTCTTAAAAGTAGATACCCCAGTACCTGCTCTACAGTTTGGCATGCACGGTGGGACACTTGCATTTCTCTGAGAGGCTCTGGTGGGACACTTGCATTTCTGTGAGAGGCCTTGAGGATAGTAAATAGTCCTCTTTTTCAGTATTTTTGCCCTATTGCATTTGCAAGTAGGTACATGACCCATACGCGAGCAGATAAGGACCCTCTTCGTGTACAAAGAAGCCTTAACAAGTCACCTATATCTTTGACTAGTGAACCTACCTTTCCTCTACCCTCCTTGAATTTATCTATTGATTTGGGTGCTACACCACTGTCAAAGCAGAAGCATAGGAGAACATTAGACTTCTCCTCAGATACGTCAGAAGAAACACCAGTGCAAATGGAGGATCTCTCTCATTTACTCTCCAGACTCAATATCAAGTTTCCTACCTTCAAGGGACAAGCTTATGAGGATGTTGATGATCATGTGAGGAGATTCATCTCCTTATGCCGTGGACGAGGTGTGCAGAATAGAGAGCATGCAATGTTAGTACTCTTCCCATCCACATTGGAAGGCCTTGCTGACAAACGGTACAGTCAATATGCAGATGACCATTTTGCTACATGGGAGGCTCTGAAGATGGCATTCTCACACACATTTCGACCAAGTGATTCCTCGGAAAGAGCTCTAGATCAGCTAGAGAACCTAAAGCTAAGATCAGGTGAATCCTTTCATGAACTTCACACTAGAACAAAAGCACTTGTTGCACGTTTGCCACATGCTCCAGGTGACTTCTTGGTTAAAAAATGGATAGAAAAAGCTCTACCCAGGTCATCTCAGCGGAAGCTATGTGAGTCTCTTAGATTGGATGCAACCCTCAATGATTTTGTTGCAGCAGCATCACGCATTGAAGAAGCTAGGCAACATTTTGAAGGGGATACACAATCGAATTATGTTGCAGAACTAGACCCTATTGGGCAACTGAGGAAGGAACTGGAGGCATTGAGAATGCAACAAAATCAACAAGAAGAGAAGGTATTGCCACCACTGCGTCGCACTAATTATGAAGTAGCCCAACTTCAACGTGAGTTAGAAGATTTGTGGACCACTTAGGATATAAGAAGGCAAATTTGGTGTATAATATGTAACAACAATGGACATTCCAATGCTAATTGCCCTAACAAGGTAAGCTCTCAATTTTGTGGAAAGGAGGGTCATGAAGCTAGAGACTGTTACTACCTCAAGGGTACATAGCAACAAGGTAACCCTCAAGCTTTGGATTCATATTATGCTAGTACTTCAAATGCACCTAATAGAGAGGAAAATCGTACGACAAAGCCTAGATATAATAGACCATTGATGTGTTATCGTTGTGGTGAGTATGGCCATATGCAAAATAGGTGTTCCCTTCCAGAAGATACACCTCCTTGTCAACATTGTCCAGAGGCCAAGGATCACTATACCAAAGACTGCCCAAGAAGCCGTCCTGCTCCAATCCACATGATTGCAGTCTCTCCACAAGAAGAAGGTACCACTCAATCTTATGTTGTTTTATCCTCTGCAATGCCCATGATGACTAGAGCTAGACAAGGAGTACTTGATAAACAAGCCTAGAGTGGCTGGAAGGATTTGGAGATGGTTAATCCTGTTTCAAGAATTCAACTTTGATTTTCATATT
>CM035434.1:107495111-107532611 GCA_020310875.1 Ceratopteris richardii
CCCTTCACTTAGGCTTGATTTTCTGTAGGTCTTTCCTTCACTTCTTCTTTCCTCCATCATATGTCTCCATATGTCTTCATATATCAATGCCTAATTAGTGAGTGAAGCCCCAACAGCTCCCCCTCAATCACTAATTAGCATAATTTGACTTCTTCACATAATCTTCTTCTCTTTTATTCCTGCCATCTCCTTGAACTTACTTGTCTTTACTCCATCCAAGCTTTTTGTCATAATATCTGCAATCTGATCTTTTGTGGAAGTATACACCACTTCAATTTCTTTCTCCATTACCTTTTCTCTAAGAAAATGATACTGTATCTCTATGTGCTTTGTCCTTGCATGAAACACAGGATTTGCTGCAAGATATAATGAACTCATGTTATCTCCATGAATAATGGGTATACCTTGATCAATTCCCAAGCTTTTGAATAATGTCTGCATCCATATGACTTCCTTTGCTGCTTCCACAAGTCCTTTGTATTCAGCTTCTGTTGATGATAAGGCCACTGTGTGTTGTTTCTTTGAACACCAACTCACAAGCTTATCTCCAATGTATATCATGTAGCCATGAGTAGACCTTCTATCATCTTGACTTCCTGCCCAATCTGAATCACTATAGGCTCTCAATCTTATATCTGATGTAAAAGGATAATACAATCCTTCTTTCAAAGTCCCTTTGATATATCTAAGGACTCTTTGACCTGCAATCCAATGTGGATCCTTTGGACAATGCATGAATTGGGAAAGAACACCAACTGCATAACTAAGATCAGGCCTTGTTAGAGTTGCATAAATCAAACTTCCAACTAAAGATTGATACTTCCTCATGTCTTTGAACTCTGCACCAACATATCTACTGAGTTTGTGATTGACTTCTAATGGTGTAGATGCCTCTCTGCAATTCTCCATGTTGAACTTCTTTAGAAGATTCAAGAGATACCTTTCTTGTGATACATAAATGCCATGCTCTGCATAAGTGATTTCCATTCCATGAAAATATGACAATTTTCCTAGATCACTTATCTTGAATTCTCTTTCAAGTAGCTTCTTCACCTCCTTGATTCCTTCATTTGAGGTACCTGTAATTATAATGTCATCTACATATATACAAATGTAGATCATACCTTCATCTGTTCTTTTGATAAGTAAACTTGCATCTGCCTTTGAACTTTGATACCCAAGGTCATTAAGATACTTTACAAGTCTATAATTCCAAGCTCTTGGAGCTTGCTTCAAACCATAAAGGGCTCTTCTCAACCTGCAAACATAATTTGGAAACTTATGATCTGCAAACCCTTGAGGTTGCTCCATGTAAACCTCATCTGATATATATCCATTCAAAAATGCATTCTTAATGTCCAATTGACTCAATGTCCATCCTTTTGATGCTGCAATGGCAATGATTGTTCTTATGGTTGACATCTTTGCCACAGGACTGAATGTCTCATCATAATCTATGCCAAATGTTTGAGCATAGCCTTTAACCACCAATCTAGCTTTGTATCTGGCTATAGTTCCATCTGCATGCTTCTTAACTTTGTAAACCCATTTGTTTCCAATCACTTTCTTACCATTAGGTTTTGGGACAAGTTCCCAAGTTTTGTTCTCTTCAAGAGCATCAAATTCTTCCTTCATTGCTACTTCCCAATGTCTCTTACCCTTTGCTTCATCATAGCTTTGAGGTTCTTCATCTTCCTTAACCATGTAAGCATAATTTTTCTGAGTCAAGTAAGAAGTGTCATATGAATACCTTGTAGGTTGATTCCTTATTCTGGTTGACCTTCTTGGTTCACACTCTTCATGTCTATCTGGATGTACTTCTTCATCAAATATTGGTCCATCTTCATTCCTTCTATATGATCCAACTCTTGATGTGCTTGCTTGCATATGTTCTTCATCTCCATCTATCTGCATATGTGATTTACCTCTTGCACTCCTTCTTATCTCTTCTTCAAATGTTTCAAGATCACATTCTTTATCTGCATACCAACTCTTCTGTTCATCAAAAGTCACATCTCTGGAAACAATAAAATGTTTAGTTAAAGGACTCCATAGTCTATAACCCATTTGTTTTTCATCATACCCAATAAACACATATTTTTCTGCCTTTGGTTCAAGCTTATGTCTGAGTTGTGATGGTACATAAGCATAGGCAATTGACCCAAACACTTTACAATGATCAAGTGTTGGTTTCTTACCCCACCAAGCTTCATAAGGGGTCATACCATTCAAAGCTCCACATGGTAACCTATTCACAAGGTATGTGGCTGTATTTACAGCCTCAGCCCAAAGATAATTAGGGCAATTCTTTTCCTTTAACATTGCTCTTGCAAATTCAACCAATGTTCTATTCCTCCTTTCTGCCACCCCATTATGTTGAGGTGTATACCTGCAAGTTATCTCTCTCTTGATACCTGCATTCCAAAGATAGTCATTAAATTCTTGGGAGAAGTATTCTCCCCCTCCATCAGACCTTAGCCTCTTGAGTTTGTGGCCTGTAACTCTTTCTGCATAAGCATGAAAATGTTTGAAGGCTCCAAAGACTTCTGATCTTTCCTTTAGAACATAAAGGGTTATCCACCTTGTAGCATCATCAATAAACAAAACATAATACCTAGATCCATTTATTGAACCTTCTTTTGTTGGTCCCCATACATCTGTATGTATGAGTTCAAGCAAACCATCATGCTTGAAACCTTTCTTCTGAAATGGTTGTCTATGAGCTTTTCCCATCTGACAAGCTTCACACTTGTATATCATATGTTGATTCTTTACATTTGGTAGTCCCAATACAGATTGATTCTCCACCATAGTTTTGATTCCTCTTTCATTGAAATGTCCCAATCTTTTATGCCAAAGATCTAACTCTGTAATTACTTCATCACCATGTGTAATTAGGGCTTGACCAACATTTCCTTGCACTTTGAGAGTAAAAAGTCTACCTTCCTTCTTACCACAAACAATGGGTTTGTATGCATCCTCTGGATCTTCAACAAATACCCCTTCATTTGTAAATCTGACTTGAAAACCTTTTTCCACTATTTGTCCAACACTAATCAAATTCTTTGGTATTGTTGGAACATACAAAACATTTGTTAATAAATCAGCTCCACTCCTGCACTTCACTTTTCCAATTGAATGCACATTATGTTTTGTATTGTCACCTGTTTGTACTGTATGACTTGAATTTCCTTCTTCCAATTCTGACAATAATTCTATATTACCTGATAAATGATTTGAACAACCAGAGTCAATATAGAACACCTTGAGATCCTCCTTCTCTGATGAACTAATTGAATTCATCATCAATGTTGTATGGTTGTCATTCTGGGTATCATTTGCATAATTGTAATATGTAGTGTTGTATGATTGGTTCTGATTCCAATTTCTTCCACCACCTCTACCAAAACTTCCTCTTGAATTATGTCTTCCTCTTTGAAATTGATTCTGAAACCTTCCACCTCTTCCTCTGCCATTGTTGTTCTGATTTTGGCTTGCTCCTTGTTGATTGTGCCAACAATCATATGCTAGATGATTGCTCAATCCACAAATCCAACATGTCTTCTTGTTATTGTTCTGATTACCTCTACCTCTTCCATTACCTCGACCTTTGCCTCTGCCAAAACCTCTTCCTCTTGCATAATTTGCTTGAGTTGTTGACTCTTCTTCATCCTTTGCTTTGCCTTTATCTCCTTTCTTTTTGTTCTTCACATACATTGCAGAACTTTGACCTTTGTCTCCATCTGACTTTAAGTCTTGCTCAAATGTAAGCATCAATCCAAGTAATTGATTCAATTCTGGCACATAATGGTTTAATGAGAGTTCTGTTGAAAGTACAAAAGGCTTCCACCTTTCATCACCTCTTAATCCTGCAAGTAATTGAGCTATCAACCTATGATCTTCAATATCCTCATCAATAGATCCAAGGCTATCTGCCAAGTCTTTCATCTTAGTGACATAATCACTAATGTTCTGATTTTGCTTCTTCTTGAATGTGGTGAACTCTGACCATAAGCTAGCTTTCCTAGCTTTAGTGGTGTTTTGGAAGTGATCTTCCAAAGCATTCCAAATATCTTCAGCTGTTTCTAAACCTCTGATGTGTGGCAATAAATGATCTGTAATAGTGTTGTATATATAAGCTCTTGCACTTGCATCTCTCTTCTGCCATAGCTTCAAAGCTTCTAGCTCTTCCTTCCTTGGATGACTTTCATCTTCAAATTTAGGCTTCTCCTCTTCACCTGTCACATATACCATTAAGTCCTTACTCATAAGTAAGGCCTCCATCCTCATTACCCAAGCAGGATAATTATCTCTGTCCAATTTGTCAATGGACACATGATCTGCCATGGTATCCTTGCTTCTGCTTCAACCTGTAAGTGTAAGGTTAAAGATTGATACCTTTTGTAGACCTTTACCCTTGGGAGCAACTTCGAAATACTCTTCTGATGACTTTGGTTGTTGAACACCTCAGCTTCCTCCTTCTTTGATAAAGAACTCTTCAAATCTTCTTGTATCTGCTCTCCTTTACTTCTCGAGGACCTTATCTGCTCTGATACCACTTGTTGGTGTGTGAAACACCACAAGAACTAAACTAATGTGGTATTAGAAGACCTCCATAACCATCATTAGCTTAGCAATACTCACATTGTAAGTCTTCATCTCTAAACTTAGTGAAAATCCAAATTTCACTTCACAGAAATCTGCGCCTTTTCTTCAATCCTTCAATCTGACCTGTATTAGCTTAATCTTTGCTAAATCTTTTGATTACTTGCTAAGAGAAGTTCTTGCTAGTGTTAAGCAACACATAACAAACAAAACTTTCAAGCAATAACTTCACAATCCTCTGATTTTGTACCAATCTTTACACTATGTCTGAAAACTGAAAATTTACTTCATCGATTTGACATACCTTCACTCTTAAACTGATTTCTCTGAGTACGCGTCCCGTTTCTCAAAGATCTTTTGATCAAATGTAGTTGAGGATAATAGCTTTCAAACGAGCTATCACTTACCAAAAACTTTACACCATGCTTCGAGATCTGACCTTCAAAAGATCAGTCAAATGTGCGCCAGAAAAGTCGTAACTGTCAACTAACTTTCATAGTCATATGAAATGACTTGAGACTCAATGTACAATAGGAATTAGACACAATGATTCTACACAAACATGTGTTGATTATCAGAGAAGGTGTGTACAAAATGGCTTGGCCTAATTTTGCTCACAGCCATGGAAAACTCTATCAGACTCAGAAGTTTTCTCTCACCATCTCTCTCAGAAATTACACGACTTTTCTCTACTCCCTCAAACTACAAAATTGAGTTCTCTCATACATGTTTCTGACTCAAATTAACTTATATACCTATGGTTTACATTCATCTAGACTTGAACTCGTAAGTTCTAAAGATCAATTACAAATCTAGACTCTAATGTTGCACTAATTTACAATAGTGAAATTGTCCCTTCACTTAGGCTTGATTTTCTGTAGGTCTTTCCTTCACTTCTTCTTTCCTCCATCATATGTCTCCATATGTCTTCATATATCAATGCCTAATTAGTGAGTGAAGCCCCAACACTCACCACCCTCCCCTTGGCCCTCCGCTGACCTCTCACCATCCTCCCCTCAGCCCGCCACTGACCCCTCACCACCCTCCCCTCAGCCCCCCACGTACCCCTCCCTCTCCTTCTCTCTCTCTCTCTCTTTCTCTCTCTCTCTCTCTATCTCTCTCTCTCTTTCTCTCTCTCTCTCTCTCTCTCTCTCTCTCTCTCTCTCTCTCTCTCTCTCTCTCTCTCTCTCTCTCTCTCTCTCTCTCTCTCTCTCTCTCTCTCTCTCTCTCTCTCCGCTCGCCCCGCTGACCCCTTACCACCCTCCCCGTCAGCCCCCCGCTGACCCCTCAGCACCCTCCCCTCAGGCCCCCGCATACCCTCCCTCCCTCCCTCTCTCTCTCTCTCTCTCTCTCTCTCTCTCTCTCTCTCTCTCTCTTCCCCCTTCTCTCATCCCCCGCTGACCCCTCACCTCAGCCCCAACTAACCCCTCACCACCCTCCCCTCAGCCCCTCGCTGACCCCTCACCACCCTCCCCTCAGCCCCATGCGTACCCCTCACCACCCTCCCCTCAGCCCCCCGTGTACCCCTCCCTCTCCCTCTCTCTCTCTCTCTCTTTCTCTCTCTCTATCTCTCTCTCTCTCTCGCTCTCTCTCTCTCTCTCTCTCTTCCCCCTCCCCTCAGACCCGCTAACCCCTCACCACCCCCCCGTCATCCCCCACTGACCCCTCACCACCCTCCCTTCAGCCCCCCGCTGACCCCTCACCACCCTCCCCTCAGCCCCCCCCCCCCCCCCCGCCTACCCCTCAGCACCCTCCCCTAAGCCCCCCACGTACCCCTCTCCCCCCCTCTCTCTCTCTCTGTTGGCAGATGAAGCAAGTACGAGCATACATGCATATCTAGCACTAAGGCAACCCATTAAAGTTTTCCAAACCTTACACCATGTTAAAAGCTATTCTCATCACTAAAAACCCTTGTAAATATTGTTTCACCTTTTTGTAGCTCCATTTTGTACAAGCCAAGGAGTCCTCGAGCTTGGCGAGCCTTAGAAGTAGTTGCCTGCCAATTTTCATAATTTTTAAATCTCGTTTGAGTCCTAAAATAAGCCCTGGAACCTAATTTTTAACTAGGCCGGACACTAGGTCTGGACAGGGCCAAAGCTAGTCAAAAACTATAAATAGAGCTAGAGAGCTCATTTTTGGGGTAGCTTGTTGTAGTTTTAAGCTTCTATGAGAATTTTGTTGCAATAGAAGTGATTCCATTGTGTTACTTTCTTTGTCCTTGTCGTGTGTGCGCGTGTGTGTATGTGTGTGCATGTTAGTGTGCTTCTCACTCACACATTTGTGCCTTCACTTGCTCGAGGTCTTCATACCATCCTCATGTCTTCCCCGACTGACATTAAAGGAGGTGCTACTCATCAGTGAGCTACACCAAATTTTGGCACCGTTGCCGGGGATTCGAGCTTTGAGGACGAGCGTGTGATGGTAACACGTAGAGAGGATGCATTGGAATGGTAAGTAGTAGGTAAATTTCTGATTTTTCTCCATCTCCATCTCCATCTTCATCTCCACCTTCATCTCCTTCTCCACGTTATATTCTCATTTCCAAACCATTTTCTCATTTGCTTTGTGCGAGTTTGAGAGAGAGCGAGTGTGTGTTCTTGCTTGTGTGTGTTTTTTTGCATGTTTCTTGCAGGTTGCAGCTCCATCATCATCTCCAGCAAGCTCAGCAGGTACGGATTTTGTCTGCGCAAACTCCGAGGCGTCGAGCTCGAGCTATCACGACACTCCGGAAACTTCACCCTATCACAATTTTGAGTGCACCAGGACACTGCGCAGGCCTAGAGCTCCTAGGATCACTAGACAGAACAGCAAAATTCACCCTAACTCGGCCTATCACGACACCTCGAAGTATCGCGACACCTCGAAGTATTGCGACACACCGAAGTATCGTGACACACCGAAGTATCGCGATACCCACGACTTATCGCGACACCTCGGAGTATCGCGACACTCCGACCTATCGCGACACCTCGAAGTATCGCGACACACCGACCCCACCTATCACGACACTCCCAAGTATTGCGACACCTCGACCTATCGCGACACACCGGAGTATCGTGACACTCCGACCTATCGGGACACCTCGAAGTATCGCGACACACCGACCCATCGCGACACCTCGAAGTATCACGACACACCGACCCCACCTATCGCGACACTCTGACCTATCGCGACACCTCGACCCGACCTATCGCGATACATTGGCTTAACGCATAAAATTTTAAAGTTAATTAATGGAGTGAAGTGAGGTATATTTGGGCTTAATTGTGGACACATTGGGGTAACATTAGAGCCTTAGGAGTGGGCAAAAGACCTAGACACCAGGGAGAGATCTCCTGAATCCTGAGAGGTCCTAAGATTTTGGGGGTTCCGTAAATTACTCCAAGGGGGGCCCATAATTGTTGATGTGTGTCTTTCAATTCATTGTGGTCAATGAGCTATACTAACTTGTGAAATTTTGCAGGAACTGTGCGTGCACTCAAGGTATTCTAGGGCAAGCTAGCAAGGGTGAGTACCAGGCTTGGGAGAAGACTTCCTGGGTTTGTGCAACGGTTTGAGCAACCAGAGGATTGAGGTTGGAAGTTCTCTCAACCCTCCTTTGTCAATTCCTAGCCTAGGCTAAGTACGACTTAGGTGTGGTAATTAATTAGGACAACATCAGGCATGAATTAAGTCCAAGAGAACTAATCAACTAAGTGCAAGCATTAAGTAGATCTTAGGTGCGAAAACCCTAAGGGACAAAAGTAAACTTGAATCGATCATTTATCAAGTGCGAAATTCTCTTAAGTATTCCTGACGACGTGATATCAGACAAGATCATAAACATAATAATCAACTAAAAACAACAAAGTGATTGGTGCCAATTAACCTGCAACGAGAGTGTACTTGGAACCAAGGGGGTAGAGAAACCAGGCATATGAACCTTAGGTCTGACAGACACTTAGGCCGAGACAGACAAAGCCTCAGATCTTCTGAAGCTATCACACTGCTAGGTCCTGGGCCCAGCAGTTGAGTGATTACCCATACACTCCACGATCAGAAACAAGTGATTCTGAAATG
Source organism: Ceratopteris richardii (assembly GCA_020310875.1). Taxonomy (NCBI): domain Eukaryota; kingdom Viridiplantae; phylum Streptophyta; class Polypodiopsida; order Polypodiales; family Pteridaceae; genus Ceratopteris; species Ceratopteris richardii. The sequence goes on from CM035434.1 coordinate 107,503,776, forward strand.
TCCTATCACATGGAGAGACCAGTAGCTAGTTCAGGGGTGGCTTATCTAGAAAAGCCAGAAGGACCTTACAAGACTCAATTGGAATACATCAAGACTAATCGTCTTGGTGCTTGCATCTACGAAGACGGACTGAGAAGATCTGTGGTCCAGATTAAGAACCCCGATCAACCCCATGGACTAGAACACCCGGTAGTCAAGTTTGAGAATGGAGCATACCTAGATAAAGAGGGGACTATATATGTAGTCACCACTCTTCCTGATAGAACTGATGAGTTTGGAAATGTGATTGCGGTGATATAGAGCAAGGGAATTTAGAGAGAGAGCCAAGAACTCCCCGTGGTAAATCTGTCTTGACCAGAATCATGACTCTAGAGTGGATTCCACAGGATAATAAAAGCATAGATTTGCTTTTAAACCGAGAAACCGATGAGGCCTTTTGGAGATATAAACCTGCTCACCCTCAAGAAGTGAGTGCTCTCACAATCTATGAGTTTAAAGACCCTGACAGCCCAGGCAAAGTAACATACCTAGACAATACATCGTAGAGAATCTTCATGGTCACCGAGCATGGCAGACATGCCTACACATGGAAGGGTGAATTTGTTTTTCCCCAACCACTGTCTAATGTGTCCTATGGCCACCAAGGAGCCGGTACCTCCCAGGCTCATGGAGCTCAAGGAGATAGAAGTAGAGATAGACCTGAAGTAAGCTTTGCCAACCCCCAGGGAAGGGAAAGAAGGAGAACGGGGACGGATAGAGAAGAAACCGAGAGATTTAGAGACCCAAGGAACCAAAGAAATACTTATGATTTTCCTTTGCCAAGGCCGAGAGAACACACCAGGACTCTGAGGCCAACTCAACTAGTGAAGTCCATGAAGAATTACTTCGATGGCACTGGAGACCCTTATGACCATGTGGTAGAATTTAGGCAAGTCTTGAAAGCTGAACAGGTAGAGGATCTATTCACACAATATAATGCTTTTGGTCTAACCCTTAGGAACACTGCCCTCACGTGGTTTCAGCCACTGAACGAGAGGCATTTCAGAAACATAGACGAGCTCCTAGAAGCATTTATCATTGAGTTTTTTAAGAGTGGTATAAGGCACAACACTTCCTCACTAATTCATAGCTTCAAACAAACACCTCAAGAGACGTTCAGACTAGCAGGAAGACGGTTTAGGCAATACCTAGAGAGGTGCCTGATGCCTGAGTTACCCACAACATCCAAGCAAGTGGCTTTGTTCTTAGATGGCTTGTTGAGCACCAAGCTTAGGTCATATGTGTATTTGAAGGACTCGAGAACTATAGAAGAATGCGTGTGCATGTGCATAGACATTGAGGATAATCTAGGCGAGGAGTTAGAGCTATCAAAAATCTATAAGGATTCAAATAACTCTAGTAGTCTCACATCTGGTCAGTCCACATCCATTGAGGAACTTGCCGAGAAGGTAGCTCAAAAACTAGGTGTCTCTAGCAAACAAATTCCAAGATTTGCCCCAATTAAGCGGTGCTACACGTGGTGACCATATGGCAAATGTATGTCCCATTATGGCCCAACCCTAGGTGAATCCTAGTAGCCAGTACTGCACCATAGAGCGAAGGTACACCAACCACACTGCACAGGACTGCCCATATAGCAAACAAACTGTTAGGCAAAATTACCCTCAGCCATATCCACAACAGGGTAGATACCAGAATCAGTACCCTCCACAACAATACAACAGACCACAGCAACCCTATCAGCCACCTTATCAAGGGCACTAGAGACCTCAACCAGTCCTAGTGCAGCAACCCCCAGCTCCAACCAATGTGATCCCAGTGAAATATGCATCTGCTGAAGAAAATCCGAACAGAGCCATAGTCCCAGTCACCCCATTGCTATCAGACAGTGATCCAAGTGACCATAGTTTTGACTCCGCACATATTGATAGCCCACAAGCTTACTACATGCAGTCACCCGAGCATAACGAGTCATACTATTATGAGGACCCAAGTGAAAATAGTGGGGAGCCTGAGTATGCTAATGTCATGTACACAAACCCCAACTCTAGACCTCAACCTAGGCAGGTACGACCCCCATTCCCTAGAGGATCATGCTTCAGATGTCAGGTAAATCACCTTATACGTGATTGCCCACTGCTTGCCTCTACACAACCCCAACCAGTGACAATTCAGGGCTTTTGTCAAGACTGCGGAAAAGAGCATCTCCTACGGGATTGCCAAAGGAACCCTAATAACATGCCTAAAATCACTCCTATCAACGTCATTGGGTTAGTGGTAGACTCTACGGGAAGTATAACTTCCACAACCCCAGTGCATGTGGTCACTAGAGCCCAAGCCTTGCAGCAAACTCAAGGAGTAGGGCAGAAAAAGAGTGCTAAGGTTAGTGAGACAGAGAGTATAACCAAGAAAAGGACAAGAGCATGGAGAGATAGCCGGGAGAGAATGAAAAGACAATGGTCACAGAAAATGAGGGAACTTGAAGCAAGCTTGAGAGAAACCAAAGCAAAGATAAGTGAACTCGCATCTCAAAACCACTCTCACACCACCCATCCACCACCTTTTAGCTAAGACACAATTGCACTTGGATGGACTCCTAGAGAAGTTAGAGAGCATAATTGCAAGATCTGCCAAGGAAGACAAAAATCGAGAAAGAGATGAGACAAACAAAAACATAAGCCATCCCCCATAGGAAGCTTATGTGCCTAATTCCACTGAACCAGACACCTCCTCTTCTATGAATAGGTTCACTCTAGAATTCCTACGAGAGATTCAAGAAGACAAATGGGCTAATGAAAGTGAAGCCCCTCCTCCCATTGAACTTGTGGATGACACACATGATCAATTCCCTCAAGATATTCCTTCCATTTATGGAGAGTAGGAGAGTGCACAAAACCAAGAGAGGTTAGACTTCGAGTCTAACTCCCTGCAGGAATTACCCCATTTCACTGGCCCATGAAACCAAGTATACTTGCCTGAGAGCACCCATAGTCATGATAAGAAACGAAGATTCAATCATACCTAGGAATACAGAGGTAGTAAAGAACACTAAGGTGCAGTGCAATCTCACTTTAGAAGAGCTACTCAAAGTTAAGCTAGAAGTGTGGAAACACGTAGCCAAGCAAGTGCCAGACATAGCAAAATCATGTTCCCAGTTAGGATCTCATAGAACAGTGCCTGAAATACCATTGGATAAGATAGGAGACATGAGTGAAGGAGAAGAAGGAAATACCTATCTCCTAGTTACCCATCAGGGATACACAACCAAGGCAATTTTGGACTCAGGTGCAGGAGTTGCAATTGCTATAACTTCCCTCTGGAAGCGTTGGAGCAAGCCCGCACTCCGACCGATGAGAATGAAATTGCAGATGGCCGATGGCCATATTGAGAGGCCCTTGGGATTGCTAGAAGGCATAACTCTCACTACATGTGGTGTCGAGTTTGAGCATACATTTGCTATATGTGATTTTAGCAAAAATCATGCCTATGAAATGATCTTGGGAAGACCATTTATGCGACAGTTGCAAGTGGTACAAGACTGGGGAACCAACTCCTTGTACCTGCAACACTTAGGTGTTACAACCAAAGTGAATCTCAAAGATTACTCTCATAGAGATGTCCCTCCTATCCCATGGAATCCCATCCATAGAGCCAAAGATGATACGGAATCTGTGCATTCCATAGGATCAGGATCCTCATGGATGCATGAAGACACCCACTTATGGATGTGCAAAGTGGCAGTAGAAGAAGAGAAAAGAGAAAAAGCCAGAGAGGTAGGTGCAAAAGAAACACATAGATCAATTCAAGACCCAGCCTATGCACCTGTAGTCTTTCCTGACGAGGAATTTGAACCCCACGGCTGGGCAGAAATCCTAGCAACAATGGATGCAGCCATCAATGAAGAACAATGGACACCTCACTGTGATGAAGATGGCTATTAGATTTCAGTCTTCTCCATAGAGCCAATCATGGGAGAGGCAGTATTAGAAGAGTGTGAACCTAGCCATGATGCATTTGAGGATGCAAGTGACTCCGATCTAGAGTCAATCATTATGGACCCACCCTTTGCATCAAATGAAGAATACTTCTATGAAGTAGAATTTCAACCCCAGAGGCATGGAGAGCTTACAAATGATGTAAGGCTAGCCACACATGTGACCCTGAAGGAGGAAGGAAAGAAAAGAAAGAAGAGAGAAGTCACACCAGAAGAGGAAGAATCTTTGTTTGAGGTTCCGGAAAATTTTAAGAAGTATGAGATAGATGACAGGAGAGTCATGATTAGAATGCCTAAACGAGAGGCGCAATCAGGGGAGGCCTATGATAACAAAGAAACCACCAAGAAAATTGTGGTAGCTGTGGAGCAAGGAGAGGAGAGATGCACGTACATAGGCCATGACCTGACATAAGACGAAGAGCATGAATTGATAACCTTGCTAAGAGAATACAGAGATGTATTCGCTTGGAGCTACAAGGATCTGAAGGGTGTTGACCCAGACATATGCTCACACACAATCCCCATGACCTCAGATGCCAGACCCTCTAAGCAGAAGCCCTACATATACAATGACAACTACGCCGCCAAGATTAAAGAGGAGATAGACCGCTTGGTAGAAGTCGGGTTTATCTATGAAATTGAGCAAACTGAATGGGTATCCCCCATTGTAGTGGTGCCCAAGAAGAATGGCAAATTACGAGTATGCATTAACTTGAAGAAGGTTAACACAGCCACTATCAGAGATAATTATCCGCTTCCTATCACTGAGCATCTATTAGAAAGGGTAGCAGGCAAGGAAGTGTACAGCTTCCTAGATGGGTTTTTGGGCTACAATCACGTAGCCATTGCTCCAGAGGATCAGCATAAGACGGCTTTTGCCACGGAGTGGGGCATATTTGCCTTTCGGGTAATGCCATTCGGGTAATGCCATTCGGGCTTACTAATGCACCTGCTACCTTTCAAAGATTGATGTGTCACGTATTTAAAGAGTTCTTGAGGAAGAATTTGGAAGTCTATGTTGATGACCTTTGTGCTCATTCCAACATTAGACAGACCCATATACCTGAACTCAGACAGATCTTTGATAAATGCAGAGAATATCAAGTCTGCGTGAACCCACAAAAGTGTGTTTTCATGGTCGGGCAAGGCAAAATTCTAGGACACATAGTGTCTAAGAACGGCATATCCACTGACGAAGAGAAAGTGAGAGCCATCGCAGAACTACCTAGGCCAAAGAACGTTAAGGAAGTACAGGCTTTCATGGGGCATTGTGGTTACTACCGCCGGTTCATTCACATGTATGCTGTCATTGCGAAGCCCGTGTATGGACTTCTGACTAACTTTGAGTGGACTGATGAATGTGAGAATTCCTTCCAGGAGCTTAAAGGAAGATTATATTCAGCACCAATCTTGACCACACCAGATTGGAACAAGCCATTCCATGTTCATGTGGATGCCTCCAATTATGCTATTGGATGTGTACTTGCACAACCTACGGGTGAAGGTAATATGGATCTCCCTATTGCCTATGCTAGTAGGCAGTTGAATGCTGCTGAACGGAACTATATAACCACCAAACGAGAAGGATTAGGCATGGTGTACGCGGTTAAAAAGTTTAGACACTATTTGCTTGCAAATAAGTTCAAATTTTTTACTGATCACCAAGCTCTACTCTACCTGGTAAACAAGCCGTGTAATATAGGCAGATTAGTAAGATGGTTTCTCTTACTAATGGAATATGACTTTGAGGTAGTAGTGAGGAAAGGCAGGACTCATTTGAGAGCAGACCATCTCTCTAGGCTCACATCTGGAGAGGCCCCACAAGGAGTATCAGATGACTTACTTGATGCTTACTTACTTCACAAGAACATGGAAAGATGAACTCAAATAATCATGAAAATGAAAGTATATTGCTTGTACAATACAATGACTTACTGATACATATGTGTGCCTTGTAATCACACCTTGATATGGCATAAAGCTCAACTCTTGGAGGTCTTCACATAGATCTCTCTAACCACGACTAAAACTGCCATCTATTTATAGTTGAGTTTGGGAGGCTAACTTCCCTCAATCACTCTCCAATCAATCAATGATTGATTTGATTCTCTACCTACCACAAATCACAAATTCGTGGCTCCTCTTTCTATTCTTCATCAAGTGGACTCAACCACTTAAGATTCTTTCACTTTTACATTAAGTAAACTCTTCAAAAGTTACAAGAGGTAGTTCACAAGTGAACTTTCCATAGTCTTCATTTTAAAGCTTCTTCTAAGACTTTGTGAGACTCAAGCCAATACTTAGGCTTGTCATAGACTTGCTCCAACAGCTCCCCCTCAAGCCAAGTATGCTTGAGGTCTTCAATCTTCCAAGATTACCTGCAAACCAATCATAGCCTTGAATTTGCAAAGCTTTGTACCATCCAATGATTTGGTTAGAATATCTGCACATTGTTGATGAGTGGACACACATGATATTTGAATCTCTTTGCTTAGAACCTTTTCTCGTACATAGTGATAATGAACTTCAATATGTTTAGTCCTTGCATGAAAAATAGGATTAGCAGCCAAATGAATAGAACTCATATTGTCACAAAAAATAGTTGGAGTTCCAAACTCCAATCCAAGATCTTTGAATAATGTCTTCATCCACATAACTTCTTGTGTAGCTATGGCAAGACCTCTATATTCAGCTTCAGTAGAAGAGAGAGCAACTGTGGGTTGCTTCTTGGATGACCATGAAATAAGCTTTGAACCTGCAAAGGTAAGATAACCTGAAGTGCTCCTTCTATCTTCCTTGGAGCCAGCCCAATCTGCATCACAAAATAGCTTCAAACCTAAATCAGATACATAAGGATAATAAAGTCCTTCATTTATGGTTCCTTTGAGATACTTGAGAATCCTTTTGGCAACATCCATATGTGGTTTCCTTGGTGTGTGCATAAATTGACTTAGCACACTCACACTGTAACATATATCTACTCTTGTCAATGTGGCATAGTTGAGACTACCCACTAGACTTTGATATGATGTGATGTCCTCTATGAGTTCACCTTCATGTGAGCTCAGTTTGTGATTGACCTCCATTGGAGTACCTGCAATCTTAAAATCTTGCATCTTGAATTTTGCCAACATGTCCTTAATGTACTTCCTTTGAGTGAGAAACAAACCATGATCTTTGTAGACAACTTCCAAACCTAGGAAGTAGGTAAGTGAACCCAAATCATTATCTTGAACGCTTCTCTCATCTGATCTTTGATCTTCTTCATACCATCTGCATCATTTCCTGTCAATATAATATCATCTACATATACACGTAGGTAGATGACCTCGGAATTACTCTTTTTAATAAAGAGTGAAGGATCTGCCTTGCTTGGTTGAAAGCCTTTGTCCTGCAAGAATGAAACAAGCCTGAAATTCCAAGCTCTTGGAGCTTGCTTGAGACCATACAATGCTTTGTTAAGTTTACACACATAATCAGGATAAACTTGGTTCTCAAAACCAGGTGGTTGTGCCATATATACCTCTTCTGTTATCCAACCATTCAAAAATGCATTCTTTACATCTAGTTGAAGTATCTTCCAGTTCTTGGAAGAGGCAATACTAAGCAAAACCCTAATAGTAGGCATCTTTGCCACAGGAGAGAAGGTCTCCTCATAATCAATTCCCTGAGTTTGTGCAAAGCCTTTTGCTACAAGCCTTGCCTTATACCTATTAATTGAACCATCAGAAATCTTCTTGAGTTTATAGACCCATCTTGAGCCTATTACCTTCATGGATGAAGTCTTGGGCACCAAATCCCAAGTGTTGTTTTCCTCAAGTGCTTCAATCTCTTCCTTCATTGCATGCTTCCATTCTGATTTTGCTTTGGCCTCTTCAAATGATGATGGTCCCTCTCGGTTTATGTCATGTGCTATGTAGATAGAATGTTTAGTTACTAATGAGGTGTCAAACCCATACCTTTCTGGTTTTTTCTTTTCCCTCATAGATCTTCTTAGGCCATGATGTGATGATTCTGCCTCATGTCCAAGTTTCTGCAATTTTGCTTTACCTTTAGACTTCCATGCTTTGATCTTTTCCATCTGAGATTCTTCATCATCCTCTGAGGTGTCTTGTTCTTCAATCTTGGGTTGTTCTCTACCAAGCTTTGGAAAATCTTCTTCAAGATTATATGGTAAATTGAACTTCCTGCATGAATCTTCATACCATGAATTGTTCTCATCAAAAACTACATCTCTGCTTACCAAGAATCCTTTGTTGATAGGGTTGTATAACTTGTAGCCCTTTTGATTGTTTTCATATCCAATAAATACACACCTTTCTGCCTTTGGATCCATCTTGCCTCTAACCTGTGAAGGAACATGAGCAAAAGCAATACATCCAAAAATTTTACAATGATCTAAGCTTGGTCTTCTTCCATTTCAAGCCTCATATGGAGTCATCCCATCAAGGGATTTTGAAGGCAACCTGTTAATCAAGTAAGTGGCTGTAGATACAGCCTCAGCCCATAAGTAATTAGGTAAATGCTTTTCATTTAACATAGACCTTGCAGCCTCAACAATTGTCCTATTCCTCCTTTCAGCCACTCCATTTTGCTCAGGAGTGTACCTTGTAGTTACCTCTCTTTTGATTCCTCTTTCTTGAAGAAAAGAATCAAACTCATGGGAGAAGTATTCTCCCCCTCCATCTGACCTTAGCCTTTTTACTGATTTACCTGTTTGATTCTCCACAAGAGCCAAATATCTTTTGAAACATGAAAAAACTTCATCTTTGTGTTTCATAAAGAATAGGATAGTCTATCTGCTACAATCATCAATAAAGGAAACATAATACCTTGATCCAGATATTGAAGCTTCCTTGCTAGGTCCCCATACATCTGTATGAACCAACTCCAAGAGATCTCCATGCATATAACCTTTCTTCATGAATGGTAACCTGTGAGACTTTCCAAATTGACATGCACTACACTTATAAATCATATGTTGTTTTGACAAGTTAGGGAGTCCAAGTACACTTTGGTCCCTGCAAATTTGCTTTAATGACCTTTCACCAATATGTGCTATCCTTTTGTGCCATACTTCCAATTCTGTGAGTGTCTGACTACCATAATTAAAGAGAGCAATGTTTCTAGTGTCCTGTAATTCAAATGTGAACAATCTACCTGTCTTTTCACCTTTTGCAATTCTTCTAAATCCTTGACTTGGATCTTCAACAAATGCTCCTGCTTTTGTGAACCTGACTTGCAACCCTTTCTCTACTATCTGCCCAACACTTATCAAATTCTTTGTAATGGTAGGGACATAGAGTACCTTACTGAGTAGGTTGATGTTTCCATCAGGTGCTTTGACATTGCCTATTTTCTCCACAGGATGTTTTGTATCATCTCCTGTTTGTACCTCATGCTTATTCCTTGGATCTTCTAAATCTGATAGGAGTGCCACATTTCCTGCCACATGATTTGAACAACCTGAATCTATGTAGAAAACATGCTCATCAGATTTACCTTGTGGCATAGCCATGTTCATGATCAATAATGAATCTTCTTTGTTTGAGTCTTCTGTGTAGTATTGTAGTCTCTCCTTCCTTTGTAGCCTCCTTGATAGTTTGAATTATTGTAGTTGTTGTAGTTGCCATGATAATTGTTGAACCTTCCTCTTGAGTATCGATAACTTCCTCTATTGTATCCTCTGCCTCTTTGATTTCTGGAATTCCTAAAGTAGTCCACAAATAGAACATGGGTTGGAGTCTTGGGATCTCCCCCTGCCTTGTCTACCTCCTCTTCCTCTACCTCTGCCATGTCTTCCTCTACCTGCATAGTTAGCTTGATATGTACCTGCTTCATCATCCACTTTCTTTGCCTTTCCTTTGTTATCTTTGGACTTGCTTTTATCAGTGTATAAAGCTGAAGATTGATTACCTTTAGAGCTTTCTCCATTTTTGATAAGCTTTGCCTCTTGAGTAAGTAGTTGTCCAATGAGTGTGTTGAAATCAGGTACATGCATGTCCATGTACAAATCCATAGCTGTGGTGAATGCTTCCCACTTGTCATCTGCCTTCAAGCCATTGATGACCTGCCTTACAATTTTCTCTTCATCTATTACCTCTCCAATGCTTCCCAACTGATCCGTTATGTCCTTGAGCTTTGTGACAAAATCAATCACATTTTGTTTGGGAGCCTTCTTGAGAGTTGTGAAATCCAGCCATAGTTGATGCTTCCTAGCTTTAGTACTTGAAGAAAAGAAGGCTTCAAGTGCATCCCACACTTCCTGAGATGTCTTACAACTTCTAATGTGAGGCAACAAAAAATCTGAGATAGAGTTGAGGAGATAAGACCTTGCAAGTGCATCCTTGGAGCACCATGTGCTCAATCTTTCTTGCTCTTCATGTGTTGGTTCACTTTTGTTCCTGAAACTTGGCATAACTTCATCTCTAGCCACATAACCATTTAAACTTCTACCTTGGAGATAGCCTTCCACTCTTAATGACCAAGTTGAGTAGTTACCTCTGTCTAATTTGTCAATTGATGAAGGAAATCCATCTGCCATGTTGTCCAACCTTGCTCTGATACCACTGTGAAGAGATGGATAGGTATGTGCTTGAAGATGAAGAGGTGTTGCAAAATCCTTGATCTACACCAGCCAAATGAACTCCAGAAGTATATGGTGGGCCCTTTTAGCTTGCCAATGGATGTATTAGACACCCTATGTACCTTGGAGGATCACTCTCAAAAAGATAGATCAAAACAGATAAGTTGGAGTTAGCTCAGAGGTGAAAACTTGCTATTCTTGGTTCATACACATGTCCAGTGTTTTACATAATTCTCTGAGCACAGCAGTAATTAGCTTAATTCCTCGTGGGGAAGTCTAGGTAACTTAAAGAGCTAACTTTCAAGAGTAATCTCATCAAAAATAATGAAGCACACAATGAGAATGAGTTTTAACAGCTGATGTCATCATCCCGATTTTCACCGGCTGCTAGAGTTTGAGACCAGTGAGCAGAAAAATCAACATAACTCAAAATGTAGGAATCCAATGATTATGAAAATTTGTATGGTTATACTAGACAGTAAGCTGAATCCAAAAAGCTTTAAATCACTGAATGTGGGTACGTAACCACTGGGAAACACCTCTGACAAGATGAGTGAAAAAGTCGGGTACCTGACAGAGAAGTGAAAATGCACAGACAGGGTTGACTTCAATTGAACATAACTGAAGATTACAACATCCAAATGACATGAACATTTGTGAGCATATAGTAGACTTATAGAGCTAACTTTACCAAGTTAAATTACTAAAAATGATGCATCAAGATCAGAGAAAACATCTCTGCAAGCTGACTAAGAAAAACTGAGAGTAATGGCAGTGAGTAGTACACTTCACAAGAACATGGAAAGATGAACTCAAATAATCATGAAAATGAAAGTATATTGCTTGTACAATACAATGACTTACTGATACATATGTGTGCCTTGTAATCACACCTTGATATGGCATAAAGCTCAGCTCTTGGAGGTCTTCACATAGGTCTCTCTAACCACGACTAAAACTGCCATCTATTTATAGTTGAGTTTGGAACGCTAACTTCCCTCAATCACTCTCCAATCAATCAATGATTGATTTGATTCTCTACCTACCACAAATCACGAATTCGTGCCTCCTCTTTCCATTCTTGATCAAGTGGACTCAACCACTTAAGATTTTTTCACTTTTACATTAAGTAAACTCTTCAAAAGTTACAAGAGGTAGTTCACAAGTGAACTTTACATAGTCCATTTTAAAGCTTCTTCTAAGACTTTGAGAGACTCAAGCCAATACTTAGGCTTGTCATAGACTTGCTCCAACAAGTTGATGTCCAGAAGTGGTGCAAGGAATGCCCAATCTGCTGCACTAAACCCCCTGTGGAACATGCCACTCTTTATCAAGTGTCCATAGTGCCAGATTGGAGCGAACCCCTAGTATCCTTCCTCAGGACGAAAACATTCCCTCCAGACATGACTATGACGAGGCAAAGAAGTCTAGAACAAGAAGCCCTAGATTACTCACTCATTGGTGATAATCTATACAAGCGTGGAAAAGATGGTTACCTGAGACTCTGTGTTCATGAGAGTGAATATCTAAAGATCTTGGAAACTGCTCACCAAGGCGTAGCAGGAGGACACTTTGGACCAGATCGGGTGATCAAGGCAATACTATTTGCGGGCTTCTGGTGGCCGACCCTTCACATGGATGCTCATACCTATGTGAAACGGTGTGATGTGTGTCAGAGAACTCAGTATCCTATACGCAAAGATGAGATGCCACTGAAACCTATGATGGGTGGACGTGCATTCTCTAAATGGGGAATAGACTTTGTAGGTCCTATTAATCCCCCAGCTAAGGGTTCACATGCTGAGTATATCATTGTGGCCACTGACTATCTAACTAAGTGGGTAGAGGTAAAAGCCACAACAAAGAACGATGCACAAACAACAGCTAAGTTCTTGTTTGAGAATGTGTTCACTTGGTATGGATTACCTATAGAGCTAGTCAGTGATAGAGGGACTCACTTCTTGAATGAAGTTATTGAAAATCTGCTCCAAGAATTCTTGGTAGTACATAAGAAGTCTGCCCCCTATCACCCCCAAGCTAATGGCCAGGCTAAGAGCACAAATAAAATCTTATGCAATGTACTGACGAAATTAGTGAACAATAAACACTCTGATTGGGACAAACAACTACACCATGCTATTTGGGCATACCGAGTGGCCTATAAAACGGTACTCCAAGCCACACCCTTTCAGATGGTGTTCCGTCAGAATGCGGTGCTACCCTTGGACTTTTTGATACCTACATTGAAGGTAGCACAAGAGCATGACTGGACAGGCCATGAACTCTCCTCTCGAATCTTTGATCTTGAACGTCTAGGCAAGACACGATTGAGAGCTGCAACAGGAATCTATGCAAAGAAGAAGAGGAAAAAGGCATATTTTGATACACATGTGAAGGATAAAGGCTTGAAAGCAGGAGACCTAGTCCTAGTCTACACATTAAAGCAGCATGCACGAAAATTAGAGAAAAGAGGCTATGGACCTATGATCATAAATAGGATTTGAACTAGTGGGGCAGTACAACTAGCCACTTTGGAAGGCGATATTCTCCCTAGCTACATAAGCGGATGTAGAGTCAAGTTATACCAAGAACCTTTGATTGAAGAGATGTTAAATCGGCTCAACACTGCCAAGAAACGTAAAGAGGAGGAAAAACGAATTCGAGAGGAAGCACAAGCAAAGGCCTTAGAGCGCATCCGACGAATGAAATTGAGGAGGCAAGGGAGAGATCAGCCTATGATTGACACTCAAGAGTCTCCAGGCTATCACATGGCCATGTGTGAGGCTTTAGGTGAACGTACCCATAGGATAGTGGATCGACGACCTTTTGTGACCCTAGAAGTTGGACAAGGAGACAATACAAGGACCGTAAGAGCTTTAATTGATTCAGGTGCAGCCACTAGTGCAGTCCGGCTTTCTTACTGCCAACACTTGCAATTGGAGGTAAAACCCCTAGAAGCATATCTGATAGGATTAGGAGGTGTTGAAACCCCTTGCATGGGAGAGGTGGAACTTCCCCTCTACATTCAAGAGGTCCTCATGCGAGCAAAAGTGCTAGTGTGTGAAGACGAGGATCTTACCGAACCTCTTGTCTTGGGCGAAGACTGGATCTATGATCACGCAGTCAACCTCAACCTAAGAAGTGGAATTCTTCAGGCTTGGGCAGGCCAAAGCTATCTTACAATTGAATTAGAAAATCAAGCACTCAAACCAGTAGGAAAGGCACCAACTCTTGGTCTTTCCAGGAATCCACATGAAGATAACAATGTTGTTCTTGTCCAGAGTTCTATGGTGCAGAGGAGTGTCCATCTCACCGAAGGTACAGGAGCCAATAAGGAGTTCCCAGCTGATCCAAAGAAGATTCTAAACAGGCAGACCGAACATCACTCGACACGAAGGAGGCCGCTGATCAAAAGGCAGGAGCGCCAACTAGTGCAACACGGAGTACCTCGTGGCTCGAAGCAGATCTAGATACGCAAGGATGGAAAACCCACAACTCTAATAGTAGGTTCTCGAGGAGCCAAAAAACAAGCCACACCACCAATGACAAAATTGAAGGAGTACCCTAGGCAACCTCCTAGGCGCACCACGTCTATTTGGGTCCCTAAGCAGTTAATGAAGGCTAGCCCCAATGCTAGACACATATGGGTGCCCAAGGCCTATTTACGAGCCCAAATAGCTCCAACTCTAGTTACTGGCATAATTCAACACTCACAAGTCCTCTCCACTAACAACATAGGAACTCTACCTAAATACCACCCTGACCCACACTCAGTCAAACCGAGGAATGTCTGGAAATGGGTGCCCAAAAGGTCCCAAATCCAGCACACTCTAGTTCATAAATCTCTACCTATCTTTAGCTCTAAGAGCTACGAATCCTCTATCAAAGTTTGGAGACTTAAACCGTGTATCAAACCCCCTGACCCAATTTTGTAAATCCATCCACTCTGACATAGATGCATTCTGAGTCCATTGCATAACCAAAGTATGCATCTAGGATGACACTGACCCCTAATCACCACTCACATCTATCACAAACACTTCACCTCTAACCACTAACCTTCGGGATTGTCATGTCAGTATTGTGAAGGGAACACCATTACATCCTGTTTCCTATGCAACACTAATGTGCCTTTCTTCTTCTAGCAGATAAGCACCCGATTCCCATGGCAGTAGTAGCAGGCACGAGCTCTCACGCAGGCACTAGCACTCAAAGCAATTGGGATACCATGCCTGTGGAGGCTCCACTCACAGCTAGGCCTGAAGAGTTTTTGAACGTGAGAAGAATTCCCATTCCGGATCCACCAAGTGGCCTAACAGAGAGAGTAAAGGGGCATTCTCATTGGTTCAATGAGATGCCAGGAGACTTGGGAGATGCAAATCATAACTAGGAATCCAAGTTGGAATTCGGAGGAGTATGGTGGACATTCCAATTCTTCTCAAGAGAATCTGAAGCATTACAGAATGCAGCTCCTCTTCAGGATATCTGGCAGAAAGCGGGATTGCAAGATTACTTTAGTGCAGCTTTGCCTAGACCGAATTTTCTCAGGTGCTACTACTTGATTGCCACACTCAAGCGGACAGGAGATAAAGATCATTCAGGCACATTCCTGGTGCCCTCTCTATCAAACTAGGAAGAAATGAAGAGGTTTGAATTGAATATTACTTTAATCAGGGAAGCCCTTGAGATGTATGGCACCCATGTACCCTCCCATCGAGATCCCTTGATACCAGAGTCGATGAAGAACAACAAAATCAAGAAGTTGAAAGAAATGTGTGCCCTCACCCCCAACATTGCCATACCATTGCGGATGTGCCTTCAACACTTCGCATTTCCAGCTCAAGTCCGCTTCACCCAACCTCATAAGAAAATATGGTATGGATTATACCTAGCAGAGACTAGAAGCTTGCCAATTAAAATGCCCGTATGGACTGGACCAGTTATATGAAGCAGGCAAGCGAGGCATGAGGAAGCATACCTTGAATGGCTGTTGTGCGATTACGAGAATTATCTATAGATGCCTTGCCTATGATGTGACGATCGCAAGGGCCCTTAAATACTCACAACTGGAATTCTTCAAGGGGCGGAAGTCAGGGGTTCAACCTGCGAAAAGAATGTGTGGATCACTTTCACAGGTCCTGATCCCTCGTGAGGCCACAACAGAAGCTTCCCCTAGAGAAGAGGCCCAAGTAGCCCCTTTCACCATCCATCTCCAAGGAACACAATCAAGGGATATGGTACAACCCACTCCATCTGCCCCTCCACTACCCACCAATGCTGAGTTTGCATCCATGGCCACATTAGCAGAGGATCCAAATTTTGACTTTGAAAACTTCCTGCAGACTGCCCACTTATCTTATAGTGAGTGTTTTTCTGACAATCCCGGTCCCGCATCATCATCGCAAAGAGAACAGCCACAAAGTGAGGCAAGAAGGGTACATTGGGAAGATGAGACACAACATCCTCATGCTCAAAGTACACAGAATCAGGAAGAAGCACGGGGAAATGAACCAGAGGAGAGTGAAGAGGAAGCTCCTGCCTACAGGGCACAACTCAAACGGCTCTACAAGACAATCAAGCACGTATAGAAAAGACACAAGTTATCAGAAGAGGCAAATAGAGCACTAGTGAACCAGATGCTGCAAGTGGAGAATGTTGACCCGCATTTCGTAGAATCATTGAATCTCTTGGCGGAAACATGCAGAATAGGGGAGGCCATGAGGACCATGGTCTATCGTAATACCCCTCCATATGACCAACGAAGGATCCATACAAGACCACGACGGGGAAAAATGATTCAAATGGAAGTCTCTACCGCACTGCCTACCACAACTTCAGAAGATGTTCACATGGCCAGCCCAACTCCCAGTGAGGAACCAGATGTAAATACACAGATACCATCTCCACCATCACCTCCCATCCAGCCCTCAGAACCCTTCCCCACTAGTCTTCCTGAACAACCAGTATCCACCCATGATGAAACCGTTATACACACCACTACTCATCTATCCTTCCCTTTACCTACATCCACCACTTCTACCCGATTTTTTGAACCCCATATAGGTCATCCTGCCACCGATCAAACTATACTAGGTCACCCTTCATATCTCCAAGCCCTCGGACAGCCACTTGCCACTAGCCAAACCTTAACACACCCATTTCCATCCACCAATACATTTCCTCCCTCCCAACTCCTATCCACGGTACCCCTTGTAACACCCTCGGAATCAACCCAAATCACCCAACTTTCATTCTGGACACACCTTGTAAATATACTCCAACAAGTTGAGAATTATAATAAAAAGTCCCTTCCCCAACCCAACTCCCCCACATTCACGGCCACCACTAACACACCACCTACCATTCCCGTGTTCACAATTCACACTCCACACACTATCACGTCCGAGCCCATGGACATTTCACCACCCACAGGAGCACCAACCACCATGGTTGTTCCAACATCATCACATTTCACTTCACTCATAGG
This sequence comes from Ceratopteris richardii, assembly GCA_020310875.1. Classification (NCBI taxonomy): domain Eukaryota; kingdom Viridiplantae; phylum Streptophyta; class Polypodiopsida; order Polypodiales; family Pteridaceae; genus Ceratopteris; species Ceratopteris richardii. Next base: position 107,520,843 of record CM035434.1, read on the forward strand.
CACATCATCCACTTTTCCCTTCCCCATTTCTTGACCCTTTGCATTTTCCACCTCTACCCCTACATCCACATCATTTAGTAATGCACTAGACACCATGTTCGAAGTGGCCACTCTACTTAAGCAAGAATATAAGTTACTGGAAGAAAATAACACAGAGCTATGCAACCTCTCGGCTCAACTCGAGGCACGTATCAATGCCTTGGAGCTAAGTAATACAACATTACAACACGAAGTGACTGTCCTCCAACAATCGAATGCAGAGATGGAAGCTAAGTATATGGAGACATGTAAGGCTATGGAGGAACAACTCAGAGATGAGTTGGGACGCAATGCTAGACTACAAAGAAACATGACTCTACTTCGTTGCCACTTAGCAGCGGCTCAAGAAGAAAACAGAAGGCTACAACAACAAAACCAGGAGAATCTAGAAGCAACCATGGAAAATACCCCAGGAGCACCTATAGACCCCACAAAATTCATGGCTATTCCCTTAGCACACATTCAGCAGGCGTTAGAAGAATATGCTACCCTCTTGGAGGCACACGACCAGTTAGTAGACCAGGTAAAGGACCTACAAAGATCCCAAGTGCATACACCACAACCACCAATAGCTAAAGAGATGGTCAATGCTACAACTTCACCAGAGCCTGAATCATCAATGACCAATGAGGTACTTGAGCTATGACAGTAGGTGGCGGAATTAAAGATTAAGCTGTTACAATATGAACGACCCCCATCTCCACCTGATCAGCCAAACGAAGAGGAGACCATTGTCATTCCGGTGGAAGAAACATTTGAAGATAATTATGAGCCACAACCTCTTCTAGGAGGCAGAATCACGGAAGAGGGACAGGACACTTATGAAGAGCCCCCTTCAGCATGGATGAAACAGGTAGAAGAAATGGGGCGGACTCATGAAAAACGTATCTCCAACCAGATGTTGGCCATGAAGACCATTGAAGAAACCATACTTCAATCAGAATACTTCAGACATCTGGCCCCTAGAAGACTGATAACTAGTTCAGAGTTACAGTATAAACCATATTTTGTACTGCTGGCTGACTATATTGCTGAAATCAAACGCCTCACCAACAAATACCCCACCTTCGCAACTCAGTTCGAACCAGAGGATATCCTAGAGGCAGCCAAAAAGGGGGCCATATTCCAACCCATCTGGAGGCAAATATTACTGGAAACCTATCCGGAGATGCTACGGACATGGGAACATGCTCCCATGCATTTGAAATATAACCCTTGCTTTGGGCCAGTTCAAAGAAGGAGATCATGGAAAGCATTCGCCATCAAGGTTCAAAACAATACAAATTGTAAACAATGGCTAAATTATCCCTCCATTGCACCCCCAACAGGCACACCTACAATAGCATATATGATGGCTACTATCAGACATTGGCTTCCACGCCTCCACCCCATGCTAGACGTAGCTGCCCAGATGATGCTCAAAATATTGGATATGATGCAGGTAGTGCTCAAAACCTTTCGCAATGTATGTCACATTCAGCCTCCGATTCCTGGGTTCATTAATGGTAATTATGACCTACTATATGATATGAGCACAACCCCGAGCATACGAGTTGCTTATGCATGGCACGCACGAATCAGATATCTCCCTGCCTACTACAAGCAAACTTTTGATGATATGTTCACCACGGGGTTCTGGGAGGCACACTCAGAGGTGTTCGTGCCACGGCCCACTCATTTGCTACAACTCTTCGCATGCGAACAAACGATGCATTCAAAGCTCTACACAACGCCATAACCGGACATACCGGGACCAGTCAATTTGGATGCCCTTCAGAGAGACCTGATCAGAGGGCTACAGATCAAACAACATGACTTGGCAACCGACATTCTCCAGAACTACATTGACCAAACTGTTGGGAGTGATGGTTGGATGCACTCAAGAAATGAGTTGATGCTGCAAAACCTGCTTCACACCTGCCCTCTTTTGACTCCAGAAATACTTAGTAGACTCCTTGAGCTTCCAAATGATACCAAGAAACCATATATGTGCTTTGCAAATGTTATAAGTAATGATCAAAACAAGATAGACTACTTGTGACTTCAAGGTCCTGAAAAAACTTGCTATTTTGGTAGTGACACCTGCTCAGTGTTATGCTCAGTGTGACCAGTGTAGTTACAATTAGCAAAATTCCTTCTAGAGATATTCTATTAGCTTAGTAAGCTCCCATTTGCAAGTGGAATGAAAGGAAATGACAAACTACACTCTGAGAAATCAATTTAGCAAAATAAGGTACACCCCCGATTTTTTAGGAGACTAACAGTCACAGACCAATGAGCACCCCGACTGAGATTTCTCTGTGATGGTTGATCCAATGGTCTTGAAATTTTGTAGGTGTATAGTACACTCTGAGCTGAATCCAATGCACTTTGAATCATCCACTTTGGTTCAGTAGATCTTGAGATATGCCTTGTTGAAGTTGACAGACTTGAAGAGTACACTCAGAGAATGACAGAGATGATGAATGTAAGTATATGTATCAGATCTATTGATTGTACATTCCCATTGGCATAGAATGTGATGCTCAATGGTACTCAGATGTGTAAGCTATAGTGTAGCACTCATACACTCAGAGATAGATGGATTAGCCTCGGGATATGAACAGATGTACCCGCGACATTTTTACTAGCCATTTATAAGAATTGAGTAAGAGTTTTGAATTTTGAATTCAAGTTTTGGCTCCCTTCAATCTAGCATCTAAACATAAGGAGATATTCCCTCAATCATATCATCTACTTTTCCACGACTTAAACTAGTAGGTGTGATTACATGAGTGGTTAAAGTCATATTGACTTTTACAAGAGATAAAAGGTAATAACCAATAAGCATTGGTTCCTATGATCATTGTTCCATGTAGATATATCCTTCAAAGGTTCCAAGCTAAACTTTCAAAGTCCAAGCTTTATGTGAAGTCTTCAAGGTTGATATCCAAGCCAAGTGTTAAGGCTTGAATTACACCAACAGCTCCCCCTCAAGCCAAACACTTTGGCTCAAGTCTTCATCTCTAGTCTTCAATTACTTCCTGCAATCCAATCATGGATTTAAATCTGCATAGCTTGCTTCCATCCAATGCTTTAGTGAGCAAATCTGCACATTGCATATTAGTAGACACATATGACAATTGAATATCTTTGCTAAGTAACTTCTCCCTCACATAGTGGTAATGAACCTCTATGTGTTTGGGTCTGGCATGATAAATTGGATTAGCTGCAAGGTGAAGAGAACTTGTGTTATCACCAAAGATGATTGGTGGCCTTGTGTATAGGCCCAATTCTGAATATAAAAGCTTCAACCAGATAACTTCTTGAGTGGCATTTGCTAGCCCTCTATATTCTGCCTCAGTAGATGACAGAGCTACTGTAGGTTGTTTCTTGGATGACCAAGAAATTGGTTTATCACGTGCAAAACAAATGTACCCTGATGTGCTCCTCCTGTCATCCTTGCAACCTGCCCAATCTGCATCTGAATATACCTTAATATCAATGTCTGATGAATAGGGAAAGTACAAACCATGATTTTGTGTTCCCTTTAGGTACTTTACTATCTTCTTTGCTGCCTCTAAATGAGGTACTCTTGGTTTGTGCATAAATTGGCTAAGTACACTAACACCATAAGATATATCAATCCTGGTTAAGGTAGCATAATTAAGACTACCTACCATACTTTGGTAACTTGTAATATCTTGAAGTTCTTCTCCTTCATGAGTACTGAGTTTATGGTTGACCTCCATAGGAGTGCTTGAAACTTTTGCTTCCTACAAATTAAACTTCTTGACCATGTCCTGAATGTACTTCTTCTGAGTAATAAAGATACCTGAATTTGTATAGACCAATTCAAGTCCTAGGAAGTACTTCAATAATCCAAGATCATTAATCTTGAATTCCTTCATCATCTGTCCTTTGATGTGTCTAATTCCCTGAACATCATTTCCTGTAATAATGATGTCATCAACATAGACACACAAGTATATTACCTCTGAATTGTTCCTTTTGATAAACAATGAAGTATCTGCTTTACTCATTATGAATCCTTGGTCTAGGAGGTAGGTTGTCAACCTGTAATTCCATGCTCTAGGTGCCTGGTTCAATCCATACAAAGCCTTCTTCAATTTACAAACATGATTTACCTTCTTGGGGTCTTCATAGCCAGGTGGTTGTGACATGTAAACTTCTTCACATATCCATCCATTCAAGAATGCATTCTTCACATCCAATTGGTACATGTTCCAATTCTTGGATGTAGCTACACTCACCATAACTCTGATAGTTGGCATCTTGGCCACAGGAGAAAATGTCTCCTCATAATCAATGCCTTGGGTTTGTGCAAAACCCTTGGCTACCAACCTAGCTTTATACCTGTTTATTGTACCATCTGAATTCCTTTTGAGTTTGTAGATCCATCTGGATCCTATCACCTTCATAGACTCTTTCTTGGGTATCAAGTCCCAAGTATCACTTTCCTTGAGAGCCTGCATTTCTTCATCCATTGCTTCCTTCCATTCTGGTTTAGTGATTGCTTCTTCAAATGTACCTGGTATTTCATTCAAGAGATCCTTTGCAAGATATACAGAATGCTTGGTTACAAGGGAAGTATCATACCCATACCTAATAGGCTTTTTACTTTCTCTCTGAGATCTCCTCATAGCTTGAGTTGAGGATTCTGGTATCTCCTCTAGCTTCTTCATCTTCATTTTCCCTTTGGATTTCCAAGCCTTGAACTCTTCAATGTTGATGGTGTCTTCATCATCTGAGCTTGTGTCCTCTTTCTGAATTGGTTCTTCCTTGATAAGCTTGGGGAAGTCTTCTTCCATGTCATAAGGTAGACTAACCTTCCTGCATTCATTTTCATACCATGAATCATTTTCATCAAAGATGACATCTCTGCTTACCTTGAAGCCTTTGTTTGAGGGGTTGTAGAATCTGTATCCCTTCTGGTTCAAATCATAACCAATGAAGATACATTTTTCAGCTTTAGGGTCTAGCTTTCCCCTTACCTGTGAGGGAATATGCACATATGCAACACAACCAAAGATTTTGCAATGATCCAGAGATGGTCTCTTACCATGCCAAGCCTCATAGGGTGTCATTCCATCAAGTGTCTTTGATGGCAACCTGTTAATTAAATATGTGGCAGTAGATACACTCTCTGCCCAAAGATAATTTGGCAATTTTTTTTCATTTAGCATAGACCTAGCTGTCTCTACAATGAGTCTATTCCTTCTTTCAGCTACCCCATTTTGTTCAGGTGAGTACCTTGTAGTAATCTCCCTCTTGATGCCTCTTTCCTGCAAGAAATCTTCAAAGTCATTGATGAAGTATTCTCCTCCACCATCTGACCTTAGCTTCTTCAAATGTCTACCTGTTTGATTTTCTACTAGTGCAAGGTACCTCTTGAAACAATTAAATACTTCATCTTTATGTTTCATGAAATATAAGACAGTCCACCTGCTATAGTCATCAATGAAGGACACATAGTACCTTGATCCTGATATGGATGGCTCCTTGCTAGGTCCCCAAACATCTGTATGCACCAATTCCAGATAATCTTCATGCATAAAACCTTTCTTGTTATAGGGCAATCTGTGTGACTTACCAAATTGACAAGCCCCACACTTGTATATCATGTGTTGCTTGGATACATTAGGTATTCCAAGCACACATTGATCCCTGCTCATTTGTTTTATGGTCCTCTCTCCAATGTGACCTAATCTCTTGTGCCAAATCTCCAATTCTGATAGTGTTTGATCTTTATAGTTGTACAAGGCAATATTCTTAGTGTCTTCAAGTTCAAAGGTAAACAATCTACCTGATTTTTCTCCCTTGGCTATCCTTCTGAATCCATGTCTTGGATCCTCCACACATGCACCATGTTGAGTGAACCTGACCTGTAGACCTTTTTCCACAATCTGACCTACACTCATTAGATTCTTGGTGATTGTTGGAACATACAATACTCTGGTCAATAAATTCTGATTACCATCACTGGTTTTGACATTACCTACTTTAACAACTGAATGTTTAGTGTCATCACCTGTCTGCACTTGGTGCTTGCCTTTGGGTTCTTCCAAATCAGAAAGTAATGCAACATTTCCAGCACTACATGATTAGAGCAGCCTGAATCAATATAGAATAAGTGATCATCATTGATACCTGACTTAGATGTCATATTCATGATCAATAGGGAGTCATCTTGCTCCTCTGCATAATTGTTGTAATCTTTCCTATTTCTGTATCCACCTTGATAGTTGCCATTGTGATTGTAGTTGTTGTTATAATTATTGTTGTAGCCATGGTAGCTTTGAGATTGGTTGAATCTGCCTCTGCCTTGAGAGTATCCTCCTCTTTGATGACCTCTTCCTCTTTGGTTTTTGTAGTTTTTGTAGCATTCATCTATGGTATGGTTAGACAAGCCACAAATATTGCATGGAGATTGGTTGTAGGGTCTCCCCCTACCTGACTTACGTCCTCTGCCTCTACCTCTTGAAGATCTTCCTCTCCCTGCATAGTTTGCTTGAGAGGTAGAGCCTTCTTCATCAACCTTTTTGTTTTTACCCTTGTCTTTAGCCTTCTTATCAGTATATAGGGCAGAGGGATTGTTACCTTTTGATTGCTCTCCATTCTTTGTAAGCTTTGCTTCATGTGTGAAGAGTTGTCCAATCAGAGTTGTTAGAGCAGGTGCTTGGATGTCCATGTATAAGTCCACTGCTGTGGTAAAGCTCTCCCACTTGTCATCTGCCTTTAGTCCATTGATTACTTGTCTGACTATTTGCTCTTCCTCAATCTCTTCTCCAACACTTGCAAGTTGGTCTGCAATGTCTTTGACCTTGGTAACAAAATCTGAGACAGATTGCTTTGATTGCTTCCTAAGAGTGGTAAACTCAATCCATAGCTGATTCTTTCTGGCTCTTGTGCTTGATGAAAAGTAAGTTGACAAGGTTTCCCAAGTCTCTTGGGAAGTTTTGCAATTCCTTATATGTGGTAGGAGAAAATCAGAAATAGAGTTTAGAAGATATGACCTTGCCAAAGCATCTTTTGCACACCATTGATTAAGTCTCTCTTGCTCTTCCTTGGTGGGTAGGCCTCTAGCTTTGAATGAGGGCAATTCCTCATCTCCTGATATGAATCCAAACAAGCTCCTTCCTTGTAGATAGGTCTTCATCCTTAGAGACCAAGCTTGGTAGTTGTTCCTATCTAATTTGTCAATGAAGGAAGGGAAACCATCACCCATGATTACCTTATTAGCTCTGATACCACTGTTGGGAGTGATGGTTGGATGCACTCAAGAAATGAGTTGATGCTGCAAAACCTGCTTCACACCTGCCCTCTTTTGACTCCAGAAATACTTAGTAGACTCCTTGAGCTTCCAAATGATACCAAGAAACCATATATGTGCTTTGCAAATGTTATAAGTAATGATCAAAACAAGACAGACTACTTGTGACTTCAAGGTCCTGAAAAAACTTGCTATTTTGGTAGTGACGCCTGCTCAGTGTTATGCTCAGTGTGACCAATGTAGTTACAATTAGCAAAATTCCTTCTAGAGATATTGTATTAGCTTAGTAAGCTCCCATTTGCAAGTGGAATGAAAGGAAATAACAAACTACACTCTGAGAAATCAATTTAGCAAAATAAGGTACACCCCCGATTTTTTAGGAGACTTACAGTCACAGACCAGTGAGCACCCCGACTAAGATTTCTCTGTGATGGTTGATCCAATGGTCTTGAAATTTTGTAGGTGTATAGTAGACTTTGAGCTGAATCCAATGCATTTTGCATCATCCAATTTGGTTCAGTAGATCTTGAGATATGCCTTGTTGAAGTTGACAGACTTGAAGAGTACACTCAGAGAATGACAGAGATGATGAATGTAAGTATATGTATTAGATCTATTGATTGTACATTCCCATTGGCATAGAATGTGATGATCAATGGTACTCAGATGTGTAAGCTATAGTGTAGCACTCATACACTCAGAGATAGATGGATTAGCCTCGGGATATGAACAGATGTACCCGCGACTTTTTTACTAGCCATTTATAAGAATTGAGTAAGAGTTTTGAATTTTGAATTCAAGTTTTGGCTCCCTTCAATCTAGCATCTAAACATAAGGAGATATTCCCTCAATCATATCATCTACTTTTCCACGACTTAAACTAGTAGGTGTGATTACATGAGTGGTTAAAGTCATATTGACTTTTACAAGAGATAAAAGGTAATAACCAGTAAGCATTGGTTCCTATGATCATTGTTCCATGTAGATATATCCTTCAAAGGTTCCAAGCTAAACTTTCAAAGTCCAAGCTTTATGTGAAGTCTTCAAGGTTGATATCCAAGCCAAGTGTTAAGGCTTGAATTACACCAACACAAACCGCAGAGCAAAGGTCTGTCAGAGGCGACAGACCCTAGGGGGGGGAGAGTGTTGGCAAATGAAGCAAGTACGAGCATACATGCAGATCTAGCACTAAGGCAACCCATTAAATTTTTCCAAACCTTACACCATGTTAAAAGTGATTCTCATCACTAAAAACCCTTGTAAATATTGTTTCACCTTTTTGTAGCTCCATTTTGTACAAGCCGAGGAGTCCTCGAGCTTGGGGAGCCTTAGAAGTAGTTGCCTACCAATTTTTGTAATTTTTAAATCTCGTTTGAGTCCTCAAATAAGCCCTGGAACCTAATCTTTAACTAGGCCGGACACTAGGTCTAGACAGGGCCAAAGCTAGTCAAAAACTATAAATAGAGTTAGAGAGATCATTTTTGGGGTAGCTTCTTGTAGTTTTGAGCTTCTATGAGAATTTTGTTGCAATAGAAGTGATTCCATTGTCTTACTTTCTTTGTCCTTGCCATGTGTGTGCGTGTGTGTGTATGTGTGTGCATGTTAGTGTGCTTCTCACTCACACATTTGTGCCTTCACATGCTCGAGGTCTTCATACCATCCTCATGTCTTCCCGGATTGACATTAAAGGAGGTGCTACTCATCATTGAGCTACTCTCTCTCTCTCTCTCTCTCTCTCTCTCTCTCTCTCTCTCTCTCTCTCTCTCTCTCTCTCTCTCTCTCTCTCTCTCTCTCTCTCTCTCTCTCTTCCCCTGCCCCCGCTCGCCCCGCTGACCCCTCACCACTCTCCCCTCAGCCCCCCGCTGACCCCTCACCACCCTCCCCTCAGCCCCCCGCTACCCCTCCCTCTCCCTCTCTCTCTCTCTCTCCTTCTCTCTCTCTCTCTATCTATCCTCTCTCTCTCTCTCTCTCTCTCTCTCTCTCTCTCTCTCTCTCTCTCTCTCTTCCCCCTCCCCTCAGCCCCCGTGGACCCCTCACCACCCTCCCCTCAGCCCCCCGTTGCCCCTCACCAGCCCTCCCCTCAGCCCCCGCTGACCCCTCACCACCCTCCCCTCAGCCCCCCGCTGACCCCTCACCACCTCTCCCCTCAGCCCCCACTGACCCCTCACCACCCTCCCCTCAGTCCCCCGGTGACCCCTCACCACCCTCCCCTCAGCCCCACGTGTACCCCTTACCACCCTCCCCTCAACCCCCCGGTACGGGCCTCCCTCTACCTCTCCCTCTCTCTCTCTCTCTCTCTCTCTCTCTCTCTCTCTCTCTCTTCCCCCTCCCCTCAGCCCCCGCTGACCCCTCACCACCCTCCCCTGAGCCCTCCGCTGACCCCTCACCACCCTCCCCTCAGCCCCCCGAGTACCCCTCACCACCCTCCCCTCAACCCCCGCATACCCCTCCCTCTCCCTCTCTCTCTCTCTCTCTCTCTCTCACTCTCTCCCCCCCCTCCCCTCAGCCCCCGCTAACCCCTCACCACCCCCCCCTCAGCCCCCAGTGACCCCTCACCCCCCTCCCTTCAGCCGCCCGCTGACCCCTCAGCACCCTCCCCTCAGCCCCCCCCCCCCCCGCCTACCCCTCACCACCCTCCCCTCAGCCCCCCGTGTACCCCTCTCCCTCTCTCTCTCTCTCTCTCTCTCTCTCTCTCTCTCTCTCTCTCTGTCTCTCTCTCTCTCTTCCCCTGCCCCGGCTCGCCCCGTTGACCCCTCACCACCCTCCCCTCAGCCCCCCGGTGACCCCTCACCACCCTCCCCTCAGCCCCCCGTGTACCCCTCCCTCTCCCTCTCTCTCTCTCTCCTTCTCTCTCTCTCTCTCTCCTTCTCACTTACAGACACTCTCAGATTGCTTTCTGTCGCCTTGTGAGACGGAAGAAGTAGGCTTACCTGGCTCAGTTGGAAGGAGATTTATATCAGATGGTCTTGAGCAGGGACTCAAGAGAGGCATGGAGACTTTTTCATGAGCACTCCACTCCCCCAGCGATTACTTCACCTGATGTATGGGGTCAGTATGCGACATCACTATATATGGTTCCTGGACAGGAACCCCTTCCGGGCCCTACAGAGCCGTGCCCAGCCACGAGCACTTTCTTTACCGCTCGAATGGTACAGAGGGCCATTGACAGGATGAGGACCGGGAGGGCATATGATCATGACGGTCTAGTGGCGGAGCATTTTATTCATGCTAGGGATATGTTGATGGAGGTTCTTGCAGTGTTGTTCAATCGTGCCATGTGTGAAGGGTTACCTGAGACTTGGAGATTGTCTACTATTGTGCCTATCTTCAAGGCAGGGGATCCTATAAAGCCGGAAAACTACCGCACTATTATGGTTGGACACACATTGGCACGGTTGTATGCATCCATTCTTGAGCAGCACTTGAGTGATTGGGCAGAGAGTGAGGGTATGCGGGCAAAGGGTCAGGCAGGTTTCAGGAGGGGTCTCTCCACTCTTGATCATATTCTGACACTTAGAGCCATCATTGAAGAGGGAAGGTCACACGCGAAGCGGATTTATTGTAGATTTGTGGACTTCAGCAAAGCATTTGACATGGTGCGGAGAACTCGATTGATGCGCAGACTACAGGAGATGGGGGTTCCCATAGAGTTGATGTGGGGGATTATGGCTTTGTACAGATCAGTGGTGGGACGCGTTTGCACCCCAGAAGGGGTATCTGATTTAGTTCACTCTACTATTGGAGTGAAACAGGGTTGCCCACTGTCTCCTACTCTATTTGGTATGTATGTTGATGAGGTGTCTGATTACATTGACAGAGAGGGTGATAGAGGGGCCGACTTGGCAGGGACATGGATCCCATTGTTGTTATATGCTAATGATATTGTTTTGATATCTGACTCACCGGAGGGTATGGACACTTGGATGCTCTACACAGCTTTGCAGAGGATAGTGGTCTGGCTGTAAACCTTGGTAAAACCAAGGTTATGGTGTTTAACACCACACCGCAGTGGATCAAGAGATCAATACCTATTTTCACATATGGGCAGGAGGTTGTGGAGTATACAGATGCATACACATATCTGGGGGTAGTATTCACTGGACCGAGATTCTCCTTGAGGAGAGCAGCAGAGACTAGACTGACTAGAGCATCTACAGCTTTGGGAGGATTGGAGAGGATGTGCTCGCAAGTTCAGTTTCAGGAACCCAAGATAAAGTTATGGCTCTTTGATACTTTGGTTGCCTCTACTATGCTATATGGGGTACAGGTTTGGGGACCTTCTATAGGTCAGGATGGGTGGAAAGTCATGGAGAGGCCCTTGGTATCTATGATCTCTAGGCTGATTAGAGCCAAGGCCTCCGTACCACATGATATCATTCGAGCGGAGCTAGCTGCTCCCCCTATTGAGATTGAGACACTCACTAGAGCAGCCTCCTTTGTACACAGCTTGTGGGACA
>CM035434.1:107537611-107645111 GCA_020310875.1 Ceratopteris richardii
AATGGAAATGCATCCACATGCACATGCATGTTTCATACATATACACATGCATATACATATAGTTGTATATGTTTATACACATACATATGCACATATGTATATATACACACACATGCACATATATATGCACATACGTACACACACATATACACATACACACACATGCACATACATACATATACACATATACATGCACATACACACATATACAAATACACTTACACATATACATGCACATAAATATACACACACATACACATGCACATGCACATACACATATACACACATATACACTTACACATGCACATGCACATACATACATATACACACGCATACACATGCACATGCACATACACATACAAACACATATACACTTACACATGCACATGCACATACATGCATACTTTTCAGCACACTCCTCAATCCAATTTCTCACCAATACAGAAGACAATCCCCTTACAACCTACAAAACTTCCAACCCTTCAAACTATGATGATGGATGCTCAACAAACACAACCCAGTATCACTTGCTCGCATTTTGGTAAGTTTGGTCATACTAAAGCTAAATGTAGGTTGCAAATTAATGATGTGAAACTTGTAAGAGCTCAAGTACACAACATGGAGGTGGTCTATGAAGACACTCAACCTGATTGGACCGAAAAAGCATGGGGAAAAGATCTAAGTACCTTGGGTAATGACATTTCTATCCATTCTTTACTTTGCATACAAGGTATTATTAATGGTAAAGTTGTTAATATTTTACATGATGATGGTATTTATCTTGATTTTATTTCATATACACTAGTACGAATAACCAATTAAATCCATTTCCTTCTATGTATAAAGTTAACGCTAAATTTCAAGGAAATAGATATAATGATCAAGTGAAGTGCATAACATTCAAATTTGTATAGGTTCATACATAGATGGACACACACATTCTTAATTAATCCTTTGCATTCCTATTCTGTTACACTTGAACATTCCTTTTTATCATCATTTCTTTGTGTGCGATGCATGAATTCCAACCATTTTCCATTAATTAGTTATACTCAAGTAAAACATGCATTTAGGAAAGGCTACAATTCATGTATTTTTTTTTGTCAAAAACATACTTGATTATACACATACACTTCCTAATGCAAATAAATAATTTATGGATTCTTATCAGGATTGCTTAATGGCTGATTTTCCTTCTAAACTATCACCTTCCAGAGGATCTCTTGATCATAGTATAGAATTAATTCCTCGTAGTTATCCTCCCCATAAAGCACCTTATAGTCATGGACCTTTAGATAAAAAATAAATAGCTAATCAAGTTAAAGATCTACTCCACAAAAGACTTATAAGGCTTAGTTCTTCTCCCTTTGGAGCACCTATTCTCTTAGTGGCAAAGAAAAACAAGAATTATAGGATGTGCATTGACTATAGAGCACTCAATAAGTTCACAATAAAAAAAGATATCCTAGTCCTAGGATAGATGATTTGATAGGCATACTTCATGGAGCATGTATTTTTAGGAAAATTGATCTTAAATTTGGGTATCATCGGATATGAACGACACAAATTGACATTCATAAGACTACCTTTAGAACTCAAACTGGTCACTTTGAATTCATGGTAATGCCTTTTGGACTCACCAATGCACCTGCTACATTTGTATGTATGATGAATAACACTTTCCTTCATTACCAAGCTTTTCTTCTTGTTTTCTTTGGTGATATACTTGTCTAAAGTGAAAATGATGATGACCATGATAATCACTTGACAATAGTCTTTAATTTGCTATGCAAAAAGAAACTTTATGCCAATCCTGAAAAGAGCTCTTTTTTCCAAAAATAACTAGAGTATTTAGGACATATATTTTCTAGTCAAGGCATTCATGTAGATCCAAAGAAAACTAAAGTAATCAAGAATTGCTTGTACCTCAATTTGTAAATGATGTACATTCTTTTCTATGGTTGGCTAGTTTTTATAGAAAGTTTGTAAAAGGTTTTTCTTATTTAGTACTTCCACTCATATTATTATAGAAGAAAAAGTTAAAATTTGCATGGGGATTAGCACAACAATTGTCTTTGAAAAACTCAAACATGCACTTTCTCATGCACCTGTTTTGTAGTTACCAATTTTTGCAAAACCTTTCCATGTAGTTATGGATGCTAGTGGTTTAGGTATAGGCACTCTATTAATGCAAAATGATCATTCTATTGCTTCAAAACATAAGAAACTTAAACGTTCTGAAAAGAATTACAACACATATGATAAGTAACTTTTAGCTATTATGCATGCTTTAAAAATTTGGAAACATTACCGTATGGGTTTTCCGGTTTTAATTGAAACAAAACACAAGCGATTAAGCAATTATTAAACCAATCATTGATTTTTGAAAGACATTACATGGGCTTGATTCATACAAAAGTTTTAGCCTATAATTCATTATCAACCAGGAAAAGCTAATGTTGTAGTTGATGCCCTTATTCTCATAACCCCACAAACTAATATTATTTCAATCAATAATATTGATTGAAATAATATTATTGATTGAAATAATATTCATATCCATTCATTTCATGACATGATTCCTACTTATGCATTTGATATGTATTTTTCACAAACTGGATTACTTTCAATAATTCTATAATATTTAGTGAGGATCACTACAATTTTCCTAATGGATTCTTGTATTTACAACACAATATGGTCATAGGGTCATACACAGTACTATTTCTATGTGTAAAGAATTTCTCTTTTGGGCCACACATGGAAAAGGATATTGCATAGTATGATTCCCATTGCATTGTGTCTCAGTGTATGAAATGACATCATGGTAAACCATTTGGATTATTAATTCCACTTCCCATACCTAATCTACCATGGGAACAAATTTTTATGGATTTTATTACTGGTTTTCCAACAACTTCATCTCATAATGATATGATTTGGACAACTGTTGATAGGTTTAGTGAACATGCATATTTCATTCCTTGTAAAAAGACTCTTTATGCAACTCAAGCTACTAAGTTATTTATTAAATGTATTTTTCCACATCATGGTTTTCCAAAAGTTATTCCATCAGATCGAGATATTCGTTTTTGTAAAAACTTTTGGGTTGCATTATTTCAAAATTTAGGTTCCAAAATAGACTTTAGCTCTACATTTCATCCTCAAAGTAATGGACAAAGTGAAGCTATGAATAGTACTATTTTAGATTTATTATGTTGTTATTATTTAGATAATCCAACTAATTCGGATGAGAAAATTCCTTTACTACAATTTGCATACAATAACATAACACATACCTGTTGGTGTGTAAAACACCACAAGAACTAAACTAATGTGGTATTAGAAGACCTCCATAACCACCATTAGCTTAGCAACACTCACATTATGAATCTTCATCTCTGAACTTAGTGAAAATCAAAACTTCACTTCACAGAAATCTGCGCCTTTTCTTCAATCCTTCAATCTGACCTGTATTAGCTCAATCTTTGCCAAATCTTTTGATTACTTGCTAAGAGAAGTTCTTGCTAGTGTTAAGCAACACATAACAAACAAAACTTTCAAGCAATAACTTCACAATTCTCTGATTTTGTATCAACCTTTATACTATGTCTGAAAACTGAAAATGTACTTCATCGATTTGACATACCTTCACTCTTAAACTGATTTCTCTGAGTACGCATCCCGTTTCTCAAAGATCTTTTGACCAAATGTAGTTGAGGATTATAGCTTTCCAACGAGCTATCACTTACCAAAAACTTTACACCATGCTTCGAGATCTGATCTTCAGAAGATCAGTCAAATGTGCGCCAGAAAAGTCATAACTGTCAACTAACTTTCATAGTCATATGAAATGACTTGAGACTCAATGTACAATAGGAATTAGACACAATGCTTCTACACAAACATGTGTTGATTATCAGAGAAGGTGTGTACAAAATGGCTTGGCCTAATTTTGCTCACAGCCATGGAAAACTCTATCAGACTCAGAAGTTTTCTCTCACCATCTCTCTCAGAAATTACACGACTTTTCTCTACTTCCTCAAACTACAAAATTGAGTTCTCTCTTACATGTTTCTGACTCAAATTAACTTATATACCTATGGTTTACATTCATCTAGACTTGAACTCGTAAGTTCTAAAGATCAATTACAAATCTAGACTCTAATTTTGCACTAATTTACAATAGTGAAATTGTCCCTTCACTTAGGCTTGATTTTCTGTAGGTCTTTCCTTCACTTCTTCTTTCCTCCATCATATGTCTCCATATGTCTTCATATATCAATGCCTAATTAGTGAGTGAAGCCCCAACAGCTCCCCCTCAATCACTAATTAGCATAATTTGACTTCTTCACATAATCTCCTTCTCTTTTATTCCTGCCATCTCCTTGAACTTACTTGTCTTTACTCCATCCAAGCTTTTTGTCATAATATCTGCAATCTGATCTTTTGTGGAAGTATACACCACTTCAATCTCTTTCTCCATTACCTTTTCTCTAAGAAAATGATACTGTATCTCTATGTGCTTTGTCCTTGCATGAAACACAGGATTTGCTGCAAGATATAATGAACTCATGTTATCTCCATGAATAATGGGTATACCTTGATCAATTCCCAAGCTTTTGAATAATGTCTGCATCCATATGACTTCCTTTGCTGCTTCCACAAGTCCTTTGTATTCAGCTTCTGTTGATGATAAGGCCACTGTGTGTTGTTTCTTTGAACACCAACTCACAAGCTTATCTCCAATGTATATCATGTAGCCATGAGTAGACCTTCTGTCATCTTGACTTCCTGCCCAATCTGAATCACTATAGGCTCTCAATCTTATATCTGATGTAAAAGGATAATACAATCCTTCTTTCAAAGTCCCTTTGATATATCTAAGGACTCTTTGACCTGCAATCCAATGTGGATCCTTTGGACAATGCATGAATTGGGAAAGAACACCAACTGCATAACTAAGATCAGGCCTTGTTAGAGTTGCATAAATCAAACTTCCAACTAAAGATTGATACTTCCTCATGTCTTTGAACTCTGCACCATCATATCTACTGAGTTTGTGATTGACTTCTAATGGTGTAGATGCCTCTCTGCAATTCTCCATGTTGAACTTCTTTAGAAGATTCAAGAGATACCTTTCTTGTGATACATAAATGCCATGCTCTGCATAAGTGATTTCCATTCCAAGAAAATATGACAATTTTCCTAGATCACTTATCTTGAATTCTCTTTCAAGTAGCTTCTTCACCTCCTTGATTCCTTCATTTGAGGTACCTGTAATTATAATGTCATCTACATATATACAAATGTAGATCATACCTTCATCTGTTCTTTTGATAAGTAAACTTGCATCTGCCTTTGAACTTTGATACCCAAGGTCATTAAGATACTTTACAAGTCTATAATTCCAAGCTCTTGGAGCTTGCTTCAAACCATAAAGGGCTCTTCTCAACCTGCAAACATAATTTGGAAACTTATGATCTGCAAACCCTTGAGGTTGCTCCATGTAAACCTCATCTGATATATATCCATTCAAAAATGCATTCTTAATGTCCAATTGACTCAATGTCCATCCTTTTGATGCTGCAATGGCAATGATTGTTCTTATGGTTGACATCTTTGCCACAGGACTGAATGTCTCATCATAATCTATGCCAAATGTTTGAGCATAGCCTTTAACCACCAATCTAGCTTTGTATCTGGCTATAGTTCCATCTGCATGCTTCTTAACTTTGTAAACCCATTTATTTCCAATCACTTTCTTACCATTAGGTTTTGGGACAAGTTCCCAAGTTTTGTTCTCTTCAAGAGCATCAAATTCTTCCTTCATTGCTACTTCCCATTGTCTCTTACCCTTTGCTTCATCATAGCTTTGAGGTTCTTCATCTTCCTTAACCATGTAAGCATAATTTTTCTGAGTCAAGTAAGAAGTGTCATATGAATACCTTGTAGGTTGATTCCTTATTCTGGTTGACCTTCTTGGTTCACACTCTTCATGTCTATCTGGATGTACTTCTTCATCAAATATTGGTCCATATTCATTCCTTCTATATGATCTAACTCTTGATGTGCTTGCTTGCATATGTTCTTCATCTCCATCTATCTGCATATGTGACTTACCTCTTGCACTCCTTCTTATCTCTTCTTCAAATGTTTCAAGCTCACATTCTTTATCTGCATACCAACTTTTCTGTTCATCAAAGGTCACATCTCTGGAAACAATAAAATGTTTAGTTAAAGGACTCCATAGCCTATAACCCATTTGCTTTTCATCATACCCAATAAACACATATTTTTCTGCCTTTGGTTCAAGCTTATGTCTTAGTTGTGATGGCACATAAGCATAGGCAATTGACCCAAACACTTTACAATGGTCAAGTGTTGGTTTCTTACCCCACCA
Organism: Ceratopteris richardii; assembly: GCA_020310875.1. Taxonomy (NCBI): domain Eukaryota; kingdom Viridiplantae; phylum Streptophyta; class Polypodiopsida; order Polypodiales; family Pteridaceae; genus Ceratopteris; species Ceratopteris richardii. Next base: position 107,544,015 of record CM035434.1, read on the forward strand.
AGCTTCATAAGGGGTCATACCATTCAAAGCTCCACATGGTAACCTATTCACAAGGTATGTGGCTGTATTTACAGCCTCAGCCCAAAGATAATTAGGGCAATTCTTTTCCTTCAACATTGCTCTTGCAAATTCAACCAATGTTCTATTCCTCCTTTCTGCCACCCCATTATGTTGAGGTGTATACCTGCAAGTTATCTCTCTCTTGATACCTGCATTCCAAAGATAGTCATTAAATTCTTGGGAGAAGTATTCTCCCCCTCCATCAGACCTTAGCCTCTTGAGTTTGTGACCTGTAACTCTTTCTGCATAAGCATGAAAATGTTTGAAGGCTCCAAAGACTTCTGATCTTTCCTTTAGAACATAAAGGGTTATCCACCTTGTAGCATCATCAATAAACAAAACATAATACCTAGATCCATTTATTGAACCTTCTTTTGTTGGTCCCCATACATCTGTATGTATGAGTTCAAGCAAACCATCATGCTTGAAACCTTTCTTCTGAAATGGTTGTCTATGAGCTTTTCCCATCTGACAAGCTTCACACTTGTATATCATATGTTGATTCTTTACATTTGGTAGTCCCAATACAGATTGATTCTCCACCATAGTTTTGATTCCTCTTTCATTGAAATGTCCCAATCTTTTATGCCAAAGATCTAACTCTGTAATTACTTCATCACCATGTGTAATTAGGACTTGACCAACATTTCCTTGCACTTTGAGAGTAAAAAGTCTACCTTCCTTCTTACCACAAACAATGGGTTTGTATGCATCCTCTGGATCTTCTACAAATACCCCTTCATTTGTAAATCTGACTTGAAAACCTTTTTCCACTATTTGTCCAACACTAATCAGATTCTTTGGTATTGTTGGAACATACAAAACATTTGTTAATAAATCAGCTCCACTCCTGCACTTCACCTTTCCAATTGAATGCACATTGTGTTTTGTATTGTCACCTGTTTGTACTGTATGACTTGAATTTCCTTCTTCCAATTCTGACAATAATTCTATATTACCTGATAAATGATTTGAACAACCAGAGTCAATATAGAATACCTTGAGATCCTCCTTCTCTGATGAACTAATTGAATTCATCATCAATGTTGTATGGTTGTCATTCTGTGTATCATTTGCATAATTGTAATATGTAGTGTTGTATGATTGGTTCTGATTCCAATTTCTTCCACCACCTCTACCAAAACTTCCTCTTGAATTATGTCTTCCTCTTTGAAATTGATTCTGAAACCTTCCACCTCTACCTCTGCCATTGTTGTTCTGATTTTGATTTGCTCCTTGTTGATTGTGCCAACAATCATATGCTAGATGATTGCTCAATCCACAAATCCAACATGTCTTCTTGTTATTGTTCTGATTACCTCTACCTCTTCCATTACCTCGACCTTTACCTCTGCCAAAACCTCTTCCTCTTGCATAATTTGCTTGAGTTGTTGACTCTTCTTCATCCTTTGCTTTGCCTTTATCTCCTTTCTTTTTGTTCTTCACATACATTGCAGAACTTTGACCTTTGTCTCCATCTGACTTTAAGTCTTGCTCAAATGTGAGCATCAATCCAAGTAATTGATTTAATTCTGGCACATAATGATTTAATGAAAGTTCTGTTGAAAGTACAAAAGGCTTCCACCTTTCATCACCTCTTAATCCTGCAAGTAATTGAGCTATCAACCTATGATCTTCAATATCCTCATCAATAGATCCAAGGCTATCTGCCAAGTCTTTCATCTTAGTGACATAATCACTAATGTTCTGATTTTGCTTCTTCTTGAATGTGGTGAACTCTGACCATAAGCTAGCTTTCCTAGCTTTAGTGGTGTTTTGGAAGTGATCTTCCAAAGCATTCCAAATATCTTCAGCTGTTTCTAAACCTCTGATATGTGGCAACAAGTGATCTGTAATAGTGTTGTATATATAAGCTCTTGCACTTGCATCTCTCTTCTGCCATAGCTTCAAAGCTTCTAACTCTTCCTTCCTTGGATGACTTTCATCTTCAAATTTAGGCTTCTCCTCTTCACCTGTCACATATACCATTAAGTCCTTACTCATAAGTAAGGCCTCCATCCTCATTACCCAAGCAGGATAGTTATCTCTGTCCAATTTGTCAATGGACACATGATCTGCCATGGTATCCTTGCTTCTGCTTCAACCTGTAAGTGTAAGGTTAAAGAATGATACCTTTTGTAGACCTTTACTCTTGGGAGCAACTTCGAAATACTCTTCTGATGACTTTTGGTTGTTGAACACCTCAGCTTCCTCCTTCTTTGATAAAGAACTCTTCAAATCTTCTTGTATCTGCACTCCTTTTATTCTCGAGGACCTTATCTGCTCTGATACCACTTGTTGGTGTGTAAAACACCACAAGAACTAAACTAATGTGGTATTAGAAGACCTCCATAACCACCATTAGCTTAGCAACACTCACATTATGAATCTTCATCTCTGAACTTAGTGAAAATCAAAACTTCACTTCACAGAAATCTGCGCCTTTTCTTCAATCCTTCAATCTGACCTGTATTAGCTCAATCTTTGCCAAATCTTTTGATTACTTGCTAAGAGAAGTTCTTGCTAGTGTTAAGCAACACATAACAAACAAAACTTTCAAGCAATAACTTCACAATTCTCTGATTTTGTATCAACCTTTATACTATGTCTGAAAACTGAAAATGTACTTCATCGATTTGACATACCTTCACTCTTAAACTGATTTCTCTGAGTACGCATCCCGTTTCTCAAAGATCTTTTGACCAAATGTAGTTGAGGATTATAGCTTTCCAACGAGCTATCACTTACCAAAAACTTTACACCATGCTTCGAGATCTGATCTTCAGAAGATCAGTCAAATGTGCGCCAGAAAAGTCGTAACTGTCAACTAACTTTCATAGTCATATGAAATGACTTGAGACTCAATGTACAATAGGAATTAGACACAATGCTTCTACACAAACATGTGTTGATTATCAGAGAAGGTGTGTACAAAATGGCTTGGCCTAATTTTGCTCACAGCCATGGAAAACTCTATCAGACTCAGAAGTTTTCTCTCACCATCTCTCTCAGAAATTACACGACTTTTCTCTACTTCCTCAAACTACAAAATTGAGTTCTCTCTTACATGTTTCTGACTCAAATTAACTTATATACCTATGGTTTACATTCATCTAGACTTGAACTCGTAAGTTCTAAAGATCAATTACAAATCTAGACTCTAATTTTGCACTAATTTACAATAGTGAAATTGTCCCTTCACTTAGGCTTGATTTTCTGTAGGTCTTTCCTTCACTTCTTCTTTCCTCCATCATATGTCTCCATATGTCTTCATATATCAATGCCTAATTAGTGAGTGAAGCCCCAACAATACCACTACTTAACATGCACTCTATGAAACTGTTTTTGGTAAAAAACTTCCAACTCCCATGTCTATCACTCAAATTGATATACCTATGGCTGATTCTTTTGCACAAGATCATATTTCTTCACTTCATGAGGTTCATGAACACATTAAAAGCAATCAAGAATGCTACATGCATAATGTTAATAAGAAACAAGTAGCTAAAAAAATTAATGAAAAAGATTTTGTACGGTTATGAATACTTAAAAGAAATTTGAAAAATACTTTACAACATCCTAAGGTTAAACTTGCACCATGTCATTATGGACCTTTCCATATTATTAAAAAAATAAATGAGAATGCTTTTAGATTAGGCAAGCCTTCTCATATTAGTTTGTTGAAATCCTTTAAAGGAGCTATACCACTCACTCCTATTTTAGATGATCCTCCTTTACTAGAAGAGGATGCTCCATGCCTAGAAAAATCATCAATGAAAGTCACAAAGTGAAGGTAGTTCCCAAAATGAGTTTGCATAGGACCGCAAACATCTGTGTAAACAAGCTACAATTTCTTAGTAGCTCGTACTGAACCATCTTTTGGGGAAGAAAGAACACTAGTTTTTTCCCAAAATATAGCCTTCATATACATGTTTACCAGCTGCCTCAAGTTCGGGCAAAGATGACACCATTTCATATTTTTGTACGTGTGGCAGAGTAGCAAAATTGAGATGACCAAAGCATGCATGCCAAAGCTTTTGCATCTGAAATAGCCTAAGAATCATGTACTATTCTCGTTGAATCACTCACATATTTTTCATAGTCTATGAACTTATATAGCCCATGACATAAAATGCCAGAAGTAATAATGATATCACCATTTGATAGGTCATGAACTGTACATCTTTTATCAATAAATTTCAGAACCAAGCTGATCTTGGCTAATGCTGAAACTAATAATAGATTTTTCTTGATCCCTCGTTCAGCATCTAACAATGTAAAAGAACTAACATAAGTGATAGTCAAACCGATGTACCAACTCCCATGACATGGTAAGAGGAGTTGTTGGTGCATTTGATGGTATTCTCTATAGGGGCATGCTCAAGTGGAGTGAAGAAATTGTGCAGCGAGGTTAGATGTTTGGTTGCCCCACTATCAAAGTACCAAACACCTAATTCTACTGCAGACATACATTATTCATTAGAAGATGGGTCATAACTCCAAATAGTAGTAAATGCTCATTCTTCATTCTGCACAAGATTAGCGAACTCTATTTTGGGTGTAGAGGGTTATGCAACAACCATTCCAACCCCTTTTGTAGGAAGTTTTGGATAGCTCTTTATGACATTATCATTTCCTTTACAATATTTGCAAGACAATTTCTGCTTTTCTGTTTTCTTCGCGTCTGTATCATCATTCTATGATTGTGTAGAACTAGTAGATTTTTGCTTACTAGTAGATGAGCTTCATTTACCTTTTCCCTAAGTTTTGACTAGCGAGGAAAGCTTGATCTTCAACATGCATAATGGACCTATTTTTAATAGACTAATCTTCTTGCAACGAAACTGAAACTACTCCTCAAATGTTAAGGCATTTGGATTACCTCTTTCATCATTAATCAAAGAGTAGAAGCAAAACTCTGATATGAATATGGAAGAACATTCACAACACTCTACAGTAGTGAATTGTCAAGCAAGATTGTATCAGCAGAAATCAATTGCTACTTTAAATCTTTGATCTTTGTCAAAACCCATGGAATCTCCTTCATTCATGTGCTCACTCTCCAACTGTTTTTGGAGGTAAGCAACAGGAGCCTCATTCATTGCTTATTATAAGTGGTAAGTGTATCCCAAACATCCTTTGCTATTTTGGAGGAGAAAATGTGAGGAATAATTGCACTTTTGACTGACAAGGCTATCAATGCATGTGCTTGAGCATCTTTTCCATCCCAAGAAAGCTGCTCTATAGTAGGTGCAACAAAAACGGTAGCATAAATAGGAATCTGAAGAGTATCACCATCTTCGATGCCATCTGCATCAGCTTCAATAACTATATTTGTAGGTGTAATAGGACATTTTTCAACACCCTGCACAATATTCCAGAGTCCATTTGCAGCCAATACATGATGCATCATATAAGCCCATAATGGGTAATTGTTACCGTCCAACTGATCCTCAACAACCAACATATGGAATACATCACTCCTTTTAGCCATGGACATTACATAAAATACCTTGATGCAGAAAAATGATTGAACGTCAAAAAGTTGAACAAAAAACTACCCTCTTGAGTTCTCCTAAACTTGTAGTAGGCTTCAAGGCGCTTATACTAGTCAACCAAAATTTGTATATATGTTTGGCGTAAAAAGAAAGCTTTTCCTACACAAGCACTGTGATAGTGTGTTAGGAGGCCGAAATGAGCTAAGATCATGATCTCGACACTAGAGATCAAAGCATTTTTGAAATCCTAATCATCTTGAGTATGCTCATCAATTTTAATGCGATTATGAGACTATGATTGGAGGTGTGTCAATGAAACCTTAGATGAAGTAGAGACCTGCTCTGATACCAATTGTTGGAGTTTGAGCTCTATAAAAGCATGCGAATAACATAAGGAAGAAGAAGAATCTTGGAGCACAAAATATAATAATGAATGTATTACCAAGAGAATGTACAAAGATAAGGGAATATCCAACCATGAGGTTCAAATTCTTTGTCACTTAAACATTGAGAAAAGTAAGTTGGGTCTTCTACAAATCTATCTTGAATCAATACACTCGTAGGATCTTCTAGAGATCTATCTTGAATCAATACACACATAGGATCTCCTCGTGCTAATCATTGCTCTTCTTTGTGAGCTTGATTACAAAACCAAAAATTAGTGGCCTCATCCACCCAAGAGTTTGATTTTGATGATTTATCTAAGACAAAATCATCTATATCTTTTTGTACCAGGTTCCAGTGGATGGAGGGATGTCTTGGTGCTCAAACAAAACTTGATTCTAGTTCTTATTCCTAATTCTAACAATCAAAGATCATTGCTACCTCAATCTCGCACTACTTTCAATTGATGCATAAATGGTCTTCCTGGAATCATCTTCATAGTATTTCACTTGGTTGAAGTTATAAATAACAGAGTGTGATCAAAATCCACTCAACAAGTGTTAAGTTTCACATTTTCTAGCAAACCAATGGGTCATTCTATATGTCTATCATCCTATTGTAATTTTAGATGAGTATGACATTAAGATCTACACGTAGATAAATATTGTTTATTGCTTCCAATTGGAATGATAAATAGAGATCAAAGAAGCTCCATGGTTAACATATTAATTATTGTAGAACATTTATGTGATAGAAGGTTTTTGGAGTTTAGGGAATCATCAATCTTGGGATAAAATATTGCATTCATACTCCCCTTTGGGATAAAATAATCCGCGTCATCAGGTATGAGGTAAGTAGAAGAAGATAGCTTTGATTTCCTCCCATTGCTTAACTTTGGGCTATGCATGTTTGAGAGAAACCAATCTGAATACCAAGTGAAGTGATGCTTATATTTGCATGAACTGAATGCCCAAATAATGATGGAGATGCCCAAAGTCTCACATTTCAAAAGAGGCATGCATGTCACTCTTAAAATCAAAATTATGCATCTACTTGAACCAATGAGTAGCATATCATGTACATAAAAAATAATGCGAAGAAGTACATCATGTAGACACTATACATAGAAGATGGTTTTACTTGGAATCTTCTTAAATTCATGTTCTAATCAGTAGGCATAGATCTTGGCATACAAAGCATGTGGTGTTTGCCTTAATCCATACTATGCATTCTTTAAATGTGCACATTTTGACTTCATACAAGTTTTACACACCATTGTGCAGAAAACGTACACTGGTTCATGCAAGCCCCCATTTAGGAATATACTTTTAAAGTCCAATTAATTGATGTATATTCCAATCATCATGAGGTAGACGTGAAGTGTGTTTATATAATGTGCTTGTAGTCATTTTTATTTATTTTGATGAATGGGGTGATTTGTAAGACTCTTTAACAATGGTCCGTTTCGAAAACTATGTAGACATTGTTTTTCATCAAACAAGCATTATATTCCCATGGAGATAGTTTTAGCAAATAATATTGCATAAGTTATATTAAGATCTACATGTAGATAAATATTTTTTGCACATGAAGTTACATCAATTGCTTCCAATTTGAATGACAAATAGTTATCAAAGAAGCTCCATGGTTAACATATTAGGTTATTGTAGAACATGGATGTGATAGAAAGTTTCTAGAATTTGGGGAATGATGAATGTAGTAAAAAAACAAAAGGAAGAAGAAGAAGCTTTAGATCACAACACATAGTGTATTACTAAGTGTAGAATGTACAAAGATAAGTATCCCTTTACGGTTTTGAGCATATATAAACTCTGGGACACCTCAAAAGAGGAAAAAATGTGAAATTCGTAATTATGTTTAAATACATCACTACGAAAACATACTAACAAATCCATCCTAGGAATCACACTGTATATTTTGGGAGAAGCTCTTAGATTATCATGAGCATCTATCTAGAAAATAGCCGCTACTTGACACACTGATAATGCAGATTTGTGCATTTAATGAAAGCATGAAGTAGTGGCTTGCTTGTGAATTCCCGTTGCATGCACTCAATAATAGTTGTGCAAGATGTCAAATATCTAGCCTTACAAGTGGAAGTGACAACTATAGGTTGCTTCTTTCTCAACCAAGATATGCATGAACTAGCAAGTATGAAGAAAAACACTTAAGGACACAAGAGTCTCATAATAAACAATCCAATCTAAGTAAAAGAAGGCATTGATGTCTTGCAATAATCATGCATTCTGGGATAAAACACTACATTCATATTCCCTTTGGGATGAAAGAATCCAAGTCATCAGGTATGAAGTAACTAGCAGAACATAGCTTAATTAATTTCTTGACATTGCTTAAGTTTGGGCTATGCATGTTTGAGAGACACCAAATTGAATAGTAGGTGAAGAGATGCATACATAACAAGGCATCGGGCAAGTTGTTGATGGAGATGAGCATCAAATGTGTATCTAGCATCATGAAGATTCAATTCTAAATTTGTTTCCATAGGAATGGAAATAGCTTTGCAATCCTCAAGGCTAAGCCGTGCAATCCTATTAGCTTAAATGAATTGAATGCCCAAAAAATGACGGAGATGCCCAAAGTTTCACATTTCAAAAGAGGCATGCATATCACTCTTAAAAGTGGGGAATATGCATCTCATTAGACCATTGAGCAGCATATCATGTGCATAATTGAAAATGCCAACAAGTACATCATGTACACACTATACATACAATATGCTTTTAGTTGGAATCTTCAAAAATCCATGGTCTAATAAGTAGGCATAGACCTTCTCATACAAAGCATGTGGTTCTTGCCTTTCTGCATACCATGCATTCTATAACTTGCACATTTTGACATTATACACGTTTTACACACCATTGTGCTGAAAAACATACACTTGCTCATGCAAGTCCCCGTTTAAGGATACATTTTTAAAGTCCAGTTAATTGTTGTATATTCCAATCATTATGACCTACAAGTTCAGATATGCTACAAACAATTTCCATATGGCACATCGGTGAGAAGGTCTCATGAAAGCCTTATATAAGCCTAGCCTTATAACGATCAATACTATCATCATGCTTATGTTTAAATATATAACCTCATTTAGTGCCAATGTACTTCTTTGTAAGAGGCCAATGACACAAACAACAAGTACCATTCTTCATAATCTGATCATATTAAAATTGCATAGCAACCACCCATGTTTTGGAATTCTGTGCTTGATCAAATGAACCAAGCTCATTGTCATCACAAAGGCTGTATATAGCCATTGCATAGAACTTAGATGAGAAGAAAGAACCATTGAAGGCTCAATGAGTATAATAATACAAATGTGAATCTAAATTACTATCTTGCGAATTCAGCATCAACCATTAATTTTAAGTAGAAAGATGTAATCCATATCGGCTCTCTCATCATTAAGTGCATCATGAATGTCTCCATGAAACATGGAATGATCGATATCCTTATTCAGAATTGTGTAGGATCAAAACATAATGTGTAAATATATTAGAATATCGTACATATGATTCTTTAATAGTTTTATACTACGTGATAGTGTATGAAATGACATCATGGTAAAATATTTGGATTATTAATGCCACTTCCCATACCTAATCTACCATGGGAACAAATTTTTATGGATTTTATTATTGGTCTTCCAGCAACTTCATCTCATAATGATATGATTTGGACAATTGTTTATAGGTTTAGTAAACAGGCATATTTCAATCCTTGTAAAAAGACTCTTTATGCACCTCCAGCTACTAAGTTATTTATTAAATGTATTTTTCCACATCATGGTTTTCCAAAAGTTATTCCATCAGATCGAGATGTTTGTTTTTGTAATAACTTTTGGGTTCAATTATTTCAAAATTTAGGTTACAAAATACACTTTAGCTCTGCATTTCATCCTAAACCTAATGGACAAAGTGAAGCTATGAATAGTACTATTTTAGATCTATTACGTTTATATTACTTAGATAATCCAAGTAATTGGGATGAGAAAATTCCTTTACTATAATTTTCATACAATAACATAACACATACCACTACTTAACGTGCACTGTATGAAATTGTTTTTGGTAAAAATCTTCCCACTTCCATGTCTATCACTCAAATTGATATACCAATGGCTGATTATTTTGCACAAGATCATATTTCTACACTTCATGAGGTTCATGAACACATTAAAAACGGTCAAGAATATTACATGCATAATGTTAACAAGAAACAAAGTAGCTAAAAAATTTAATGAAAATGATTTTGTATGGTTACAAATAATTAAAAGGAATTTGAAAAATATTTCACAACATCCTAAAGTTAAACTTGCACCATGTTATTATGGACTTTTTCATATTATTCAAAAAATACTATGAGAATGCTTTTAGATTATACACACCTTCTCATTGGAATATACATAATTATTTTCATATTAGTTTTTTGAAATCCTTTAAAGGAGCTTTACCACCCAGGCCTATTTAAGATGATCCTCCTTTACTAGAAGAGGATGCTAAAATTTTAGTTCCAGAGAAAATACTTGATTATGATGTTACTACTACAGGCACTGATAAGCAATATGATAGATTTTTACTAACAAATAAAAATCGCTCAATTAAAGAATGTGAATGGATTCATAAGACATCATTAACTCCACATTATGACCACTTGTTTTATGCATATCATTCACAGTCACATTAAATTCTAGTTTTCCATTTCCATGCATGTGTTTTAACATGGAATATGCATATGATTGTTCAATGATGGGACATGTAACTGGCCATCCATGTCTATTTTGTTCTTATCAATTGAGGTTAGTTTCTTGTCAACTAGGAGGCATGTTATACTTTATGGAATAATTTATTGCTATATGGATTTTTATGTCTTGAGGTTTTTAATGTGATTGTGTTTTGATTTAGTAGGTGAAGAACCATGAGCGAATGAACACGCATGGACTTATTCAAATATTTTTGAAGATAGTTAAAAGATAGTATTTTAGATATTTTTTGTAAAAATAGCAGAGAATTTAGAAAGTGATATTTTTGTAAAAAAAACTAGATTTCTTAGAAAGCAATAATTTTATAAATAAAGCAAATTTTCATAAATGCACGCTTTTTGAAGCACAACCCTCATGTACCTTCTCTTCAAGATGTAATTAAAAATACCTATAAATACACATACTCTAAAAGACTTATCCATCAGAATATGTGGCAGGAGATTGTACCTAATCTTGTGTTCAATCTCTTATCTCTTTCTATTTTGTGAGTACTTTTGTGAGATTTTGTTTTTGTACGATCCTATGTATATGCTTTTGCAAGATCCGATCAACATACTATTTCTTAGCCAAAAATAGAAATTTTCTGAAGCACATAAAGACTTTTGACTTCATTTTCAATGGATATATTCATGCATGCATGGAAAAATCATCAATGAAAGTCACAAAGTAAAGGTAGTTCCCAAAAGAAGGAGTTTGCATAGGACCACAAACATCTGTGTGAACAAGCTACAATTTCTTAGTAGCTCGTACTGAACCATCTCTTGGAAAGAAGGAAAAATATATTTTGCCCAAAATATAGCTTTCATATACATGTTTACCAGGTGCCTCAAGTTTGGGCAAAGAGGACACCATTTCATATTTTTATACATGTAGCAGATTAGCAAAATTCAGATGACCAAAGCATGCATGCCAAAGCTTCTACATCTGATGTAGCCTAATAATCATGTACTGTTCATGCTGAATCACTCACAAATTTTTCATAGTCTATGAGCTTATATAGCCCATGACATAAAATGCCAGAAGCAATAATGATATCGCCATTTGATAGATCATGAACTGTACATCTATCATCAATAAATTTCACAACCAAACTCATCTTGGCTAATGGTAAAACTAATAATAGATTTTTCTTGATCCTTTTTTCAAAATAAACATCTCACAATGTAAAAGAACTAACATAAGTAATAGTCACACTGATGTATCAACTCCCATGACATGATAAGAGGAGTTGTTGGTGCATTTGATGGTATTCCCCATAGGGGCAGGCTCAAGTGGAGTGAATAAATTGCGCTGCGAGGTTATATGTTTGGTTGCCCCACTATCAAAGTACCAAACATCTAAGTCTAATGCAGAAATACATTGTTCATGAGAAGATTCGTCATAACTCCAAATAGTAGTAAATGCTCATTCTTCATTCTGCACAAGATTAGCAAACTCTGTTTTGTGCTTAGAGGCTCTACAACAACCATTCCAGCCTCTTTTGAAGCCATTTTTGAATAGCTCTTTATGACCTGATCATTTCCTTTACAATATTTGCAAAACAATTTTTGCTTTTCTGTTTTCTTCTCGTCTGCATCAGCATTGTTTGATTGTGTAGAAGTAGTAGATTTTTGCTTACTAGTAGACACTACAAGGAATACGGCCGTATAGTGACGGTTAAGGCGACACAATTTCATTGCTATAAAATTGCAAAATGCATCATAATGAGCGTCGTGATGGGGTCTGCGACGCTTGCATAGAGCATCGCTAACATGACGGTTTTAAAAAGCGTCGCATAAGTGACACTTTTTTACGTCGCATAAGCGATGCTTTTTGGGGTCGCATAAGCGACACTAAGACATGTCACTTATGCGACGCCAACTCTATGCATAGCATCGCTTACACGATGGTTTGTTGATGGAAAAAAATTAAAACGTTGAAGGCTCTTCGATCGGCATTTTCACGCATCTGATCGAAGAGCTCTCCAACATTCGCAATTGCGATGTGCTTAGAGCTGAAGCAAGTATATGCAGAATTTTTGTTTTGCCTAAGCTCTCTCTTGTTGTCTCCCTCTGTCTCTATTTCTCTCTTTCTACATCTTTCTCTCTTTGAATTCTCTCTCTCTCTCTCTCTCTCTCTCTCTCTCTCTTTACTGCAGGTTATTCAAGAAGCTAACCAAGCAAAAAGTATGGCTAACTATTGTAAGTACAATTTCTATTCTTTGTATATCATTTGAATTGTGTTATTTTCATTAGATAGCATACTCACACTTATTGATATGCACTTATACACTTATACATGATGAAGATGCACTTTCACACATATACACATATACACATGCATATGCACAAACATTTCTACAACCACATAAAAAGACTTACATGCATGCATTATTGCATATATATATATATATATATATATATATATATATATATATATATATATATATATATATATATATATATATATATATATATATATATATATATATATATATATATATATATATATATATATATATATATATATACATACACACATTAACATATACAGAAATACATGTATATGCACATCCACATGCATGCACATTCACATGCATGCATATGGATGCAAATGGAAATGCATCCATATACACATGCATGTTTCATACATATACACATATATACAGATATATATGCACATACGTACACACACATATACACATGCACACACACATGCACATACCTACATATACACATATACATGCACATAAACACATATACACATAGAGTTACACATATACATGCACATACATATACACACATATACACATGCACATGCACATACTCATACACACATATACACTTACACATGCACATGGACATACATATATATACACACATACACATGCACATACATACATATACACACACATACATATACACTTAGGTACACACATATGAATGAATTATATAATTAAAGTATTAAAACACATATACACATGCACACACACATGCACATACCTACATATACACATATACATGCACATACACAAATATACACATAGAGTTCCACATATACATGCACATAGATATACACAAACATACACATGCACATGCACATACTCATACACACATATACACTTACACATGCACATGCACATACATACATATACACACACATACACATGCACATACATACATATACACACACATACATATACACTTATGTACACACATATGAATGAATTATATAATTAAACTACTAAAACACATGCTTAATATAAACAATAATAACAATCAATAGAACACTTGTGAAAGATTTGAAATGATTGTTTCTCGTTGTCGCTCAATATCCTAGTAAGCATAATATGAAGTCAACCCTAAGTACTTTGAGTGAAATGTTCTTCTTGGTTCTCCTAATTGTTGACTCTAGTTCTTGAAATGTTACAGAAGTTCAAGTTTGCCAACATCTATATATCTACATCTTGAGAATACAACATGAACGAAAGAAAGGAGAAAATAACACTACGTACATGCAGCTTTGCATCGGTATATTTATTGCGATATTATTGGTTAAGATTTCAATCATCCACAATTTACTAGAGTGGTTCATAATTCATGAGTAGTTGCTTACATGGATATAGGTGTCATGATATGTGGAGAACTCCAAAGAGAATTTTTAAAAATATTGAAATAAAAAAAAACAACATATTGGGTGTCATTAGCTTGTATGAATATGATGTTTGATATTCAAGAACTTTCTTCATTAATTCACCCTTGGAATCATCGACATGCACAATAGCGAAAGGTACAAGAACTCTCTTCATTTATTCATCCTTGGAATCATCCACATGCACAATAGCAAAAGGTACTGAACTTATATTTTTTTCTGGTGACAAAAACATATGTCTACTTCTTAATTGAGACTTCAATTAGATTACTATACATTTATTCAAAGTGAAATTATGCAAGAGGAAAATTTGAACAAGTTGCTTTAACTTTTTTCCATCAATCTAAAATTGTTTGGAGTTTCAATCCCCCCATTTTAAATCGTTAGTCATAATTGGAAATGTGTGCATAACAGCCTAGTTTTTATAGTTGCAAGGTGATTGTTAAAAGAAAAATCAATGGAAACTATGTTAAATCACAAATATGTTTCATATCTTCATCCATTGGTGTTAATATTCTACCCACAGAATGCCTTCATTGATAAAAAATGTTATTATGAAAGTATTATTGTAATTAATACACACGTAGCATTTGATCTCATTACATAAATTTGTAATTAACGTTTTCCAACAAACTTTAAAATTACTCTTACAAGTCTCATTGCTAGCGGAGTGCTTCTGTCATGAGAGTTGGACGTAAGACCGAAACATACAAAGGCCTTCATTCTCCTTCCTCTGGGGCTAGCCTTCCTAATTCATCACCGCTCCCGTTCTTGAACCTTCTGGCAGAGGAGCTTGCTGCTGTGATTTTTGCTGTGACCATGCGACTTACAATGAATGCGTCACACAACTTGTGTTTGGTATACTTTATCTATCCTCTTACTTTCTATCACAAATATACGTCTCTCCCTTTAAACCATAATGCATCATATCATGGTTTGGATTTCCCATTTTGAGATTCCACTATGCTTTCGATAGTATGTTTTTCCACGTCTTGGTCATATGGACACCATCTCCTTCTGTGCCCTTATCTCTTCCTCTCTCTCTCTCTCCCCCTCCCTCCACATATTACTACATGTCCATGTGTGTGCATGTTTTTGGTATGGCTTTCGTGCGAACGCAGAGAAGAATGCTGAATCTAAAGCTTACTTTGAATCCTAGGCTTGGTTTTATTTTATGGACGTCCTTATGCATGAACAATAGCTTGATCATTAGCTTTTGTGCATGTCTAGGCCTTCGAGCTTCTCATATCAACTATGTAAAGAATGTTCGACCAGGGATGCCACTATTTTTGTTTAATTACATTGATAAAAAGTTGCATGGTATTTTTGAGGCAGACAGCTATGGAGAGATGAACATCAATCCATATGCCTGGACTGATGGGAAGCACAAGACACAGTTTCCAGCTCAGGTTCTTTGCTTAGATTTAATTATCTCTGATATTACATTAGGTCACTGTCTGAGGCATAATGAGGTTTTGTTTACATGTAGGCACATGTACGGGTGAGATGTAAGTGTGCACCATTGACAAAAAGCATATACAAGGGAGCATTAGGAGCGAATTATGTGAATTATTCACAGGAGAAAATCCTATTTGAGTTAAATCATGTGCATATAGATAAGCTTATATCTCTTTTCATGAGAAACTCGTTGAGTGTAAGTAGACAGGTTGTGGGTTTACAACGTGGATCCATGTTAGGGGACAAAGGAGAAGATGTTGACGGTTGTAGGCTTGAATGTTCACTAATATGTGGGCTTTTGGGCAGCATATTAGAATCAAAGCCATTGATTCTTTATGTAAAACAGAGGATTCTAGTATTGTTGCTTCTTTCAAGCAACTATCACATGCTAGCTCAAAAGACACGAACCTTATAGATAGCGAACTTGGTTACGTAGGAACTATTGTTGGTATCTACGAAAATTTCATTTCGTACATTCAAAAAAGTAGAAAAAAGTTTATATTTTTTATGATAGAGTTAGTTATAATTTTAAGCACCTAATAATGGGTTTTTGTTGTTATATATTTTTTAAGCAATATGAACTTCTTCAAGAAGTATTTTATATGTTCTGATTTCATCTGTTAATTACATGTCTTTCAAGCCAACACTGAACCCTGTTTGGAAAATCCATTCATGCAGAACATTATGAAGGCATGTTAGGAACTGAAGAGCACTCTCAATCCCTTTTTGATAGCAAAGTCTTGGGACAATTTTCAACACTGCATTATCTCGCTGTCATGCACAACTACAGTGTTTAAATATGTGTACTCTACACTAGGGGGAAAGGTCATATTCAAGACCTGTATCCCTGTCCACAAAGGAGCTTTTATACTCGGTTCCTTAATTATTGTAGGCCTGGGAGCACGAGAGTCACAATACATATTTAACATTTGAGTTTCATGTTTTAGCAGCCAAAAATGATTTTCTAAAATCAAATGGCTTGAAAGGATGCCATCCTGAGATAATTTCAGTAAAGCTTGGCCTCCTTGGGTAGATATGAACTGATGACTTAAATCCAACAATTCATAAATCTTAGCCTTCTCTCTCTCTCTCGCGTGCTCTCTCTCTCTCTCTCTCTCATTCTCTTCTTGCTCTCGCATGCTAATCCCGACACAAATGTGCCAGGAGAAATCAAACTTTTTTTTTATGTGTGTGTATGTGTCTATGTGTGTGTGTCTGTATGTATGTATGCATATGTGTGTGTATCCATGTGTATATGTGTGTATGCATCATTATGTGTGTATGTGTCTATGTGTGTATGTTTGTGTGTGTGTGTGTATATGTGTGTGTGTATGTGTATGTGTTGCAGTAAAAATGCATGATTTATTCAGGTTTAAAATAGTATTTTATGAACTAAAGAAAAAAAAGGGGCTAACAAACATTTTGATGATGGTACGTAACTCTATCATGGTCTTAACTGGTAACATTCCAAGTGTGAAACAGTGAAGATGTCTCTGAATCTGCAGTGCTACACTTGCTGAATAAGTTTTCCTCTTTATTGTGTTCGAAGAAATGGCAAGAATGGATATGTGATCTATGCCTTTCAAAGATGTGCTGGAGCATCTTAGAAGGGTCTCCTAGAAAATGAGAAGGGAAAACAAACCATGATGATCGAACTTCCCAGAGTCTTCTTTGATTTGTCTTACCTCAAAAGATTATGTTTTAACAACATTACATTACAATCAAAACTATAAGAAGAGATCATGATTGTCAAAGATTACCTTTAGCAATTCAATGGGATTACTCTTTGTTGGTGCAGACTGGCGAAATGCATAACTATAAGCTGGTTCAATCAATGATGTCACGGTTGTTAAAAGTCAAGCTTCAAGCTACAAATTCGTGGGGAATCTTTTATGGACATGTGGAGCAATCAAAGGAAGCCAAAAGCCACGAGATTCCATCAAGAAAAGTCACTCAACCACTCCCCAAGTCATCTCAACTAATTCCTCCAAGTTAGGAGGCTGATTTGGAAAGGTAGTTCCTAGATTTTAGGGGCACACTTCTCACTATAAAAGGAGCATGTACCCCGACTTCTTTTGGGCCATCTTCTTGGAGTTTTAGCTCATGTAAAGTGAGCACTAAGTGCTGGAGTTGTTATAAGCAAGCCCCTTGCTTAAGCTAGCCCCTTGCTTGCTTGTTTGTTTTCTTTTAGTAGGCATATCTATGTGTGTGTGCAGGCAGTGTTGCAACTCTCTACCCCTGAGTTGTTAGCATTGGTTCTCCCTCATATTGTATCCATGTGATGTAATTCTTGTCTCATTGGATAGCTATTAGAGTCTATTTTATGCTCACAAATTCTCTAGATCATTCTCTGAGTAATCCGGGAGCAACATTCATTTTAGTGAAGTTGTGTGATTGATATCTCTCTTAGTGTGTAGGCTCTGTTTGAAATATTTTGCTCTCTGTTGTAAGGGCTGGTTCTCCTTCTCTATGTATCCATTTGCTATGATTTTGGTGTCATTGGGTAGCTATTAGAGTCTACTAGAGTTGACCAAAGTTTGATATTCATTCTCTGTATAATCTCTGAGAAAAGCTTGCTGGAGTGAAGTGAGGTATATGCTTGATTGGAAGTTGTGAGCATTCAACTAGCTCATGTTGTAGACATTGTTTCTCCTTGTGTAGGCATCCATTTGAAGTGAAATTTGGTTTGTTGGAAAGCTCTTGGTGTCTACTACAGGTCTACAAAAGCGCACTAGAGTTCTCTGCATATGCTCTTAGTAAGAGCATTTTTGGTGTGCAGAGGTCAAAGAAGGATACCTGTGGAGGTCATTCACGCTTCGTCGTTGCTTAGGGGTTGAGATACTTCCCCCATCAGTGGTATCAGAGCATTTGGGCATCTTGGAGGCATTACATACAAGCACGAAGACCTCTTGGAGTTGGTGGTTGAAGATTTGCATCAACAAAAGCTTCTTGGAGGTAGCTCACATCAAGGGGGAGCTATTCTACTCAAAGTTTCAAAGAGCACAAGGTGTCCATCTAAGGAAAGCTTTGGATTGAGGTAACCTCAGAGCCTCATTTTCATTTTACACACATTGGAGCATTATCCAAGGGCTAGGTCAAGTATCAAAGACTAGATATGGGAGACTTCAACACTCAAATTGAAAAGCTAGACAAAGGGAACTATCAACCATGGAGATTTAGGGTCTCCAACTATCTTATGGGCAAGGGCCTTTGGGGGTTGGTTAGTGGAACTGAACCAAGACCTAGGTTGGATGAGAATCCAACCAATGATCAGAGAAGGGCCTTTAGGGAATGGAATGAAAGAGACAAGAGGGTTATCTTTATCCTTTCCCAACACATTAGCAATAGCATGATTGGCCATATCCAAGACTTGGATTCAAGCATGAAGGTATGGGAGACACTTGAAAGGCTTTATTCAACAAGCACCAAAGCAAGGAAGATCCAACTCAAGAATGAGCTCAACAACCTTAGGAAGAGCTCAGGGAGTAGCATAAATGACTACATACTTAAGGTCAAGGAGTTATCAGATGCATTGGGATCCATTGGAAGCCACGTAGACGATGACGATCTTGTGGCTTATACTCTCAATGGTTTGAGAGATGATGAGAAGTGGAAACCCTTTACCACTTCAGTATATGTAAGGGATAATCTTCCCGATTTTGAGCAATTGGTTGCTCTCATGGTCACCGAAGAAATGAACATAGGTGGAAGTTCAACTAAAAGCAAGGATGCACAAGTTTTCTATGCAGGTAATCAAAGGGGCAAAGGAAGACGAGGACAAGGAAGGGGCAAAGGAAGGTTTGGAGGAAGGCAAGGCCACTCAAGCAATCAAGGACATGACCAAGGCACCTCATCACAAAGAGGGAGAGGAAGAACAAGAGGAAGAGGAGGACGACATCAACAAAACAGGAATCAAGATGGTGAAGGATGTTACATATGTGGCAAGTTTGGCCACTATGCTAGAGATTGCTACCAAGGAGGAAACCAAAGGAGCTATAATCAAGGTTCTTCATACAAAGGCCAAGGTAATTATGCTTCTACAAGTTCAAAAAATGACAATCTCTTGATGGTGCACATGAATGGGAATTCAAGCAAAGTAGATAACACTTGGTATATTGATAGTGGATGTAGCAACCATATGAGTTGCAATGCTTCTTGGTTTACTAATCTACATGTTCCCAAAGGTAAAGGACATGTAGAAACAAGTGATGATACAGCCCATGAGATCTCCCATGTTGGAGATGTAGCTTTGGATGACAAGGAGGAAGGAAGATGTCTCAAGGATGTCTTGCATGTACCTACTATCACAAAGAACTTGGTGTCCGTTGGGCAAATGGTTGAAAGAGGCTATCAAGTAAAGTTCAACAAAGGTGGATGCTTTGTGGAGAACCCTAAGCAAGGTTACAAGGTCATACAAGAGGAAAGAAGCAAGGGAGACTCTTCACTTTGGAGGTAAATTCTCATTCCACTCAACATGTCTACTTCACATATGGAAACAAGAGGATTTCGGAGTTGGACTTGTGGCACAAGAGGATAGGTCACATCAACATACAAAGAATGAAGGAAATGCAATTCAAGAGGCTGGTTGAAGGTCTTCCCAACTTCCAAGGACAAGGTATGAAGCATTTATGTGAATCTTGTCAACTAGGGAAGCAAGCGAGACTTCCATTCAAGAAGAGTGGCTACATAAGCCAACATCCATTGGAGTTGATACATACAGATGTGTGGGGGCCAACCAAAGAGCAATCCATTGGAGGTAACAAGTACTTTGTCACTTTTATAGATGATTTCACAAGGATGGTTTGGGTTTATTTCATCAAAAACAAATCAGATGTGTTTACATGTTTCAAAGCATTCAAGGCAATGGTAGAGAAGGAAACAGGTACATATATCAAGAAGCTAAGGTCCGATGGAGGGGGAGAATATTTCTCCAATGAGTTTTCTGATTTTTTAATGGATCAAGGCATCAAGAGGCAAGTAACATGCAGGTACACCCCCCAACAAAATGGAGTAGCAGAGAGAAAAAATAGATACATTGCCGAGATCGCTAGAGCAATGCTTAATGAGATGAATGTACCTAACATGTTTTGGAGTGATGCAGCAAATATCGCCGTGTATCTTATGAATAGGGCTCCTACCTCAGGGATCCATGGCTTGACACCATATCAAGCCTATTATGGTAAGAAACCTGATCTTTCCCACTTGAAGATATTTGGATGTACTTGTTATGTACATGTGCCAAGTGAATTGAGGCACAAGCTACAACCAAAGGCAGAAAAGTGTGTGTTTCTAGGATATTCAAATGATCATAAAGGTTACAGGTGCTTCAACCCAAACACAAAGGACTTGAGGATATCAAGGGATGTAGCATTTGATGAGCTACTCCCTTGGTATAAGAAGTATGATTGTATGCAGGACTATGAAGAAGAAAAGCATGGACATGATGAAGAACAAATCGACCTAGAGCTAAGCGGCCCAAGGTGTTCCATCAATGAAGATAGTTCAAGCATGAACTCACCATGGAGGGGGAGATCTTCATCAAGCTATGAAGCACAATCAATCAACAAAGGCATAGCAACATTGGTGGAGTTGGATGAAGAAGGTAATGAAGTTGAAGATGATGAAGGACACATGATGGAGAAAGAAGCCATGTCAAAGAAAGAGATCAAGTTCCCAAGGCAAAGGAGGTTTATTCCTCCAAAAGGTGAAGAAAGGAAGTCTTCTAGAGTTAAGTATCCAACTCAAAGGTTTACTTATGATTCATACATGGCAACTCATTATGCATATATGAACAAAGTAGTAGAAGATCATGAGCCCGATTGCTATGAAGATGCAAGCAGGTACACCGAATGGAAAGAGGCAATGCAAGAAGAGATCGACGCACTTGAGGTGAATCAAACATGGACTCTAGTGCACAAGAAGGATAACATGAAGGTAATAGGTAATAAGTGGGTGTATAAAGTAAAGAGGAATTCAGATGGATCTATTTCTAGGTTCAAAGCAAGATTGGTGGCCAAGGGTTTTGCACAAACATATGGAGTGGACTTTGAAGAGACATTCAGCCCCGTGGCAAAGATGAGCACCATTAGGACACTCATTGCAATGGCTGGTAGCAAAGGATGGAAGCTTTTCCAATTGGATATCAAGAATGCCTTTCTCAATGGAGACTTGCAAGAAGAGGTATACATGGAGCAACCACTAGGTTTTGTTCATAAAGAGTTTCCACATCATGTTTGTAGGTTGAAGAAGGCACTTTATGGCCTAAAGCAAGCTCCAAGGGCTTGGAACCAAAGATTGGTGGACTATTTGATCAAATGTGGTTACAATCAATGCAAGGCGGATCCATCTCTCTTCATCAAACAAAGAGGAGAAATTGTAGTCTACATGTGCGTGTATGTAGATGATCTTATCATTACAGGTAATGATACAAAGGGCATTGAGGAGATCAAGGCAAAGCTTGGAAACGAGTTTAGGATCTCTGATCTTGGAGATCTTAGGTATTTTCTTGGCATTGAAGTTGTATACAAAGAACAAGGTATTATGCTCATACAAAGGAAGTATATTCTAGACCTACTTAGGAGGTTTGGGATGCTACATTGCAAGCCTATTTCAAATCCCATGGAAGTTAATGTAAAGCTAAGCTCCATTGATGGAGAGCCATTAGAGGATGTAACCTTGTATCGATCTATTGTAGGATCTTTCAATTATGCCACAATAACTAGGCCCGACATAGCATATGGAGTTGGAGTGTTATCACAATTTATGTATAGTCCAAGGACTACACACTTGCAAGCTGCAAGAAGAATGTTACGATATCTCAAGGCCACTATAAATGAAGGATTGTTCTATTCATTTGATGATGATATGCAGGTCAAAGCTTATTCTGATGCCGATTGGGCCAGTTCGAAGGAGGATAGAAGAAGTACAAGTGGTTACCTAGTCATGCTAGGTAGCAAGATCATCTCATGGATTTCAAAGAAGCAACCCACGGTGGCATTATCTTCCACCGAGGCTGAGTATAGAGCTTTGGCTCAAGTCACATGTGAGCTAATGTGGATTAAGAAGTTATTTATGGAGCTTAATTTGCAGGTTGACACATATCCAATTTTTTGTGACAATATGAGTAGCATTCATCTAGCATCGAATCCTGTCTATCATGCTAGAACCAAGCATATTGAAGTGCACTATCACTTCATAAGGGAAAAGGTGATATCGAAGGAAGTTTCAGTACATCATATTGGTACCAAGGACCAAGTTGCCGACATGTTTACAAAGGCTTTGGATGGGATGAAGATTTCAAAATTCAAGCAATGCATCAACATGAAGGAGCTTGGATGAGGACGAAGAATTGAAGCTTGAGGGGGAGTGTTAAAAGTCAAGCTTCAAGCTACAAATTCGTGGGGAATCTTTTATGGACATGTGGAGCAATCAAAGGAAGCCAAAAGCCACGAGATTCCATCAAGAAAAGTCACTCAACCACTCCCCAAGTCATCTCAACTAATTCCTCCAAGTTAGGAGGCTGATTTGGAAAGGTAGTTCCTAGATTTTAGGGGCACACTTCTCACTATAAAAGGAGCATGTATCCCGACTTCTTTTGGGCCATCTTCTTGGAGTTTTAGCTCATGTAAAGTGAGCACTAAGTGCTGGAGTTGTGATAAGCAAGCCCCTTGCTTAAGCTAGCCCCTTGCTTGCTTGTTTGTTTTCTTTTAGTAGGCATATCTATGTGTGTGCGCAGGCAGTGTTGCAACTCTCTACCCCTGAGTTGTTAGCATTGGTTCTCCCTCATATTGTATCCATTTGATGTAATTCTTGTCTCATTGGATAGCTATTAGAGTCTATTTTATGCTCACAAGTTCTCTGGATCATTCTCTGAGTAATCCGGGAGCAACATTCATTTTAGTGAAGTTGTGTGATTGATATCTCTCTTAGTGTGTAGGCTCTGTTTGAAATATTTTGCTCTCTGTTGTAAGGGCTGGTTTTCCTTCTCTATGTATCCATTTGCTATGATTTTGGTGTCATTGGGTAGCTATTAGAGTCCTCTAAAGTTGACCAAAGTTTGATATTCATTCTCTGTATAGTCTCTGAGAAAAGCTTGCTGGAGTGAAGTGAGGTATCTGCTTGATTGGCAGTTGTGAGCATTCAACTAGCTCATGTTGTAGACATTGTTTCTCCTTGTGTAGGCATCCATTTGAAGTGAAATTTGGTTTGTTGGAAAGATCTTGGTGTCTACTACAGGTCTACAAAAGCTCACTGGAGTTCTCTGCATATGCTCTGAGTAAGAGCATTTTTGGTGTGCAGAGGTCAAAGAAGGATACCTGTGGAGGTCATTCACACTTCGTCGTTGCTTAGGGGTTGAGATACTTCCCCCATCAATGGCCAGTACACCAATAGGCTCCGAACCAAGACCAAGACTCTACAGATCCTTTGATTTCTAGTCTGCCTCTTCGATGTTCTCCCAAGCTTCATAATTGAATTGTATTAAATGATTGTCTGTTCGTGTCCGAACAGAACCATCATATGCTAAATACACTTCCCTTAACCCATACATACATTTTCGAAAAAGTTCTCTAGGCCCCTCAGCTCCATACCCTTTTCCAGGTTTTCGGGAAGACACTAAATGATAAAGGAATTCTTTGGAGGTTAAACCATCTAAAAAGCAAGAATGAATTATTGCCAAACCATCATGAAAGTCAGAAAAGAACAACTCCTCTCCATTTACAGACTGTAAAACTAGGCATGCACACTGTTATATCAAGTTTGACAATGATCCTTTGCTTCCAGCCCTTATCATTGCCATCATGGAATTGGATGGAGAGTTATGCCTCTCAACAACGGTTGGTATTTCCCCAAGAACATGTTGAAATTCATAAATTGCTGATCTTCTAGCACTGATTTCTTCAACTAAGCTAAGAAAATTTTCTTGTAACCATAGTCAAGGATATCACTATGACATGGATTGATAAAAGTTCTTGAAATGAGTTCCTCTTTTCCTGACAAGACTAATCGGATCTGCCTTTCCAAAGTGAGAACTCTCTGAGAAGACAATCTACCATCATCTACAACAATATGAACTTCTTCAAAAAGTTTTTAATATGTTCTAATTTCATATGTTAAGTACATGTCTTTCAAGCCAACACTTAGCCCTGTTTGGAAAAGCCATTCATGCAGAACATTTTGAAGGCATGTTAGGAACTGAAGAGCAGTTTCAGTCCCTTTTTGATAGCAAAGACTTGGTGTATGGCAATCTGTTAACCATTTATTGCCAACAAGACACTACATTATCTCGCTATCATGCACAACTACACTGCCTAAATATTTGTACTCTACACGAGGGGGAAAGGTCATATCTAAGACCTCTATCCCTGTGTGAATGCATGTGTATGTGTGTGAATGCATCATTATGTGTGTACGTGTGTATGCATCTGTGTGAAAATGAGGAGCTGAGCTTAAACACACTCTCAAAGAATATATGAGATGAGATATGAGAGACAAATAAGTGAGCAATCCTTAAACCAACAAGAACACAAAGTTCAGTAGTAGAAGCTAACTCAAGCTCAAACTACTTGAAAAGAACAAAGCTAATAACACTATCAAATGAGCTCAATGATACAAATGAAGCCAATGTATAATGGTCAAACGTGTATGGTATACACCACTCAACTTCAGTCCCTAGGATGCACTCCAGAACTACAAGAAATGAGCCGACTGTCTCTCAACTCCAGCCCTCTATCTGTCTGCGGAAAATGCTCAGAAGCTTCTGTTTAAATAAGCATAACTCTCTAATGCGTGGAATTTTAGTGGATGGAGATTCTTCATGATATGGAGAACAACTTTTTTTATGAAACCATTTTGAGAATTAGCAATCTGCTATTTCTCTACCTACCAACTTGCAGCCAGCATAACTTCAGTTTGGAGATGTGTTTGCGGGAGATTTTTGGTGAGCTGGTACCTAATATTATGGAGAACATTTCAGCTTTTAGATCAACCAAAAAAGATGCACGATTAGCGAGATATGATCTGTGCAAAACTGCCTTCAGAAAATGTGTGCTGTTGTCTTGAAATTTTTCCTAAATTATAGGAATACTTTTCCAACTTGGCATTGACTTCAAATATGCTTTATTCACAACTATGGCTGATGTGAAAAAGATAATAAATCACTCTAATAATATAATGAACTTTAATAAAGAGTTCAACCTATAATAATACTTTGAAGAGATGATGTGGACTTGCATATTCCAACAATCTGTATGTGTGTATGCATGTGTATGTTTGTGAATGCATCATTATGTGTGTATGTGTCTATGTGTGTATGTGTGTGTATATATGTGTGTGTATGTGTGTGCACGTCTATGTGTATGTGTGTGTCTATGAGTGTGTATCTATTTATGTGTGTGTATGTGTCTATGTGTGTGTATGTGTCTATGTGTATGTGTATGCATGTATGTATGCATATGTGTGTGTATGTGTGTGTATGCATTATGTATGCATATGTGTGTGTATGCATTATGTATGTGTATGTGTGCATGTGCATTATGTATGCATATGCATTATGTATGTGTATGTATGCATGTGCATTATGTATGCATGTGCATTATGTATGCATATGTGTGTATGCATGTAAGTATGTATGTATGTATGCATATGCATATGCATTATGTATGCATATGTATGCATGTATGTGTATGTGTGTGCATGTCTCTCTATGTGTGTGTATGCATATATGTGTGTGTATGTGTGTGTATGTGTGTATGTGTGTGTATGTGTGTGTGTATGTGTGTGTGTATGTGTATGTGTGTGCATGTGTATGCATTATGTATGTGGATGTCTGCATGTGCATTATGTATGCATATGTGTGTGTATGCATATGTGTGTGTATGCATATGTGTGTGTGCGTGTATAAATGTGTGTATATGCATGTATATATGTGTGTATGCAACATTATGTGTGTATGTGTGTATATGTGTGTGTATATGTGTGTGTATTTGTGTGTGTATGTGTGTGTGTCTATGTGTATGTGTGTATGTGTGTGTGTCTATGTGTATGTGTGTGTGTGTCTATGTGTGTATATGTGTGTGTGTATGCATATGTATTTGTGTGTAAGTGTGTGTGTGTGCACATACCTAGTCTTTCTCTTTGCGTCTCTCTCTCTCTCTCTCTCTCTCTGTCTCTCTCTCTCTCTCGTTCTCTTGCTCTCGTCCAAATCTCGGCACAAATATGCCAAGAGAAATCGAATTTTTTTTTAACATTCTAGAGCGTTGTTATGTGACGCTCTAGAAATGACGACGCATATGCGACACTATCCAGTTTGCCCATGTCACAAATAATGTCGCTAGGTAGCGACGCTATTTGCGATGCAGAGATTTAGCGTCACATAAGCAACGCAGGCATCGCTTATGCGATGTATCCCCTTTATAGAAAAAAATTCAAAAACAGGATCGTCGCTTATGCGACGCTAGCATTGCATAAGCGACGGTGCTCGTTTTTTTTCAATTCGGGGGTGTTGCTATGCCCCCCTATTTCTTGTAGAGAGATGAGCTTCATTTACCTTTGCCCCTCTGACTAGCCCGGAAAGCTTGATCTTCAACATGCATAATGGACCTGTTTTGACTAGATTGATCTTCTTCCAACAGAATAGAGACTAACTCCACAAACATTTAGGCATTTGGATTGCCTCTTTCATCATCAATCAAAGAGTAGAAGCAAAACTCTAATATGAATATGGAAGACCATTCAAAAGACTGTGCATAAGTGAATTGTCAGGCAAGACTTTATCATAAAAAATCAACTACTACTTCAAATCTTTGATCTTTGTCAAAACATTATCCATGGAATCTCCTTCATCCACGTGCTCACTCTCCAACTCTTTTTGCAGATAAGCAACACGATCCTCATTCCTTGCTTAGTATAAAGTGGTAAGTGTACCCCAAACATCCTTTGCTACTTTGGAGGAGTAAATATGAGGAATAATTGCACCTTTGAGAGACAATGCTATCAATGCATGTGCTTGAGCATCTTTTCCATCCCAAGAAAGCTGCTCTATAGTAGGTGCACAAAAACCATAGCACGAATAGGAATTTGAAGAGTATCACCATCTTCGATGCCATCTGCATCAGCTTCAATAATTTTATTTGGAGCTGTAATATGACATTTTTCAGCATCCTACACAATATTCCAGATTCCATTTGCAACCAATACATGATGCATCATATAAGCCCATAATGGGTAATTGTTACCGTCCAACTTATCCTCAACAACCAACATATGGAATACATCACTGCTTTTAGCCATGGACATTGAATAAAATACCTTGATGCAAAACAAATGATTGAATCTCAAAAAGTTGAGCAAAAAAACCTACCCTCCTGAGTTCTCCTAAACTTGTAGTAGGCTTCAAGGTGCTTATACTGGTCAACCAAAATTTGTATATATATTTGGCATAAAAAGAAAAATTTTCCTGCACAAGCACTGTGATAGTGTGTTCCAAGGCCGAAATGAGCTTAGATCATGATCTCGGCACTAGAGACCGAAGCATTTTTGAAATCCTTATCATCTTGAGTATGCTCATAAATTTTGGTGCGATTATGAGACTCTGATTAGAGTCGTGTCAATGACACCCTAAAAGAAGCAGAGACCTGACCTGATACCAATTGTTGGAGTTTGAGGTCTACCGAAGCATGTGAACAACATAAGGAAGAAATTTTGATAATTTATCTGAGACAAAATCATCTACATCTTTGTGTACCATATTCCAATGGATGGAGGGATGTCTTGGTGCTCAAAAAAAAATATTGATTGTAGTTCTTATTCCTAATTCTTGCAAGCAAAGATCATTGCTACCCCAATCTCACACTACTTTCAATTGATGCATAAATAGTCTTCCTAGAGTCATCTCATAGTATCTCACTTGGTTGAAGTTATAACTAACTGAGTGTGATCAAAATCCACTCAAAAGTGTTAAGTTTCACATTCTCTAGCAAACCAAGGGGTCATTCTAAATGTCTATCATCCTACTGTAATTTTAGATGAGTATGACATTAAGTTCTACATGTAGATAAATACTATTCGTGGATAAAATTACATCAATTGCTTCCAATTTGAATGATAAATGGAGATCAAAGAAGCTCCATGGTTTACGTATTAATTATTGTAGAACATTTTTGTGATAGAAGGTTTTTGGAGTTTGGGGAATCATGAATGTAATAAACGAACAAAATGAAGAAAAAGAAGCTGCAAGTCACACCACAGTGTATTTCTAACTGTAGAATGTATAAAGATAAGCATCCATTTAGGGTTTTGAGCATACGTAAAGCTTGGGACACCTCTGTTGTGAACATTTGTTTTATGTAGGGTACAAGTTTCAAATTATGTAAATACCTTTGGGAAGTCTTCAAATACTTCAAGAAGGCTCATATTATTCATAAAAGATAGCAAAAATACCACGTGAGTTCTAGAACATGGTGAGTCAAATTAGTGAGTCACAAGGGAGTTGCACTAGTGTCCTAGTGGAAGGTCGATGTGGCTAGTTCTCAAAGTCCATCAATACTTTGCTTATTTGAGCACTTGAGTCATGTAATACCTCCACCCAAGTGTCTACCATGAATTTAGATGTATTAGGAAGGTTTTAGATTAGTTTCTCATGCTATAAAAAGAGGAGAAAAGTCATGATCTTGTGGGAAGTCCAAGAGAGGCATATGTGTATCTCTATGCTGCTGTAGTTTTGTATGTAGAGATTGCACAGCTTGTATCTCCCTCATTATATATCCACATTACATGTTTGATAGCGCATTTGAGAGCTCTTACTGTCCACTTTCTTGCTGTAAATTTTCATAATCATTGGATTTGTGAGCTGAGAGCAGTACTCTCTGCAAGTAGTGTGTGTTCTCTGGTTTCACCTCTGCTGAAGGTCTCCATTAAACCTCAAACTTGCAGAGGTCATATCTCCTTGTGTATTTATCCAAATTGATTGTTCTTTCACTCATTAGAAAGCTCTTGGTCTCTAGTATATGTGGTTAAAAGAGTTTTAAAAAATTCTAAGCCATTAGAGAACAATAAGCTCTACAAGCATGACTGATTTTCTCTGATGGAGTTTGCGAGGTCAAATTGTTCTTAGGGGGTTCCACCTACTTCCAGCTATATTTTGGAGGTCAATAAACTCCAGCATTGGTATCAGAGCAAGGAATTAAAGCTTGGAGAAGGTTATAATACCTTGCTGAAGAATTCAAAGCTATTGGAGAAGAGGTTCATCATCGACACTACACAAAGGTAGAAGGAGATAGCAAGGAAGCATCTCAAGCAACATCCAAGCAAAGAAAGGTGCATAAACTTTATAAGAAAGGTAAATCTCATACTTCTTCTTATCATATATATCCAAAAGGAGATTTAAAGGAGGAACTTTAGTATTTACACAATGGGCGATCAACATGCACAAATAGAGAAGCTTGATAAGAACAACTATCAAGCATGGCGATTTAGAATCACAACATACTTGCAAGGTAGAGGCTTGTATGGTTTGATTGATGGAACGGATATCAAACCTATATTACCAGAGGATCCAAATCAACAACAATTGAGGGAGTTTAGACTTTGGAATGAAAGAGACAAAAGGGTTATATTCATTTTATCACAAAATATTCAAGATTCAATGGTAGGACACATACAAGATCTAGACACAAGTAGAGATGTTTGGCTTGCATTGGAAAGGTTGTATGCTACAGGTACAAGAGCAAGGAAGATTCAACTAAAAAATGAGTTGAATAACATAAAGAAAGATACAAGGACATCGGTCAATGATTACTTGTTGAAGGTTAAAGAGATTGCAGATCAACTATGATCAATTCAAGCTCATGTGGAGGACGACGACTTGGTTGCACATACTCTCAACGGACTCAAGGATGATGAGAGATGGAAACCATTCATTACTTCAGTTTATGTTAGAGGAGAATTACCAGACTTTGATCAGCTTGTTGCTCTCATGATCACGGAGGAGATGAATCTAAATGGCTCTACTTCAAATCAAAAAGGATCTCAAGGACAAGCTCTTTATGTAGGATCATCAAGAGGTGGAAAGAGAGGAAGAAGAGGTTCAAATAGAGGTCGAGGAAGAAGGAGTGATGATCAAGGGACTTCAAGTGGCTTCTTCAACACAAGAGGAAGAGGAAGATCAAGCGCTAGAGGTACGAGAGGCTACTACAACTACAATCAAAGACAAAGGACTGAAGATAACAACAATTTCTATATATGTGGAAGGTATGGACACTATGCCAAAGATTGTTATCAAAATGAAAATAGTCAAGGTGGTAATCGAAGAGGAGGCTATTCAAGAAGAGGTAAACAACAAGGAAATTATGCAGTTGAAGGTAAAAGTGATGATTATGATTCTCTTCTTATGATGAATGTAGAAACTAAGATGAATTGCAATAGTGATGTATGGTATGTAGATAGTGGTTGCTCTAATCATATGTCACATGATGCTTCATGGTTTTCTAATATGCATAATCCTTCATTGAAAGGTCATGTTGAAACAGAAGATGATACAACACATAAGATTATGCAGGTTGGAGATGTTGTTATGCAAGATAAGAGCAAGACAAATTGCTTGAAGGATGTACTTTATGTGCCAACGATCACTAAGAATTTGATGTCAGTTGGTCAAATGGTAGAAAAAGGTTTGAAAATAAGATTTAATCATGCAGGTTGCTTCATTGAGGATCCAAAGCAAAGGACGTTAATTGCTAGAGGTAAAAAACAAGGTAGATTGTTTACATTCAAGGTAAACCTAAATCATACAAACTATTTCTCTTATGGTATGCATCGAATAGCAGAGCTTGATCTATGGCACAAAAGGATTGGACACATGAATGTACACAGGTTAAAGGAGCTATCAAAGAAGAGGATTGTTGAAGGATTACCTGATCTTACTAAGCAACATATGGTGCATCTATGTGAAGCATGTCAAATGGGTAAGCAGAGTAGACAACCTTTCAAGCATTCAAGCTATGTAAGCAGTGGATTGCTAGACCTTATACACACGGACGTATGGGGTCCTACTAAAGAGGCATCCTTGGCTGGTAATAAGTACTATGTATCATTCATTGATGATCATAGTAGAATGAAAGTTGTGTATTTCATTAAACATAAGAGTGAAGTCTTTGATTGTTTCAAAAATTTTAAATCATTTGTCGAGAAGCAAACAGGAAGATATGTTAAGAAGCTAAGATCCGATGGAGGGGGAGAGTATTTCTCTCAAGCTTTTACTGATTTTTTGTATGATGAAGGTATCAAATGAGAAGTTACATGCAGGTATACTCCACAACAAAATGGATTTGCAGAAAGAAGAAACAGAATCATAGCAGAAGCATCTAGAAGCATGCTAAATGATATGTGTTTGCCTAATTCTTTTTGGGCTGAAGCTGTTAGCACAAGTGTGTACATTATGAATAGAGTACCTACTGCTGGAGTTCATCATTTGACACCATATGAGGTATGGCATGGAAGGAAACCAAGTGTAAGTCATTTGAAAGTATTTGGTTGTGTATGTTATGTACATGTACCTAGTGAACTGAGATCAAAACTTGATGTGAAATCAGAAAAGTGTATATTTATTGGTTATGCAGATACTCAAAGAGGATATAGATGTTATAATCCTCATACCAATAAGGTGGTTGTTTCAAGAGATGTAAATTTTGATGAATCACTTTCATGGTATGTAGATAAGAAAAGTTTGCAGTTCATAAATGAAGATGAAGAAGATACAGGTGAAGGAGATGAGTGCTTACCTCAGCCCACAAGAAGTTTAAGTGATGAGAAAAGCAGTTTGGATGAAGAAAGAGAGCTACCTTTCAATGGAAGATTAAGGCAAGATTCACCTCCTAGTGTTAAAAGTAAAGGTAAACTCAAACTTGTTGAAGTTAATGATGAAGGAGAGGAAATTAGTGATGTATGTGACTATGGAGAATCATCAAAGGTTCCTAATAAGAAAGGAAGAGCATCTACGTTGGAGGTAAGAAGAACTTCAAGAGTGAGTAAGCAACCTCAAAGGTATACGTATGAATCTTTCATGAATACTCATTATGCTTTTATGACAAAAGTTGAGCAGGAAAATGAACCCACATGTTATGATGAGGCAAAAGGAAATGAAAAGTGGGAGAAAGCAATGAGCGAAGAAATGGAAGCACTACAGGATAACAAGACTTGGAATTTAGTTCCAAAGACACCAAAGCAAAAGGTAATTGGTTGCAAGTGGGTTTTTAAGATCAAAAGAAATAGTGATGGTAGTGTGTCAAGATATAAGGCTAGACTTGTAGCAAAAGGATATAATCAAACTCAAGGATTGGACTATGAGGAGACATTTAGTCCAGTAGCAAACATGGCAACGATGAGAACTTTGTTGGCTTTAACTGCAAGTAAAAGGTGGAATATATATCAACTCGATATAAAGAATGCCTTTCTTAATGGTGAGTTAAATGAACAAGTATATATGTCACAACCAGATGGTTATGTGGATGCAAAATGTCCTAATCATGTATGCAGGTTAAAGAAGGCATTGTATGGTCTTAAGCAGGCACCAAGGGCATGGAATGCAAGGTTGGTAAAGTATCTTATGCTGCAAGGATATACAGCGAGTCATGCTGATCCTTCACTTTATGTAAAACATGTAGATGGCATGTGTGTCTATGTATGCATTTATGTGGATGACTTGTTGATTACAGGGAATGATGCAAAAGCAATTGATGAGATAAAAGGTAATTTGGGAAAGGAATTTAAAATTTCAGATCTTGGTTTGCTTAGATACTTTCTTGGGATTGAAATTGTGTATGGCGATGAAGGTATGTGGTTGATACAGAGAAAGTATATATGTGATATGTTGAAAAGGTTTGGTATGCAGGAATGTAAATTTGTTTCTACTCCAATGGAATGTAATGTAAAGTTGAGTGCAAAGGAAGGTGATGAGTTGCATGATATGAATGTGTATAGATCCATGGTAGGATCTTTGATTTATGCAACAAAAACTAGACCTGATATATGCTATGCAGTGGGAGTATTGTCACAGTTTATGCATGAACCTAGAGTACCTCATATGCATGCAGCAAAAAGAGTGCTTAGGTATTTGAAAGGTACCATGAATGAAGGATTATTTTATAGTCATGATGGTGATCTAACTCTTAAAGTCTTTAGTGATGCAGATTGGGCTGGAAGCAAAGATGACATAAGATCCACAAGTGGATATGTGGTAATAACAGGAAACAAGACATTAACATGGAGTTCAAAGAAACAGCCTACAATTGCTTTATCTTCTAAAGAGGCTGAGTATAGAGGTTTAGCATTGGCTACTACTGAAGTTATGTGGTTTAAAAAGTTTTTTCATGACTTGAATGTGCAGGTTGATGTACCACTGATATATGGGGATAACTTGAGTAGCATTCATATGACCTCAAATCCTATTTCTCATGATAGAACAAAGCATATAGAGGTTCACTATCATTATGTTCGAGAGAAGGCCATAAACAATGGAGTACAAGTTTCTTTTGTAGGAACAAAGGATCAAGTTGCAGATATCTTCACCAAATCCTTGGATGGACCAAAGCTTCAAAGATTCAACTATATTCTTGGCATGAAGGAAATACCCTTTGAAACTTAAGGGGGAGAATGTTGCGAACATTTGTTTTATGTAGGGTACAAGTTTCAAGTTATGTAAATACCTTTGGGAAGTCTTCAAATACTTCAAGAAGGCTCATATTATTCATAAAACATAGCAAAAAAACCACGTGAGTTCTAGAACATGGTGAGTCAAATTAGTGAGTCACAAGGGAGCTGCAGTGGTGTCCTAGTGGAAGGTCGATGTGGCTAGTTCTCAAAGTCCATCAATACTTTGCTTATTTGAGCACTTGAGTCATGTAATACCTCCACCCAAGTGTCTACCATGAATTTAGATGTATTAGGAAGGTTTTAGATTAGTTTCTCATGCTATAAAAAGAGGAGAAAAGTCGTGATCTTGTGGGAAGTCCAAGAGAGGCATATGTGTATCTCTATGCTGCTGTAGTTTTGTATGCAGAGCTTGCAGAGCTTGTATATCCCTCATTATATATGCAAATTACATGTTTGATAGCTCATTGGAAAGCTCTTACTATCGACTTGCGTACTCTAAATTTTCATAATCATTGGATTTGTGAGCTGAGAGCAGTATGCTCTGCAAGGAGTGTGTGTTCTCTGGTTTCACCTCTGCTGAAGGTCTCCATTAATCCTCAAACTTGTAGATGTCATATCTTCCTGTGTATTTATCCAAATTGAGTGTTCTTTGGCTCATTGGAAAGCTCTTGGTCTCTAGTATATGTGGTTAAAATAGTGTAAAACATTTCTAAGCCATTAGAGAACAGTAAGCTCTGCAAGCATGACTCATTTTTTGTGATGGAGTTTGTGAGAAGGTCAACTTGTTCTTAGGGGATTCCACCTACTTCCAGCTACATTTTGGAGGTCAATAAACTCCAACAACCTCAGAAGAGGAAAAAACGTACCCTGAAAGTCCTAATTATGTTCAAATACATCACTACCAAAACATACTAACAAATTCCATCCTAAGGATGACACATTGAACAAGTGGCTGACACTCATGTATAAGTGTCAAAAATATGGACTAAATTCAATCCACAAAAGGGAGTAAGCCTAAAGCTTTGAGATAAGCTTTGAAATTCCCATGAGCATCTATCTGGCAAATAATCACTACTTGAAACAATGATAATGCACCTCTGTGCATTTAGTGAAAGCATGAAATAGTGGATTCCTTGCAATTTCCAATGCATGCGCTCAATAATAGTTGTGAATTATCTCACATATTTAAACTTACAAGTAGAAGTGACCACTATAGGTTACTTCTTTCTCAACCAAGATATGCATGAAATACCAAGTATGAAGTGAAAAACCCTTAATGAAACAAGAGTCTCATAATAACAAACCCTATCTAAGTAAAAGAAGGCATGTAAAGTCTCACAATAATCATGCATCTTGGGATAAAATATTGCGTAAAAGAATCTGAGTCATCAGGTATGAGGTAAGTAGAAGAACATAGGTTTGATTTCTTGTCTACATGAGTAGAGATTTGAGAATTAGACAACTGAGTGACATGTTTATTCATCAGTGTAGAGTATGAAGTTGAGGATCTCTTAGCAGCCGAATACTTTTGGAAGAGTATGAAAATACTTCACAGAAGTATTGTTTGAAGACTAAGACTTGATGAAGAGAAGGCTACTTCAAATTCAAGAAAGAACAATGGTTTGGAGAGTATGAAGGAATCAGATCAACATCAAATCACAGGTATCAGTTTCTACTATCAGATTATCATTTGCAGATCATATCTTAGAAGAGCAGTTATAAATAGATTTGAAGGATTCAAGGAGTGCTTTTAAATAGTTTCATTTTTTGAAAGTTAAAGGCTACATCAAAAACACGTATCTAGAGGTTTTTCTAGATAGTTTTTGATAGATCTCTTTCAGGAAAAGAAAGCTCATCTAAGATGACAAATTTGGAGATGGAATGAGTTTTATGTTCAGCCAACATTTGTTGTAAGTTGGTTGGAAGGTTTTTATTTAGATACAAAATGTGATCTAGGTATCTGAACAGGTAACTCTAGAAAGGTAATTCATCATTCAGACAAAAGGTTGGTGAATTCAATCATATCACTCACATTTGAAGCAGAGTTTTAATTCAGGGAATATGCGGATATGATAAAACATGATTCTATGTTCACTTCCATTTGTATACCATGTTTGTTTTGTCTCTTACTCTTAGCACTAGAGGAAGAGAAAAGAGTTCATTTGAAGAAGTTAAGAAGTGCTTACTACTTCAAGATGAAGAAAACAAAAGGTATGGAAGAGAAGTTTGAAGATGTTGACATCATTGAGTGGAAGAAAGATGCAGAAGAAGAAAGTCCAACATTTCCAAAGGAAACGTAAGACTTCCTTTTCTCTTATATTTTCCGTATACTTTTCCTAATTTTATCCTCTACACCCAAAGAGAAGTCTACAAGAACATCTTGTGTGACGAAGAAGCAGTTTCTTGTTTTGCATGATACTTGGTCATGATCTAGTAGATTTGACAAAGAATTGCATTGAGAGAAAGAAAAGCAGCAGATTTTGGAGACAACTTGTATATTTTGACTCATATGTATGAGTTATATACCTTGAAGATTTTGAACAGATAGCTTATATGTTCCCTCAAAGAATTCTTGAAGTGTCATTACAGAGCTACTTGGTATATGACAAGTTGCAAAGAAGTATATTTCTTCTTTATCTAACTCTTGAGGTAGAAGAGTTTTTTGTAGTAGATGTTGATGACTTGGGTTGAAGTTTTGTGTTTGGAAAGGTTACCTCATATTCAATATTTTCAAAAAACTTCAAAAATTTCAGATTTTTTGATGTATCAGTGAGTTGAAGAATCTACTTTCTATGATTGACTTGATTTTTGGATACATGCTTGTATTCGAAAAGGTGTTCCATCAGATCCGATTACTTGATTGAGAAGTGGTGTTAGCCAAAAGAAAGTCAAGCAGGTACTATCACTTTTCACCCGGGTAGAATATGAAGATTTGAAGTATCAACTTGCAGCTTTTGGAGTTCTCAAGGTGAGAAGTTTGTCCACTTATGTTTCAAGTAGAAGTTGCGGATTCTTGAAATAATTTTTACAACTTTATATAACAAGCATGGACACTTAGAGACATTTAGGTAGCCAATCAAACATTCAGCCATGAACGTTTGATGAGAGCAGATTCTATTTAGATATTTTGTTGGAGAGATCTTGATAGATCTAGATAGATCTTGTATGATCTTGAGTATTTATGAGTCAATTGTCTATCATTTGTTTGTGAAGATTCTTAACATTGGAGGAAGTAGGTCAAAGATTTAGATTCTATCAGATTTGTGTTGCAGAGAAATAGAAGAAGATACTTGTTATGTTGTAGAAGTTTATGAATCCTAAAATGCTTTCAGTAAGGTTTTTATGATAGATCAGCTAACCTTATTCTATAAATTGGAAAGTTGAGGAATGACAAGGAAAGCTATTGGCATGTGTATAGTGCTAATAAATAGGGTTCAGAGATTTTTGTTTCAGATACAGGTATTGATCACTAAAAATCAGATTTATTGAAAGAAGGAAGACGTTCCAGATTTCATAATCTGAAATATTTGAAGAATTCTAGATACTAGTGTTAAATCATCCAGGGGGTGATGAAACATGAAGACTTAATTTCAGCCATATATGAAAGAATACAGAGTCATACCTACAGATATTCCTATTTCAGGTATTCCTATATTTCCTTTGTCAGGTTCTCTTTATGTTCTAGCTTTGAAAGAAGAAGGAAGAAGGATAATGTCTAGAGAAATTTCCTATTAGGGTGTTCCTGTTCAGGAGAAGGTTCCAGAGTTCTATTGAAGAGAAGCTTGATATTTTAGAGAGGTATGTTAGAGAAGTGTGCACATATATGTTTATACCAGATTTTGAAGGAAAGAGGTATGAAGGATTTACAAATTAACACGGATGAAGACATGATGAAATCATAGATTTTTTTATGAGACTTATGAGTTGATTTCAGTTGAGTTAAAATGAGTTGACTTGACTTGACTTGAGTACAGGCAGAGGTGACCAATAGTGTTCATAATACACTAAGTTGTGAGTTGTCAGTCACGAGTCCCAGGATTCAGTTCTTGATTATGTTAAGTGTATTTACATGAAGCATCAGAAGTACATTGAGAAACCTTTTTGTAACACAAATATGTGGATCCTAGTGTATGTTTTTAGGTTTGAGATAGCAGGTTCAGAGTCAGTACATGCTACATTTGTTGTCAAGCAAATGATTTCTTGATGTGTACGCTATTGGATATCTAGTTTGCATATTTTCTCAAGTATTATGGTTCATATTCAGCAAGTTTAGGTGTTTGAAGTTTGAAGGAAAGTCAAATTCAGTTTTGAAGAAGACTTTTGAAGAAAAGATTTGAAGGTCAATTTCGGGAATACAAGTTTGACGCTTATGAAGTTTGCAGATGAATGAAGTTGCATATTAAGTCCAGTTTGTACCATTGTGACATTGCAAGGGGGATTGTTGGAAAACAATGTCCCAATAGTTCTTCTTGCTCAGGTAATACAACATGTATAGAATCTTCTAAGCCTCCCTCTACAAGTAAATCGGGTAGGCACAGTCGCTACCCTGTTGGCCTCCTATCCAACCCACCCGGGTTCAAGTCTCAGCAAAAGCGCGCTCTGGTGTCACATCTTTTTCATGCTTTTCAAAATCTAGAAGCATACAGACAACGATGAGAGGCGACAAACATGAATATAACTTCTTGTGTTTTAGATCGCTACGATCTTGTGCTCTTGAAGGAGCTTTTGGAGAGATATACAAGGCTATATAACAAGAGCTTTGCTCATTGTTCAAAGCATCCTTCACCTATTTCAACACAAGCTTTGGAAGCTTTGTTACCTCACTAGAGGTGGTGCTTCTAGCACATGGGGCAGCCATGCTGCTACCTTGGAGCATGTTGAGGAGCAGCTATGGAGTTCTTCTTGGAGGAGAAGAGTGTGCTCACACTCTTGATTATGTAGAGAACTTGTCCATCAGCAGCTTGGTGGTGTGGATCAGCCATTCACATGATGTATTTGAAGATTGTCTTCTACATGAAGATTTTGGGTTATTTCAAAGACATTGGATGATGGTTAACATAAGATTCCCATCTTATGTTAAAAATTCAGGTACATATTCTCTTTATGCACACAGTTACTACTTGGAGTTTATGGAGGTAGTAACATCCATATCAGGAGAAGTCCTATTCGGCATACGTACAAGAGAATCAGTAGGTATATGCTTTATGCATATTTGGATGAGGTGTTAGAGAAGATATGTTCATATGAGTTTGAGGATTTCTGACAGCAAACTTGTTAGCACTCTTTGCTACTTTTGTAACTATGTGATCTTTTCACACACATGTCTGACTTAGGGTCTTCCATAGCCTAAGGTTAGATGAGGGTTTGTTGATTATCAGTTTTGACTGATCCTTCCTCTTTCTGTCACTCATATTGACTCTTCTACAACCTATTAGGTCACACATCTCATATATATTCACATTTCTGTCCATACATCTGAATATTCTTGTTACATTTGTAAATTCACTCATCCATCTATTTCTGTTCACATAGAGTGGTTGAGAGTTTTGCTCTCACGTTGTAATTTGACATTTGTATATATGATAGTGTGAGTAAGTAGTGGCTTACGTAACACTTTACACATGTTGTCTAGTCTTTCTATATCTTTGTCTCATGATTTGTATGTTTAAGTGTGGTATGTTCATGTTTTGTCAATATTGGAAGATTGTTGGATTCTATGTTGTAGATCATGGATCTATGCAACTTGGATCTGTGGTATTAGTAATGGGCCTACTAAATTTCCATCACACACATACACACACACATATACATATATATATATATATATATATTATATATATGTATATATTATATATATATATATATATATATATATATATATATATATATATATATATATATATATATATATATATATATATATATATATATATATATATATATATATATATATATATATATCAATGTAGATATATATCCAATGTCATAATCAAGAATGCTAATCATCATCATCATGATCATGATCATGATCATCATCATCATCATCATCATCATCATCAACAGCATCATGATCATCCTCATCCTCATCCTCATCATCATGATCATCGTGTGTTGATCGAGATCGTCCCTCCTATGTTTGTCTCTCCACCTCATCCATATCTGCCTCTCCATAATACTCTTGTATTTCATATAATAAACATAAGTAAGTAAAACAATTAAAACATCCATAAAAATAAAATAATTATATAAATTTTAATAATACTCACAAAGGCATCCGGATGATCTCGCGTATACTCGCTCAAACCTCGATATCCAAAATATGTAGCATACTCGATCTCATGTTTTGTAGGATATTGGCCATAATCCTTTCGTTGCATTGAAACAAATAAAAAAGATTAGTTTCGTGCATTTTAACTAAAATAAAAAATATACTAACAATAACACATATACTTACAAATGTAGCTACAAAACCACGATGGGCCATTTGGCCTAGGTGCGATGTGTGGCCCGACTCAACTCTCTTCTTTGTAGCATCCTGTTTAATTTAAAGAAAAAAGAAATATATAAATTAAATGTAAAAAAATTACTAAAATATTTGAAATTTTTAAATATAAACTATTAATTTGTAAACCTTTTGCTGAGGAAATAACTCCTGAAGACATAGCTGTCTACGATAAAACTCCCACGTCTCAGGTGGTATGTTAGGTCACCTCTTATTTTTTTCCACCATACAATATCTTCTATTAATTTAATCTCAAACAGAAAAAAAGAATCAGAATACATACATATATACACACACACATACACATACACATACCCACATACACATATACATGCAAACATATACACATACATATATGCATACATATACACATATACATACATATAATATAAACACACATGTACGTATCCACATATATACGTACACACATACACATGCATGCATATGCACTCATTCATACAAAATATACGCATTTATCCCACAACAATATGTATTTGTGTATATGTGAATATGTGTGTATGTGTAAATGTGTGTATGTGAATATGTGTGTATGTGTAAATATGTATATGTGAATGTTTATGTATGTAAATAATCAAATTATTAATATCAAATACCTTTATTTGTAGATTCCGATCAATCAGATGGAACTCCACCACCGTCTGCTAATCCTGCAAGGATTATATACTGTAAGTATATCAAACATTTAAGTTTACATATATTTGATAGATACATAACTTATACATTTTTTGTTTCTTGTTATAAACAGATTCTGATCAATCAAACGGTACCCCACCACCTCCTACCCATGCAACGACTTCACATGTGTCCTTCGATAGGAATTATGATGAATTTTATTATCAAGAGCATATTATATGTTGGTGTAACTCTTTTTATCCCATGTATCGAAGACCACGATTGGAATGTATTTAACATGAGGCAGAGTATGGTACTTTTGAACGTGCACCATCACGTGGTCAACATGATAATGCTTGGGTATGTATTTTTTCTATAAATTAATGTTATTATTTTATTTAAAAACCATATCCAAAATCAAATTATTGTTGATATACAAGAATACTTACTTGATGATGACGATGATGATAATTTTTCTCATAATGTTAATATACCTCGTACACGTCATGCACTTGTTGTTCATCAATTACAAGTAGAGGTTTCTAGAAATCCTCTACCTCCTGGTTTGGAGACTAAAACGGCTGGAGATTATCCATTGCCAACTTGTGATTGTTCTCTAGTACAAACATATGATAGAAGAAGGTATGGAGGATGGAATAGAGGACCACTTCCTTTAGATGGAGAGGTTTTCAACTTTTGGGGTAATCGCTCTATGATTGCTCCATCCACTATTACTAATGGTAGTCG
Organism: Ceratopteris richardii; assembly: GCA_020310875.1. NCBI lineage: Eukaryota > Viridiplantae > Streptophyta > Polypodiopsida > Polypodiales > Pteridaceae > Ceratopteris > Ceratopteris richardii. The sequence continues at coordinate 107,586,373 of CM035434.1, forward strand.
TGGTCTCTTTATTGTAGAGGATTTTATGTGTCTCCGAGCTCTGAAGTCACTCTTATGTCATTTTGTGGTCCTATATATGGATGGGGAGATTGGCATCGACTTGCACATTATGTTCAAAGCATGAGTACTTATGTAATATGCTTGAATGCAGCATCCCTTACTAGTAGAAGGATTTCACATGTAGAAAATGAAAGATTATATATTGATGGAAGACCTTGCTTGATGATGAAGATTATGATAATTTTTCTCATAATGATAATATACCTCGTACACGTCATGGACTTGTTGTTCATCAATTACAAGTAGAGGTTTCTAGAAATCCTCGACCTCCTGGTTTGGAGATAGAAACGGCTGGAGATTATCCATTGCCAGCTTGTGATCGTTCTCTAGTACAAACATATGATAGAAAAATATATGGAGGATGGAATAGAGGACCACTTCCTTTAGATGGAGAGGTTTTCAACTTTTGGGGTAATCACTCTATGATTGCTCCATCCACTATTACTAATGCTAGTCGTGGTCTCTTTATTGTAGAAGATTTGTATGTGTCTCCGAGCTCTGAAGTCACTCTTATGTCATTTTGTGATCCTATATATGGATGGGGAGATTGGCATCGACTTGCACATTATGTTCATAGCATGAGTACTTATGGAAATGCTTGAATGCAGCATCCCTTACTAGTAGACGGATTTCACATGCAGAAAATGAAAGATTATATATAGATGGAAGACCTTACACGCATGGAAATATAGCAGGTTTAATAAATATTAGTTGAGGGTTACGTAATAGTTCAAGGACTAATTGCACATTTGAGGAGGGTGAAAATAGTCATGAATCACCATACATGAGTAGAGATGTATCAAGATACATAGTTGTCAATGCTATTACTACATTACATGCTCGTGATGAAATATTAGGCAATTATGGATGGCGTAGACCTCCAAGAGCACCTTTTAGCTAGAGAGAGAATGAAAATTCTCTATCCATATTTAATAACTTATATATTTAATTTTATGTTTAAAGTTTACTTTTTATTCATTTATGGAATACTTATGTATTTTATTCATATGGCTAAAAGGCTGAATTAGAGTTTCAAAATTAGGGGTTTTAAAACCCTAATATCAAAATTAGTGTTATCGAATTAGGATTTTTGAAATAGGATTTCTGAATTAGAATATCTATAATAGGGTTTTTGAATTAGGATATGTATGTATGTATGTATGTATGTATATATATATATATATATATATATATATATATATATATATATATATATATATATATATATATATATATATATATATATATATATATATATATATATATATACACACACACACACACATATATATATATATATATATATATGCATATGCATATGCATGTGTGTGTATGTATGTGTATCTATATGTGCATATGCATGTGTGTGTATGTATGTGTATCTATATGTGTGTATTCATGTGTTTTGTGTGTGTGTGTGTATGCATGTGTATATGTATATATGCATATAAATATGATTATGTGAGTCTATGTGTGTGTACATATGATTATGTATGTGTATGTGTCTATGTGTGTATGCATTATATGTGTGTAACATGCATGTATATGTGTGTGTAAAAATATGCATGTATGTGTGTGTATGTATAAATGTGCATGTATGTGTATATGTGTGTAAAATGTGCATGTATGCGTGTATTTGTACCTCTAGTCTCACTCTTTTCTCTGTCTCTCTCTCTCTCATATACATACACACATACATAAACACACATACTCATATCCACATATATATACATAAAAGCAATGCATACAATGCATTATCGCGACGATGAGCCATAAGTGTCTGCATCTCTTTTAGACACCACTTATGCGACCATCTTGTCCCAAACTCTATCTCAAGTGAACTAAGTACGTATTTTTAATCCCTCTTATCATGCTCACTACAAAAATAAATAAATCATGTAAATAAAACATAAGATATTTATTTCAATTTATATATAAAATTTATACATACTTCCACTTTAAGTGGACAAGGCGCACTTAAGAGTCGCATAATCCTCGCATTCTTCTCTTGAATTCCAATCCATTCCCTATGTACACAATGTTCCCCTCTAGCTCTATATCACACCCTAGCACTAAGGTACCTATGCATGTCCTCATAGGCACCTCTGCTCTGCTATCATGATCCGGAGGTGGTATAGGTGTCCTGAAAATAGATAGATAAAAATATGTTATATCATTAAAAAAATGTATGAAAAACAACATACCTAGGAGCAGATAGTTGTCTTCCTACATGTGGAGCCGTAGAACAACCCTCCTCTGATCAGTGGGTAAGCATCTGGATCGTATAATCCATCTCATCATCAGCCATCTCTGATTACTCATGCATGATGATCCCTAAAGCATCACGCGGAAATCTTGCTCTCATAAGACTTTTTATGAGAGTTAGTTTAGCCTTTCTCTCTCTACTAGGATCCATAATACCTGTACATATAAAACAAAATGGGTTAGAAATCAATATATATATATACGTGTACATATGTATGTGTGTATATGTGTATGTAGGTGTATATGTGAGTGTGTGTATGCATGTAAACATGTATGTATGCATATGCATGTGCATTATGTATGCATGTGTGTGTATGTGTGTGTATGCATGTAAGTATGTATGTATGCATATGCATATGCATTATGCATGCATATGCATATGCATTATGCATGCATATGCATATGCATTATGCATGCATATGCATATGCATTATGCATGCATATGTATGCATGCATGTGTATGTGTGTGTGTATGTGTCTCTATGTGTGTGTATGCATATATATGTGTGTATGTCTCTATGTGTCCATCTATGCATATATGAGTGTGTATGTGTCCATGTGTGTGTATGTGTGTGTATGTCTATGTGTGTGTCTATGTGTGTATATACATGTGTATCTGTATATATGTGTCTATATGCATGTGTATGTATGTTTGTAAATGTGTGTGGACGTGTGTATGTGTGTGTAAGTTTGTATGTGTTTGATGTATGTATGTGTGTGTATATGTGTGTGTCTATCTGTGTATATACATGTGTATCTATATATATATATATATATATATATATATATATATATATATATATATATATATATATATATATATATATATATATATATATATATATATATATATATATATATATATATATATGTCTATATGCATGTGTACGTGTGTGTGCAAATGTGTGTGGATGTGTGTATGTGTGTGTTTATATATGTGTGTGTGTATCTCTGTGTGTGTAAGTTTGTATGTGTGTATGTGTGTGTTTCTATGTGTGTAAGTGTGTGTGTGTATTTATGTGTGCATGCATGTGTAACAGTGTTTGTGTATGTGTGTGTGTGTGTCTATGTGTGTGTGTAAATCTATGTGTATATGTGTGTGTATGTGTATATGTGTGTATGTGTCCATGTGTGTGTATGTATCTATGTGTGTGTATGTGTCTATGTGTGTATGTGTATGCATGTAAGCATGTATCTATGCATATGCATGTGCATTATGTATGCATATATATGCATATGTGTGTGTGTGTATGTTTGTGTATGCATGTAAGTAAGTATGTATGCATATGCATATGCATTATGTATGTGTGTATGTGCGTGTTTGTGTCTTTATGTGTGTGTGTATGCATATATATATGTGTGTATGTGTGTGTGTGTCTCTCTACATGTGTGTGTGTGTCTATGTGTGTATATGTATGTGTATATGTGTGTGTATGCATGTAAGCATGTATGTATGCATATGCATGTGCATTATGTATGCATATGTATGCGTGTGTGTATGTGTGTGTATGTCTCTCTACATGTGTATGCATATGTATGCATGTGTGTGTATGCATGTAATTATGTATGTATGCATATGCATATGCATTATGTGTGTATGTGTGTATGTGTGTGTGTGTGTCTATGTGTGTATGTGTGTGTATGCATGTGTATGTGTGTGTAAACATGTGTGTATATGTGCATGCATGTGTCTATGTGTGTGTATGTGTCTATGTGTGTGTATGTGTATGCATGTATCTATGCATATGCATGTGCACTATGTATGCATATGTGTGTGTATGTGTGTGTATGCATGTTAGTATGTATGTATGCATATGCATATGCATTATGTATGCATATGTATGCATGTATGTGTATGTGTGTGTATGTCTCTCTATGTGTGTGTATGCATGTATGTGTGTGTATGTGTACGTGTGTGTGTCTATGTGTATGTGTGTATGCATGTGTATGTGTGTGTATGCATGTGTATGTGTGTATGCATGTGTATGTGTGTATGCATGTAAGCATATATGTATGCATATGCATGTGCATTATGTATGCATATGCATGTATGTGTGTGTATGTGTGTGTATCTATATATATGTTTCTATATGCATGTGTATGTGCATGTGTAAATGTGTGTGGATGTAAGTGTGTGTGTCTATGTGTGTGTATATGTGTGTGTATGTGTATGTGTGTTTGTTTGTCTATGTGTGTATGTGTCTGTGTGTGTGTCTATGTGTGTATATATGTGTGTATCTATATATATGTGTATGTATGCATGTGTATGTGTGTGTGTAAATGTGTCTAGATGTGTGTGTGTGTAAGTGTGTATGTGTCTATGAGTGTGTATGTTTTTATGTGTTTGTATGTGTCTATGTGTGTGTATTTGTCTATGTGTGTATGTGTATGCAATGTGTATGCATATGCATGTGCATTATGTATGCATATGTGTGTGTATGTGTGTGTATGCATGTAAGTATGTATGTATGCATACGCATATGCATTATGTGTGTATGTGTCTATGTGTCTATGTGTCTATGTGTTTATGTGTGTGTGTGTATGTGTGTGAGTATATGTTTGTGTTTCTATGTGTGTATGTGTTTGTATGTGTGGGTAAATCTCTGTGTATATGTGTGTATGTGTCTATGTGTGTGTATGTGTATGCATGTATCTATGCATATGCATGTGCATTATGTATGCATATGCATGTGCATTACGTATGCATATGTGTGTGTATGCATGTAAGCATGTATGTATGCATATGCATATGCATTATGTATGCATCTATGTGTATGTGTGTGTATGTCTCTCTATGTGTGTGTATGCATATATGTGTGTGTGTGTGTCTATGTGTGTATGTGTATGTGTGTATGCATATGTATGCGTGTGTATGCACGTAAGCATGTATGTATGCATATGCATGTGCATTATGTATGCATATGTATGCATGTGTGTGTATATGTGTGTATGCATGTAAGTATGTATGTATGCATATACATATGCATTATGTATGCATATGTATGAATCTATGTGTATGTCTCTCTATGTGTGTGTGTATGCATATATATGTGTGTGTGTGTCTCTGTGTGTATGTGTATGTGTGTATGCATGTGTATGTGTGTGTATGCATGTAAGCATGTATGTATGCATATGCATGTGCATTATGTATGCATATGTATGCATGTGTGTGTATGTGTGTGTATGCATGTAAGTATGTATGTATGCATATGCATATGCATTATGTATGCATATGTATAATTGTATGTGTATGTGTGTGTGTATGTCTCTTTATGTGTGTGTGTATGCATATATATATGTGTGTATGCATGTGTATGTGTGTGTATGATATTAAGCATGTATGTATGCATATGCACGTGCATTATGTATGCATATGTATGCATGTGTGTGTATGTGTGTGTATGCATGTAAGTATGTATGTATGCATATGCATATGCATTATGTATGCATGTATGTGTATGTGTGTGTATGTCTCTCTACGTGTGTGTGTGTATGCATATATGTGTGTGTATGTGTCTATATGTGTGTTTGTATGTGTGTGTGTATGTATGTGTATGTGTGTGTGTATGTGTGTATGTGTGTGTGTCTATTTGTGTATGTGTGTGTCTATGTGTATATAGATGTGTATCTATATATATATATGTGTCTGTATGCATGTGTATGTGTGTGTAAATGTGTGTGGATGTGTGTCTATGTAAGCCTGTATGTGTCTATGTGTGTGTATATGTGTATGTGTGTGTATATGTGTATGTGTGTGTGTCTCTATGTGGGTATGTATGTGTGTGTCTATGTGTGTATGCATGTGTCTATGTGTGTATATATGTGTGTGTATGCATGTGTATGTGTGTATGTAAATTAGTGTGTATATGTATTTGTGTGTACGTGTGTGTCTATGTGTATGTGTGTGTGTATGCATATGTATGTGTGTGTGTGTAAACCTGTGTGTGTATGTGTGTGTGTGTGTGCGTACCTTTCTTTACGGGAAGAGCTCTTGTCGATCTCTATCTCTTTGTCGTTCTTTCTCTCTCTCTCTCTCTCTGTCTCTCTCTCTCTCTCTCCCCTCCCTCTATCGCATGTCCAAATCATTCTTAAAAGTGAGGAATATGCATCTCATTAAACCATTGAGCAGCATATCATGTGCATAATTGAAAATGCCAAGAAGTACATCACGTACACACTATACATACAATATGCTTTTAGTTGGAATCTTCTAAAATCCATGTTCTAACAAGTAGGCATAGACCTTCTCATACAAAGCATGTGGTTCTTGCCTTACTATATACTATGCATTTTGCACATTTTGACATTATACACGTTTTACACACCATTGTGCTGAAAAACATACACTTATTCATGCAAGTCCCCATTTAAGGATAGATGTTTAAAGTCAATATGCTTATGATTGTGCGTGTGTGTGTGTTGTGTTTGACATGGAATATGTTTTACATCTGTTGTGTTTTGACATGGAATATGCTTATGATTGTGTGTGTGTGTGTGTTGTGTTTGCGCCTGTGTGTGTGAGAGAGAGAAATTCATTGAAAAAAGAATGTTTTGGAGGAACAAAATGAGCTCTTGCAAATACAAATTTAGCATAGAATTTATGACAGCCTAAAGACCAAATAATCCATCGAAACATAATGTGTAAATATATTAGAATATCGTACATATGATCCTTTAATAGTTCTATACTTATAAATTTCTTATTTTCTTCTTTAGAAAATAATCCTTAAGTTAAACCATTAGTGAAATACCCAACCACATATCCAATCCCAAAAGCATCACAATGGTAAGAATCATCAAGCTCGTGGTACCAAGGGAATTTTATCCATAAGTAGAGAACCATTCTCTATGTGGTGTCACATGGAACAAAGCAGCATAATCTAACAACCATGTCTAGGATAGGGAATCATCCATAAGAGCCTAAATAGGCACAATACTCTCAAGTGTAGCACAATAATCACGGTGGGTTTAGATAAGGCAACACAATTTTGCTGAGTCATACCATGTGTTATCGGACTATGTGCTGCCGGGTCTAGTTCAAAGAGAGCGGCAGTAGACTCTAGATATCAAAACCTTTAAGTCGTTTTATTGGTTAAAATAATTATAGAACAAATCAAAAAGGTATTGTGAGAGCGACACATATTTGTTATGGGGGGGCTTGGCTGAAGCAATGGTGGCCGCATAACTCTTTTCCTTTTTGAATTAAAGCAAAATTAAATCATGTCATATTGAAGCGCTCATTATGCCATCGAGTAGTGTGAACCCATTCTCATTGGGTTAGTTCTTTGGAACTTTACATGTAGCCAAAAAAATAAGCTTCCATTTTGAAATATGTTTTTGGCTAAAAAACAATCTATTTTTTTCCATGCATGAGAGACACTAACTTGTCTATGTGGCACTTGATATAGCATAGGATAGGGATAGGGAGGAAAGATTGAAAGATGTTAAGAGGATATGGTGATGATGAAGTTAAAACACTTAAGCACACAACACATCAAGCATAATTCCCTGCATACTTAACCAAATTCTATCAATTTTGGTCTCAAGATAAAGCAAAATGAAACGAAGAGTGTACTCACAAAAGAAAGCATGTGAGAGACTCAAAATGAGTAGACCAAGAAATGACTAAACTCACATGGATTAGAAATGAGCTTGCCAAGAGCATGGAGTAGGCTCCTCAAGCTTCTAACCAAGTACAAATGGTGGGAGAGGCCCTCCTAGAGAAAGGATATAATATAAAATGGAAATGGAATAGAGATAGAGTGACTCCAAGATACAAAAGGGAGATTGTCACTCTAGCACAATGGTGAGTACCAACGTGAGAAGATTCACCTCATAATTTTCAATCCGTGGAGACGGCAGGACTAGTATGAAGACTATGAGCAAGTGAAGGCACAAGTGTGTGAGTGAGAAGCACACAAGCATGCACACACATACACACACACGCACGCACAAGGCAAGAACAAGGAGAGGAACAATGGAGTTCTTTGCATTAGTCAAAAAGTCTCTTACATAAGCTCAATTCACAAACAATCTAACCCCCAAAATGAGCTCTCTAGCTCTTTTTATAGTTTTCTCACTAGCTTTGGCCTTGTCCAGACCTAGTGTCCGGCCTAGTTAAAAATTAGGTTCTAGAGCCTATTTGAGGGCTCAAACGAAGTCTGAAAATTATGAAAATTGATATGTAGCTAATTCTACTACTCCTCAAGCTTGAGGACTCCTCGGCTTGAACAAAATGGAGTCTATTCTACCAAGAACAGAATTTACAATGTTTGTGTAGTGATTAAAATCACTTGAGTTGTAAATGGTCCATGGAAAAAATGATTGGGCCTTGTTGCCGTATTGTGCATGACTGCTCCGTTGTGCTAGTATGCTCTTCATCTGGCTTGTATGCCAACACGCCCCCCTTCCTAGCGTCTATCGCCCCTGACAGACCTCTGTTCTATCGGGTGGTCGATATAGTATTGGATGACATTGGTGGCAAGTTCGTGTTCTCCTATCCTTAAGCCTCTTGCTAGATTAGCTTCCACTGCATCCCAATTTATTGCGCCAGGGACCTCTGGTTGCGGTGTGGTGTAGTACTCAGAGTACATTGCTTGTTCACAAGCAAAGAGATGGAGCAGGTGTGTTGGCTTCGATGCAAAGACCTCCGAGTGATACTCCTAGAAACCTGATCTGAACATTTCTTCGAAGGTCTGTTTGTAACATGCAAGGAGGTATTTGATGCGTGCATGCCAGGCGTAAGCCACACAAATACTAGGGGAGGTGCTCATGTCATACACCAAATCATAATTTCCATTGGTAAACCCCGGTAGACGTACCTGTGGTGCGGCTGCATTTTTAAAGGTTTTCAGGACTACCTGCATCACATCTAAAATCTTAAGCATCATTTGAGCTGCCACATCTGGCATGGGCTTCAGTCGCGGCATCCAATGTCGAATTGTTCCCATCATGTACGCTACCGACGGTGGTCCCTGTGGTGGCGCAATGTACGGGTAGTTTAGCCATGCCTTGCATTGCGCGTTGTTCTGCACTTTGATATTGAATGCCTTCCAAGACCTGCGGCATGGAACTGGACCGTAGCATGGATTGTATGGGAGATGTAAAGGCACGTTGTTCCATGTGCATAGCATTTCTGGATATGTCTCTAGAAGTTTCTGCCGCCAGGTGGGTTGACGAATTTTGCCTTTTTGCACCTCTGGAGGAAGGTCTTCGGGTTGAAATTGGGTAGCAAAGGTAGGAATCTTACCCGTGACTCTCTGTATTTCTGCATTATAATCAGCCAGAATAATATAATAAGGCCTGCATTGGAGTTCAGATGAGAGGATAAGGCGTCTCGATGACAGGTTCTTGAAGTAAGCAGATTGTAGCACAGTTTCCTCTATGACCCTCATGGCCTGATTTTGCACTACGGTGCGCTCTTCGTGAGAGCTCCCGATTTCCTCCACTTGACGTAGCCATGGAGGCCGTGGTGCTTCGAATGTGTCCTGAGCTTCTTCCGTTTGTTGGCCTCCTCGGAAGGGTTGTGGGTCGTATTCTTCTTCAAATGTTTGTTCCATAGGAATTTGTACTACTTCTTTGTCGGTGGGAGCCTCTGGAGGGGAAGGTGGTCTCTCATATTGTAGTAGACGTGCTTGCAATTCGGTGACCTGTTTCTGGAGATCTTTTAAGGCCTCTGAGTCTCTCAGAAGTGAAGCTGCAGAGGAGGTGGTTTGAGAGGCTGCTGTTGTTTCTTTTTGGTGGTTCTGCTTCAGTTGACCCAGTTCCTCTAATAGCACGTCATGTGCTTCAAGCAGCATGGCATAGTCTTCCAATATGATCTTGATATTGTCGGGGGTCACTGCTTGAAACTTTGATGGGCTGATGGGTGCCCCAGGTGTGCTTTCGATAGCTACTTCTAGGTTTTCCTGATTTTGTAATTGCAGGCGTCGATTCTCTTCATGAGCGGCAGCAAGATGTCGCTTGAGTAGGGCCATATTTCGCTGAAGCTTTGAATTGCGTTCCAGTTGTGTCCGTAGATGACCTTCGACCACTTGTATTGCTGCCTGATCTGTGTTCTATAACTATACCTCCAATATGCTATGAGCCTCTTGGAGAGTTTGGAAGTGTGTGTGGAGGCGAGCATTTTCCTCTTCTAGTGCAGCAAGGCGGTGTTGTAGTGTCTCTGAGTGCTCTTGCAGGCGTTCATTCTGTTGTTGGAGCTGATTGTAATCTGTCCTTAAGTTTGATATACAAGCTAGCATGGTGTCCAATGCATTGCCTATAGATGAGGGGGTGGTGTTTACAATGGAAGATGCATGGGAAGGGAATTAGGGAAGGGGAAGAGTGAATGATGGTTCTATTGAAGACGTGTGTGTGGGTGAAATTGGTGGAGGGGGAATGGGAGGAGGTGGAAGCGTGGGGGGAGGGGGAGGTGCCGTGGGTGGTGAAATGTCCATACTTTCAGGAGTGGGTGCGAGTGTGGGGTCTACCATATACATTGGAATGGTAGGTGGTGTGTGTGTGAAAGTGGTGAATAGATGAGAAGTGGGGTGGGGAGCTGAAAATAAAGGGAATGGTTGAGATCTGGGTTGAAAAGTTCTAGCAAGGAAGTTATGGAGGGATTGGAGAAGTGGAGAGATGGAGGTTGGGGGTTGAGGTCATAGAGTTGAGGAGGGCATGAAGGGTTGCGTGGTAGCAGGGAAACCCATGAATATGGATCTAGGGTTAGGATGACCTATGGTTGAGGGCATGGGGGATGGTTGTCCTAGGGCAGGCTCTATGAGCGATTCGGTGGATTGTGTAGTGATGATGGTTGCTTCATAGATTGGGTTATCGGAGGTGGAGAATAGGGTTGAACTAGAGATGGGAGTACGGAAGATGAAGGTTTGTTCGGTGGGTTGAGTGGTCGAGGTTATTTCCACGGTTTCTGCTCTAGGAGGCGATGGTGGGGGTGTGGGTGGTAGTGGCTCGGTGGATTCCTCATGGGTGACTGGTGTTGGAACATCAAGCTTACACTATGCTTGAGGTGGATTTGATCTACATCAAAGGCTATCGCGTCGAAAGAATATCCGTTGGAGAGTTCTTTTTCATATGCTCATTTATTGTATTTTTTGAGAATATTTTGATGGCTCATTTACCGTTGTAAAAGCCTTGAGTTGTACACATGTAAAGGTACAAATATAGGGCCAAAATCCCACGAAATTTTGGTGGTTGAAGTTGCATTCAATCAAGCAATCAATCACCTAAAAGTAGATCAATCAAGATCTTCACTTTTCCTAGATTGTAGGGAAGTGAATTGATTCCCTCCAACAACCATTCCCACCTTCATTTGAATTCAAATTCAAGTTGTAAAAGTCGTGGAACACTCCTAGAGGCTATATAAGGAGTTGAAATCACTTGTACATTACATGGAAGCAATATACATACACTTGTGACCATCATTGTCTTGCTCCTTCAATTTCTGCATCATCTTCTTCGCCAACGGTAATCTTGCAGAGGCTGCTGCTCTCTCCTCAGAGCTCCAAATTGAGTGCAAGAGGACTCATTGGAAAGGTATCAGTGTCTAGTTTATGCCTATACATTTTCAAAGCATTTGGTTCAGCAGATTTGGAGAAATCGTAGGTTTTCTGCCTCGGGGTCAATCTCTGCGTATTCCTGAAAAATAGGAAGTACCACCGGTGAATGTCGCATTCATTCCTATAGCATATTTTGCTTATTCCTTATAATTTTGTGCATTCCATACACTCAACCCTATGTGTATCACTCCCATAAAAGGATTTTTTCTAATTGTAATCACGCTGGTCGCTATGGGCATTTGAAGTTCATTGTCTCTTCCATAGATAGTAAGTTTTTGAGCTAGTCGACCCGCGAACCTATCTGTTTTGTATCGACTCATTCTCCTTGATGCTCCAAGGTACATAGTGTGTTTCTTTGCACTTATAGCATGCCTATAAGGTCTATTTGAGTCTCCAAAAGCTCAAGGGCTGGTCTTGTGCCGGTTGGCTTGACCAAACTTCATCGCTTCGAAACGCACTTTTCTACCTTCGACAAGCTTCTCCAAGTTTTTTCAGTGGTATCAGAGCTAGTTCAAGATGGGTGACGGCTTTCCCTCAATGATCGAGAAGCTTGATCGACACAACTACGCGGCTTGGCAAATCAGAATGGAGGCCTACTTGCAAGGTAGAAATCTTTATGGAATTGTAGCAGGTGATGAAGCTATGCCTATTCCAAGATCCAAAGGAGGACCTACACAAGAGGAGACAGATAAGCTCACACTTTGGTGCGCAAGGGATGCTCAAGCAAGGTCGTACATACTAAACTCTATCTCTGACTTTCTATTACCACATATTAGAGGATGCAAGACATCTCAAGAGACTTGGGATGCCCTGGAGACTTTCTTTTCTGCTAGTACCAAAGCAAGAAAGAATCATCTTTGGAACGAGTTCAACCAAATGAAGAAGACACCTAAACAAACCATCATAGAGTTTGTTACCAAGGTCAAGGAGGTTGCGGATCAGTTAGCATCCATTGGAGAGCTGATTGAAGAAGAGGTCATCATGAGGCAAATTCTCAACGGCTGTTGAGAGCAGTATGGGCACCCAAGGACTGACTAGACAAGGAAGCCAGGGAACCCAAGGATTGACGAGACAAGGAAGCCAACGGAGAGAGTCAGAACAAGGTGAAGGAGTAAGTAGACAAAGCAGTCGACGCAAATCTGGCAGATAGGCCCTTCAATTTTTCCAATCTACATCTTTTAACAGTGATTCTTATCACTAACAACCATTGTAAATACCATTTCATATTTTTGTAGCTCCATTTTGTGCAAGCCAAGGAGTCCTTGAGCTTGAGGAGCCTTAGAAGTACCTACATATCAATTTTCGTATTTTTTAGACTCCGTTTCAGCCCTCAAATTGGCCCTGGAACCTAATTTTTAACTAGGCCGGACACTAGGTCTGGACAGGGCCAAAAGCTAGTCAAAAACTATAAAAAGAGCTAGAGAGCTCATTTTTGAGGTTAGATTGTAATTGAAACGAACTTGTAAGAGCATTTTGAAAGTAATCTAAAAAGCTCCATTGATTCTCACTCTTTGTCTTACCGTGTGTGCGCGTGTGTGTGTATGTGTGTGCATGCTAGTGTGCTTCTCACTCACTCACTTGTGCCGCCACTTGCTCGAGGTCTTCATACCATCCTCACGTCTTCCCGGATTGACATTAAAGGAGGTGCTACTCATCACTGAGCTACACCAAATTTTGGCGCCGTTGCCGGGGATCGAGCTTTGAGGACGAGCGTGTGATGGTAAGACGTAGAGTTGACGCGTTGGAGTTGTAGGTATTTTCTTCACTCTCATAGATTTTCTTTTACTTTCTTCACCATCTCCATCACCATCATCATCATCACCATCTCCCACGTCCATCTCCATCATCGCAAAAATTTCTGTTTTTTGACTATATCCCCACCTCCACCTCATTTCCCTCATTTCACTTGTGAGAGAGAGCGAGAGAGCGAAATTGCATGTGCTGTTTTTGCATGTTTCTTGAGCTATCTTGCAGGTACAGGTCACATCACCATCTCCAGCTTCCCGTGCAGGTACGGAACTCGACGAAACTGTCTCGCAGTCGCCGCCTTCTGTCCATCGCGATTGACAGAAATTTTCACTTGTTGGTAAATCTGAGTGCACCACAGTGGACTAGAGACCCTGCACACCACATTCCCACTAAAATTTTTGAAAATCTTGCAAAATTTCAGTCCATCGCGATTGACAGCCCTGTCCATCGCGATTGACAGCTCTGTCCATCGCGATTGACTGCCAGTCCATCGCGATTGACTGAACCCCTTGTCCATCGCGATTGACTGAAGTCTCTGTCCATCGCGACCGACTGCCTGTCCATCGCGATTGACTGAACCCCTTGTCCATCGCGATTGACTGAAGTCTCTGTCCATCGCGACCGACTGAGTGTCCATCGCGATTGACTGAACCCCTTGTCCATCGCGATTGACTGAAGTCTCTGTCCATCGCGATTGACTGCCTGTCCATCGCGATTGATCGAATTAGGTGTCCATCGCGACCGACTGAACTCTCTGTCCATCGCGATTGACTGAGTGTCCATCGCGATTGACAGCCAATTTTAGCCAAATTTTTTAGGGTTTGTTAATTGAAAAGTTGGGCTAATTTTGGGCACAAATACTATGCTCTTGAGCACATGGGGAAGCCTTAGGAAAACAACTTGGGGAAAACCTGTTGCACAGTGATCCTGTTTGAACCCTGTCGTAACCCTAGAACCCTGAACGGTCACAACTTTTTCATACGAGATCCATTTTTTGAGCTCTAGGGCTTGTTGGAAAGCTCGTAGCATATACTACACGCCCTCAACTGTTTTTTATAAAGATAATGCATTGATTTTTAGAGAGGGTATTTTGAAGTTGACCATACCCAGGGGGCTCAAAGTCAGGGGTCTTTAGAATTATTTTCCTAAAAGTCACAATGCAAATATGTGTTTATGTTACATGAATGAAAGTGGTTGGTTGTGTCCTTTGAATCTAAGCATTGAGCTAACCGTGGGACTTTTATAGGTCCATTGAGAGCAACAGAGAGCATACAAAGCAAGGTTTCTTTGCAAACTTGAGAACCGGGTTCTTGAGCACCATAAAGCAAGGGATCAACAAGTAAGGTTGGAATATTCTCAACTTCCTCTGTCATTTCCTAGCTCAAGCTAAGAACGAGTAGAGGTAGGAGTAAGTCAGGTTGACGATAGGCAGTTATCAAGTTGAAGACTACCTAAAAACTCAAGTTCAAGTTAAAAACATAATCTCTGTACTGTCGATAACCTAAAGGAAAAGAATCTAACGTGGAACGATCAACCTAAAGTACAAGAACATTCAAGTGTTCCTGACGACGTGATATCAGACAAGACCATAAACACAATAATTAACTAAAAAGAATCAAGTGACTGGTACCAATTAATCGGCAACAAGGTTGTACTCTGAAAAAATTGGGCCAATCAGTTAGGCATATGAACCTTAGATCAGGACGACACCTAGCAAGAGAGAGACAAAGCCTTAGGTCTTCAGAGGCTAGTGTCAATCACACTGCAAGGTCTTGGGCCCAGCAGTTGAGCCACCACTCATACTACCCTAGCTCTGAGACCAGTAAGTCAGAGATGTCTCAAGGCTTGGACAGACCTACGGGAAGTTCAGGCGTGCCTTACCTGTACAGGGTAGAAGGCCCTTACAAAACACAGCTGGAATATCTTAGGACCAACCGACTAGGTGCTAGCATCTATGAGGACGGCTTAGGAAGATCTGTGGTCCAGATTAAAAACCCTGATCAATCCATTGGACTAGAGCACCCAGCTGTGAAGTTTGAAAATGGTGCATACCTGGACAAAGAAGGAACTATATAGGTAGTCACTAGTCACCCTGATAGGACCGATGACTTTGGGAATGTAATCTCAGAAGCGGACTTAGGTGACCTGGAACAAGGGAACATGGGTGCGGAACCTAGAACCCCTCGAGGTAAATCAGTTCTCACTAGGATTATCACGCCTGAATGGGTTCCCCAAGACAACAAGAGCATAGAGTTGCTCCTCAATCGAGAAACTGATGAAGCCTTTTGGAGGTACAAGTCTAATCAGCCAACAGACATAGGAAATATCATGATCTATGAGTTTAAGGATCCGGATAGCCCAGGCAGAGTGACCTACTTAGATCATGCTTCAGAACGGACTTTTGTGGTGACAGAAAATGATAGGCATGCTTACACTTGGAAGGGTGAATTTATTTTCCCTCAACCAAGATCAAATGTCTCCTATGGTCACCCTGGGGCTGGAACTTCCCAAGCTCATGGTACGCAAAGAGACAGAAGTAGAGATAGACCAGAAGTAAGTTTTGCCAACCCAGTGGGCAGAGAAAGAACGAGAACAGGGACGAATAGGGTAGAACCTAAGATGCATAGAGCCCACAGGAACCAAAGAAATGTAGATGGATTCCCTCTGCCGAGGCCTAGAGAGCACACAAGAACTTTGAGACCCACCCAGCTAGTTAAGTCCATGAAGAATTACTTTGACGGCACAGGAGATCCCTATGATCATGTGGCGGAGTTCAAGCAAGTCTTGAGAGCTGAACAGGTTGAGGATCTGTTCACGCAGTACAATGCCTTCGGTCTAACCCTTAGGAACACAGCACTTACATGGTTTCAACCATTGGATGAGCGTCAGTTCAGGAGCATAGACCAACTCCTAGAGGCTTTCATTGTAGAGTTCTCTAAGAGTGGCATAAGACACAATACCTCATCATTGATTCACAGCTTCAAGCAAACCCCTCAAGAGACCGTGAGACTTGCAG
Source organism: Ceratopteris richardii (assembly GCA_020310875.1). NCBI lineage: Eukaryota > Viridiplantae > Streptophyta > Polypodiopsida > Polypodiales > Pteridaceae > Ceratopteris > Ceratopteris richardii. The sequence goes on from CM035434.1 coordinate 107,603,020, forward strand.
GAAGAAGATTTAGGCAATACCTGGAAAGGTGCCCTATTTTGGAGCTACCCACATCTGCTAAACAAGTAGCCTTATTCCTTGATGGATTGCTGAGTACAAAATTGAGATCCTATGTGTATCTGAAGGACCCTAGGACTATAGAAGAGTGTGTACGCATGTGCATTGACATTGAAGATAACCTAGGGGAGGAACTAGAGCTTTCCAAAATCTACAAAGATTCAGATAGTGCTTCTAGTCACTCTTCCATGCAATCCACATCAATTGAGGAACTCGCAGAGAAAGTGGCACAAAAGCTAGGCGTCTCTAGCAAACAAATTCCTAAGTTTGCCCCTGTGAAGAGGTGCTATACATGCGGTGGCGACCACATGGCAAATGTGTGTCCCATTATGGCTCAACCCCAAGTTAACCCTAGTAGCCAGTACTGCACCATAGAACGGAAGTACACAAACCACACCGCACAAGATTGCCCATACAACAAACAGGCAGTTAGGCAACCATACCCTCAGCCCTACCAACAAGGCAGATACCAGAACCAGTACCCTCCACCACCACAATATGCTAGACCCCAACAAACCTATCAGCAACCATATCAGGCCCAACAGAGACCTCAACCGGTACTAGCTCAACAGCCTCCTAACCCCGCTAACGTGATTCCAGTGAAGTATGCTGTTGCAGAAGAAAACCTGAATAGAGCCATAGTACCAGTAACCCCATTGATCTCAGAAAGTGACCCGAGTGACCATAGCTTTGATTCTACACATGTGGATAGCCCCCAGGCTTACTACATGCAGTCTCTAGAACATGGCGAGTCCTACTATGGTGAAGAGCCAAACGAACCTAGTTGGGAGTCAGATTACACGAACGTCATGTATGCAAATCCCAATCCTAGGCCTCAATATAGGCAAGTCAGACCTCCATTCCCAAGAGGACCGTGCTACAGATGCCAAGGTGATCACCTCATTCGTGATTGTCCCTTACCTCCGCCTACACAAACTCAGTCCGTGACTATCCAAGGCTTTTGCCAAGACTGCGGAAAAGAGCATCTCTTACGAGATTGCCCTAAGAACCCCAATAGCATGCCTAAAATCACCCCTATCAACGTTGTTGGGTTAGTGGTAGACTCCTCAGGAAGTGTCACTTCCACTGCACCAGTGCAGGTGGTTACTAGAGCTCAGGCATTGCAGCAAAACCAAGAGGCAAGCCAGGAAAAGGGCCCAGAGGCTAGTGAAACCGAGAGCGTGACAAAGAAAAGGACTAGAGCGTGGAAAGATAGTCGAGAAAGAATGAAAAGACAATGGGCTAAAAAGATGAGTGAGCTTGAGGAAAGCATAAGAGAAACCAAAGCTAGGATAACTGAACTCACAGCTCCAACTCCCTCTCACATTACCCCGTCTCCACCACTCCCACCTCCATCCAACCCACCACTTTCCCCACCGCCTCATCAAATCCCACCACCCCCTAGAGTAGGATCAGTCCTAGCTGATCCCACTCCCGAAGACCTAAACATGATGCTTAAAGCATATCAGGCCAGAATCCAAGAAGGACCAACCATAACCGATCATGAAAAATGCTACCCTAGAGCCGAGCTAGAGCTTGAACGAACTAAGATTTGTGCCAAAATGGTAGAATTGGCTCAGACCATGTTTGAGGCCAGCCGCCTATTCAACATTTCTAGTTCATCTAAGACGCAGTTACACTTTGATGGACTGCTGGAAAGAATAGAGAAGCTGATTGCACAATCCGAGAAGGAACCTGCCCCTCAAAGGAAGGAAAGGGCAAGAGAACGAATAAGCCAGCCTCCACAGGAAGCCCATGTGCCTCCTCAAGACGCCTATCTTCCTCCTCACAAGGCAGAGGAGCCTACCCCGAAAGCTTACGTACCTCCACAGGTGACCCACATTCCTTCTCAGAGAGCGTATGAGCCTGTTCGGAAAAGTAATGGAATAAGTAATCCTCCCCAAGAAGCTTGTGCTCCAGCCATCTATGGGAACAAGGAGAGAGCCAACGATAGAATAAGCCCTCCTTCCCAGGTTGCTTATGTGCCTAATTCTACGGAGCCAGACACTTCTTCTTCTATGAATCGGTTTGCACCAGACTTCCTACGAGAGATTCAAGAAGATAAATGGGATAACGAAAGTGAGGTCGCCCCTCCATTTGAACTTGTGGATGATGCACACGACCAATTCCCACAAGACATCCCATCCATTTACGGGGAACATGAGAGTACTCAGTCTAATGAGAGATTGGACTTTGAGTCTAATTCCATACAGGAGCTACCCCACTTCACAGGCCCATGGGAAGCAAAGTCCACATGTATGAGAGCACCCACAGTCATGGTAAGGAACGACGACTCAGTCATACCAAGGAACACGGAGGTAGTAACGAACACCAAGGTGCAACGCGATCTCACTTTGGAAGAACTGACTGAAGATAGACCAAACATGCGAAAATATGTAGCCAGTCAGGTAGCTGAAGTTGCAAAACCTCGTTCCAAGGTAGGATCCCATAGGACAGTGCCAGAAATTCCCTTGGATAAGATAGGAGATATGTGTGAAGGTGAAGAAGGGAACACCTATCTTCCCATTACCTACCAGGACTACACCACTAAGGCAATTTTGGACTCAGGTGCAGGAGTTGCAATTGCCACCACTTCCCTTTGGAAGCGTTGGGGCAAGCCGGCACTCAGACCAACGAGAATGAAATTGCAAATGGCCGATGGTCACATAGAGAGACCCTTAGGATTGCTAGAAGGGATAACTCTCACAACTTGTGGTGTCGAGTTTGAGCATAGTTTTGCTATATGTGACTTCAGCAAAAATCATGCCTATGAGATGATTTTGGGAAGACCATTTATGCGACAGTTGCAAGTGGTACAGGATTGGGGAACCAATTCTTTGTACCTGCAGCACTTAGGTGTTACGACCAAAGTCAATCTCAAAGATTACTCTCATAGGGATGTACCTCCTATCCAGTGGAATCCCATCCATAGAGCCAAAGATGATACAGAATCGGTGCATTCCATAGGATCTGGATCCTCATGGATGCATGAAGATACTCACTTATGGATGTGTAAGGTAGCAGTGGAGGAAGAGAAGAGAGAGAAAGCCAGAGAGGTAGGTGCGAACGAAACCCATAGATCAATCCAAGACCCAGCCTATGCACCTGTAGTTTTTCCAAACGAAGAATTTGAACCTCACGGTTGGGCAGAAATCTTAGCAACAATGGACGTAGCCATCAACGAAGAACAATGGACACCTCACTGTGATGAGGATGGCTATGATATTTCAGTCTTCTCCATAGAGCCAATCATGGGAGAGGCAGTTCTAGAAGAATGCGAACCTAGCCCTGATGCATTTGAGGATGCAAGTGACTCCGATCTAGAGTCAATCATTATGGACCCACCATTTGCATCAGATGAAGAATATTTCCATGAAGTAGAATTTCAACCCCAGAGGCATGGAGAGGTTACGAATGATGTAAGATTAGCAACGCATATGACCCCAAGGGAAGAAGGAAAGAAACGAAAGAAGAAAGAAGTCTCACCAGAGGAGGAAGAATCTTTGTTTGAGGTCCCAGAAAATTTTAAGAAGTATGAGATAGACGACAGGAGAGTCATGATAAGAATGCCTAAACGAGAGGCACAATCAGGAGAGGCCTATGATAACAAAGAAACCACCAAGAAAATAGTAGTGGCCCTAGAAGAAGGAGAGGAGAGATGTACGTACATAGGTCATGACCTAACAGCAGAAGAAGAGCACGAATTGATTGCCTTGCTAAGAGAATACAGAGATGTATTCGCTTGGAGTTACAAGGATTTGAAAGGTGTTGACCCTGACATATGCTCACACACCATCCCCATGACCTCAGACGCCAAACCCTCTAAGCAAAAGCCTTATACATATAACGATAATTACGCTGCTAAGATCAAAGAAGAGATAGATAGATTGGTTGAAGCTGGATTTATCTATGAAATTGAGCACACTGAATGGGTATCCCCCATCGTAGTGGTGCCCAAGAAGAATGGCAAGCTGCGTGTGTGCATTAACTTGAAAAAGGTTAATGCCGCCACGATTCGAGATAACTATCCGCTTCCCATCACAGAACATCTCTTAGAAAGAGTGGCAGGCAAGGAAGTGTACAGCTTCCTTGATGGATTTTCTGGCTACAATCAAGTAGCCATAGCTCCAGAGGATCAGCATAAGACAGCCTTTGCCACAGAATGGGGCATTTTTGCTTTTAGAGTAATGCCATTTGGGCTTACCAATGCACCAGCTACCTTCCAGAGGCTGATGTGCCATGTGTTTAAGGAGTTCCTAAGAAAGAGTTTAGAAGTCTATGTTGATGATCTCTATGCTCATTCCAATGTTAGACAAACCCATATTCCTGAACTCAGACAAATCTTTGACAAATGTAGAGAATATCAAGTCTGCCTGAACCCAGAAAAGTGCGTTTTTATGGTCAGGCAAGGCAAGACTCTAGGACACATAGTGTCAAAGAATGGCATATCTACGGACGAAGAAAAAGTGAGAGCCATAGCAGAGCTACCTAGGCCAAAGAATGTCAAGGAAGTACAAGCTTTCATGGGGCACTGTGGTTATTACCGACGATTTATACACATGTATGCTGTCATTGCAAAGCCCATGTACGGACTTCTGACAAACTTTGAGTGGACGGATGAATGTGAGAATTCCTTCCAAGAGCTTAAACGAAGATTATGTTCAGCACCAATCTTGACCACACCAGATTGGAATAAGCCATTCCATGTTCATGTGGATGCATCCAATTATGCTATTGGATGTGTGCTTGCACAACCTACTGGTGAAGGTAATATGGATCTTCCAATCGCCTATGCCAGTAGACAATTGAATGCGGCTGAACGAAATTATACCACTACTGAACGAGAAGGATTAGGCATGGTATATGCAGTTAAAAAGTTTAGACATTATTTGCTTGCAAATAAGTTTAAATTTTTTACGGACCATCAGGCATTGTTGTACTTAGTAAACAAGCCATGCAATACGGGAAGATTAGTAAGATGGTTTCTCTTGCTAATGGAATATGATTTTGAGGTTGTGGTAAGAAAAGGTAGGACTCACTTACGAGCAGATCACCTCTCTAGGCTCACATCGGGAGAAGCCCCACAAGGAGTGTCAGATGACCTTCCTGATGCTTACTTGTTTAATTTGGAAGTTATACCGCAGTGGGCTAAGCCATTGGTGCCAGTATTGACGTACGGGCCCAACCATCCAGTGGTAAGCACACGGAATAGGGAGATCGTAAAAGCCCAAAAGTACCACATCATGGCAGGAAGTATGTACAAGCACACAGATCAAGGGATCTTGGCTTGTTGCGTAGAAGAGGATGAGTACGCTAAATGGTTGCAATTAGCACATGTAGGTGCGTTAGAGCAACACCATTCAAAACAACGAACGTTGCAGACTCTAAAGAGATTCGGAGTGCATTGGCAAACTATGGAAGCGGATGTCCAAAAGTTGTGCAAGGAATGCCCAATCTGTTGCAATAAACCACCTGTGGAACATGCCACTCTCTATCAAGTATCCATTGCGCCAGATTGGAGTGAACCCCTAGTATCATTCTTGAGGACAAACACATTCCCTCCAGACATGACTCTAGCTAGAAAAAGGAGTTTGGAACAAGAAGCCCAGGATTATTCACTCGTTGGTGATAATCTATACAAGCGCGGTAAGGATGGTTACCTGAGACTGTGTGTCCATGAAAGTGAGTATCTTAAGATCTTAGAAACTGCTCACCAAGGTGTAGCAGGAGGACACTTTGGACCAGATCGGGTAATCAAGGCAATACTATTTGCGGGCTTTTGGTGGCCTACACTTCACATGGATGCACATACCTATGTGAAACGGTGTGATGTCTGTCAGAGGACTCAGTATCCTATACGCAAAGATGAGATGCCACTGAAACCTATGATGGGTGGACGTGCATTCTCTAAGTGGGGAATAGACTTCGTAGGTCCTATTAATCCCCCAGCGAAAGGTTCTCATGCGGAATACATCATTGTGGCAACAGATTATCTCACCAAGTGGGTAGAGGTAAAAGCTACAACCAAGAACGATGCTCAAACAACTGCCAAATTCTTGTTTGAGAATGTATTCACGAGATATGGACTACCTATAGAGCTTGTAAGTGATAGAGGCACTCACTTCTTGAATGAAGTTATTGAAAATCTACTCCAAGAATTTTTGGTAATACACAAGAAGTCTGCCCCATATCACCCTCAAGCTAATGGTCAAGCTGAGAGCACTAATAAGATTTTATGCAATGTACTGACGAAATTAGTGAACACTAAACGCTCTGATTGGGACAAACAGCTACACCATGCTATTTGGGCATACCGAGTGGCCTACAAAACGGTACTCCAAGCCACTCCCTTCCAGATGGTATTCGGTCAAAACGCTGTGTTACCCTTGGACTTCTTGATCCCTACATTGAGAGTAGCACGAGAGCACGAATGGACAGGTCATGAGCTCTCCTCTAGGATCTTTGACCTTGAACGATTAGGAGAAACAAGACTGAGAGCCGCTGCAGGGATATATGCAGCCAAGAAGAGACAGAAGGCATACTTTGATGCCCACGTGAAGGATAAAGGCTTGAAAGCAGGAGATCTAGTCTTAGTCTATACACTAAAACAACACGCGAGGAAGCTAGAAAAGAGAGGCTACGGACCTATGATCATCAATAGGATCTCCACGAGCGGAGCAGTACAATTGGCCACATTAGAGGGTGATGTTCTCCCAAATTATATTAGCGGTTGCAGAGTCAAGTTGTATCAGGAACCCCTCACGGAGGAAATGCTCAGTCGACTCAACACTGCTAAGAAACGCAAAGAGGAAGAGAAGCGAATTAGAGAAGAAGCTCAAGCAGAAGCTTTAGAACGCATCAGGAGGATGAAATTACGAAGGCAAGGTAGAGAGCAGCCTAGGACAGATGACTATGCAGACCAAGGATATCATATGGCAATGTGTGAAGTTGCAGGAACCAGCTCACCTAGGATAACTGATCGACGTCCTTTCGTAACCCTAGAGATAGGACAAGAAAAGAGTGCAAGGACTGTAACAGCCTTGATTGACTCAGGTGCCGCCACTAGTGCTGTTAGAGTGTCTTACTGTCAAGAGTTACAGTTAACTGTCAATCCTGTGGAAGCATATCTCATAGGATTGGGAGGCGTGGAAACCCCTTGCATGGGCGAGGTGGAACTTCCCCTCTACATTCATGATGAGGCAATGACAGTTAAAGCACTAGTGTGTCAAGATGAGGATCTCATTGAACCTCTTGTCTTGGGTCAAGACTGGATCTATGACCAAGCAGTCAACTTAAACCTAAGAAGTGGACTTCTTCACGTATGGGTCAATCATAGTCGAATTACAATAGAGTTGGATAAAGGAACACTCAAGGAACTAGGAAAGGCACGGACTCCTGGTCCCTCCAGGGGTACACATGAAGATGACCATGCTATTCTTGTTCAAAACCCTGTGTTGCAGAGGAATGATATTTGCAAAAAAGGAGTCAGGGATGCAACGGAACTCCCTTCTTTTCCAAGGGCCAGAAGGAGGCAACAACCAAAGGTGGAGCAAAGGCAAAAGAAGCAGAGTACTACCTATGCCGGACATCAAAAGAACCTGCGCAGCAGAATGTCCCAACAAGTGAACCAAGTGTGGGTGCGAAAAGGCGAACACCCGGTTGCAACCACGCCAACCGCACGGACAAAGCCTCTTATTAATAACCATCGACACGTCACTAATAAGAGGTCTTCCGGAAATTCTTCGGCTACTGTGAAATCTATTTGGGTGCCCAAAAGGTCGATGAAGGCTAGCCCACAATCAAGACAAATTTGGGTGCCTAAGGCTTGTTTGCGGGCTCAGATAGCTATACCAAGAACACACCCTACACAGCATGATCCATTCACTCGCACAGCCTACATCCACTCATTGTCAACACCAAGGCACATGAACACGAACAGAAGCAGTTGTAAATGGGCCCCTAAAAGGCCTCAGGTTAAAGCTGACACACCTAGCAAGCTCTCGAGAATCTCTACGAAACCACGAGTAAAACCCATCCACTGCATTTGGCAGCCCAAGACTTGTAACAAACCCCCTGACCCTATTGTAAATCCATGACCACCTACTAACCGCTTCACTCTTATCACATCATTTCGCTTAGTTCTTAGGTCTACCTAACTCCTAACTACACACACCAGCACCGAGCACTTGTTAACTCCTAACCACTCCAGAACTTTAAGTTAATATTGTAACAAGGGACACCATGTCATTTTTGTGTCCATTGCAATGTTAACGGTTATTCATATATTCTCACAGAATCAGCTGCGACATTTTCAACATGGCGGAGGCCGCAGGAACTAGCTCTCACACAGAAACAAACCCTCAAGTGGTGGACTTGGACAGTTTACCCGTTTTGCCTGAGACAGTCGAAAGACCAGAAGAGTTGCAGGCCGTCAAAATCATACCTATTGCGGACCCTCCGCGTGGTCACACCATGCCCGTGGGAAAGACTTCACATTGGTTTACCGAGGTAGCAGGACCCTTGGGGGAAGGAACGTATCTATGGGAATCAGAGCTGGACTACAATGGAAAGCAAGGCAGATACCATTTCTTTACAAGAGAATTTGAGAAGTTACAAAATGCGGAAAGTCTACGTCCGATATGGGAAAAAGCCGGATTGAGTGCCTATTTCAGTGCCCGACTCCCAAAACCTGACTTCATGCGATGCTACTATCTCATCAACACCTTGACTCCAAATCCGAACCCAAAAGGTGCAAGCTCATTTGTGATTCCATCTCTGACAAAGGGGAATGAGCTCAAGAGGTTTAGGCTATCAAACAATTTGGTGAGAGAAGCTCTGGATATGCGCGGCATGCATATTCCTACAGAAAAGGAAACCCTAGTACCGGACTACATGAAGAATCGAAGTCTCACCAAACTCAAAGACATGGTATCCATGACGCCTAATATTGCAATACACCTTCGCATGTGCATGCAACACTTTGCTTTCCCGGCGCAGGATAGATTCACCATGCCGCACAAAAAGATTTGGTTTAGCCTGTATCTGGCAGAGACTCAGAGCCTCACCATCAACCTACCCCACTGGATAATTGATCAGATACACTTAGCTCACAAACGCTGGCCGCGGAAACAGGTTTTATATGGCTGCTGTGCTCTAACAAGAATCATCTATAGGTGTTTGGCTTATGACATCCCAATCCAACGGGCCCTGATGTGGAATCGGGTAGAGCAGTTTCGAGGCAGGACATCCACTGGACCCCCTTCGAAGAAGATGAGAGGCACGGTCCAAGTCCCATGTGCTCAGCCACGTGGAGCCACCTTAACACCAGAGGTCACCCCGCCACCCCGAAGAGTCCGACCATTCACACTCCGGCTTCCAAGACGCAGCACCGATGGTTCCACTTTGCTATTTCCTCCCATCCCAACGGATCTCGAATTTCCTAGTGGTGCAGCTTTGGAAGAACTCACTAATGAAGACTTCGAACAACTACTACAAGATGTAGAGCTGGAGACAGCAGAGGCACAACAAGCGGAAAATGTACAAACGCAGGCCACAACCTCCCAAGCACCTGTCACCCCTGTTGAAGTGGAGGAAGAAGATGACGGAGATGAGGAACAGGAGGATGATGAGGAGGAATATGATCAAGAGCAACAAGAGGAGCAACAAGAGGTGCCAGAACTTGTAGGTGCACCTGCATATACAGCTCAACTAAGAAGGCTATACGACACTATCAAAGCAGTACAAGAAAGGCATCAGCTCTCTCTGGTATCAGGCCAAGCTTTGATGCAAGAAATGCTATCAGATGAAGGAGTGGACCAACATTTCATTGACACCCTCAAATTAGTGTCAGACTCTTTAGGAGTTCCAGAGGCTGTCCACACCACAGTCCGCCAGTCCGTAAGGTATGACAAACGCAGAGTGGACACGTTACCACGAGCAGGTAAGACTATCAGGATACCCATCACAGAACCAGAAGTACCTATTGAGACCACAGCCACTCCCACAACCACCACTGACCTCTCCGCTGAAACCTTCGTTCAGACATCACCCATCTCACCCCAGCGTCCTCCATCACCACCTTCTCCACCCCCACCACCACCTCCCACCGTGGCAGAAACGACAGTCATCACCTCTACCTTCACTTATAACCCATCCTCATTCACATCATTCTCTTTTCGAGAGCCCACTTCACAAGACACCCTCTTCTCCTTCGTCACCAATCCCTTGTACACTTCGACCCATCTATACTCTGAACCCATGACTGGCCACCCCATAATTACAAGTGTAGTTGGAAACCCAGCACCCACAGAAGGCACCCTGTGTTTCCCGACCTATCCCCCAATACGAGTACCTCCATTCCATGACCCTCACTTCCCAGCTGGCCCCTACACCTCTTTCAACCGGACCTCACCACCCCAATACCCGTCCTTTGTGGAGCAGTTCTTCCGCTCTCCCATGTTTCAAAGGCACCTTCCTCCGATGTTCGCAACGACATCAATTTACACGGACACCACACTCACTTCACCTACCATACCCACCTATATGGTAGCCCCTGCACACAACACCTTGTCTGACCCAATGGACATTTCACCAACCACAGCACCTCTCCCCACGATTTCCCCACCTTCCCCTCCCTTGCCCCCCACCTCACCACTCACATCAGTGGCACACACAGCATTCACTACCCCCCTACCCAATCCCACCTCCTCTGCATTTCAAACTATTTCCCTTGCATCTCATAATGTAAATAGTACGTTCGACACATTATTTCAGTGTGCACATCAGCTACAACAAGACTTCCATCAATTGGAAGAACGCAATGCTACCCTCCAGGCAGAATCTCAACGTCACCAAGCTAGAGTCACCACTCTTGAAGCTGACTACCTGACGCTCCTAGACGAGCATACCACACTACAGCAGGCTCACTCCGAATTGGAAGTAAAGGCATCAACTGTAGATGACCAAGCAGTCAAGGAACTGGAAACAGTGCTTCAAGCGCAAATGATATCTAACGCTACACTCAGACGCAACATTGGGCTATTAAGGAAGCATATGGCCGCAGCACTAGAAGAGAACAAACGACTTCAACAACAAAATCAAGACAACTTTGAAGCGGCGATGGAAGGAACAGTAGGAGCAACCATTAGCCCTACCAGATATAGAGCAGTTCCATCAGAAGAAATCCGCATTTTACTTGAGGAGCATGCAAATTTTCTGGAGTCATATGAAAAACTAGAGACTGAATGTGCCGATCTAAAGAAACAGTTAGCCAGTGTACTCACTGCTCAACAGGAGCCGGTAATCTCGCAACAATCTACAGAAGAAATGGAGACCCTTCGGAAACAGGTGGCCGAACTCCAAGCACGCCTCCTACCATATGAACGACCACCCTCGCCCATTGAAGAACCAGCACCTGAAACAGTAGTGGAAATCCCCGTCGAGGACAGCTACGAAGAGCCCTACGAGCCTATGCCGACGCCGGGAGGTCGAACTACAGAAGAAGGACAAGACACGTTAGAAATTCAAGTTCCAGATTGGGTCAGAAGGGTCGAGAAAGTGGGTAAGACACATGATGATCGTGTGGCCGTGCAAATGCAATCTCTCACGAATCTGGAAGAAACGGTCCTTCGGTCTTCCTACTTTCAACACTTATCCCATCAACGGTTAATCACCACATCAGAATCGCAATACATGCCTTATTTTGTCTTACTACATGATTATAATGCAGAAGTCAAAAGACATACAGGGAAGGAGCCCACATTCGCTACTCAATTTGAGATAGGGGATTTACCGACCGATGCACGTGCTGGCTCGATTTTCCAACCTAATTGGCGTGCACGTTTACTCACCGATTACCCAGAGATGATGAGTACCTGGGCTACCATGCCACTCTATATCAAGTATAATCCATGCTATTGTCCAGTGGTACGTCCAGATCCTGGCAAGCATTTGCAATTAAGGTACGCAACAATAAAGAGTGCTCGGCCTGGGTTAACTATCCGTATTTTGCTCCACCTCGAGGACCTCCAACCGTAGCCTACATGATATCAACAATTCGACACTGGTCTACACGCCTCAATAATGTACCCGACATCGCGGCAAAACTGTGTATGAAGATCTTTGAGCTCATGACCATTGTCTTCAAAACCTTTCGGAATGTACAAGCTCCATACATCTCCGCCCCTGGATTCGCTCAAGGCAACAAGGATTTAGTCTACGACATGAGCCAAACCCCCTCGGTCACTGTCATCTTTGCTTGGCATGCACGAATCAAGTACTTGCCCGCATGCTTCAAGCAAACATTTGAGGAAATGTTCTCTACGGGCTTCTGGGAATACAATTCCGAAATTTTCATTCCCAGACCCACACACTTGCTACATCTATTCGCAGTAGAACAAGCGATCCATGCAGACCAATTACGTCTGCCACATCTGGACGTTCCAGGACCAATCGATTGGGATCGTATGATGACAGATTTGGCCAGAGGACTACGCTTACAAGAACATCAGCTTGCCACTCAGGTTGTGGAATATTACATCCAACACCCCCAGCAACAAGGGTCTGTCAGGGACGACAGACGCGAGAGAGGGGGGGGTGTTGAGAGCAGTATGGGCACCCAAGGACTGACTAGACAAGGAAGCCAGGGAACCCAAGGATTGACGAGACAAGGAAGCCAACGAAGAGAGTCAGAACAAGGTGAAGGAGTAAGTAGACAAAGCAGTCGACGCAAATCTGGCAGATAGGCCCTTCAATTTTTCCAATCTACATCTTTTAACAGTGATTCTTATCACTAACAACCATTGTAAATACCATTTCATATTTTTGTAGCTCCATTTTGTGCAAGCCAAGGAGTCCTTGAGCTTGAGGAGCCTTAGAAGTACCTACATATCAATTTTCGTATTTTTTAGACTCCGTTTGAGCCCTCAAATTGGCCCTGGAACCTAATTTTTAACTAGGCCGGACACTAGGTCTGGACAGGGCCAAAAGCTAGTCAAAAACTATAAAAAGAGCTAGAGAGCTCATTTTTGAGGTTAGATTGTAATTGAAACGAACTTGTAAGAGCATTTTGAAAGTAATCTAAAAAGCTCCATTGATTCTCACTCTTTGTCTTACCGTGTGTGCGCGTGTGTGTGTATGTGTGTGCATGCTAGTGTGCTTCTCACTCACTCACTTGTGCCGCCACTTGCTCGAGGTCTTCATACCATCCTCACGTCTTCCCGGATTGACATTAAAGGAGGTGCTACTCATCACTGAGCTACAACGGCATTCGAAGTGATAAGCAATGGCAATCCTTCACGACGGCTTACGATCTCATCATGGATGTGCAAACTCCAGACTTCAACATCTTTCTTGGACAACTCTTCAATCAAGAAGCCAATAATAGCATAAAGGAAGGTAACTCTTATCATGGTAGTTCAACTAGTGCTCTATATGCAGATAAGAAGGATAAGAAGCAAAAAGGCAAGAAGAAGGAAGAAGATGAAGAAGAGACTTCCCAAGCCAACTTCGCAAGCAAGAGCAAGTGGAAAGGGAAGAAGAAAGGACCAAAGCAAGACAAAGCCAAAGGTCAGAATGTTCAACCTTGTGCCATATGCGATAAGACCAACCACACCACTCAGAATTGCTGGTTCAATGGGAAGACCCAGAAAGGAAGTGGAAGAGGTGGATATGGCGGCAATAGAGGCAGAGGTGGACACAACTTCAACAACAACAATAGAAGCTATAATAGAAGGGACTACAACAATTATTCAGAAGATCAACCACATGAAGACTCATTACTTCTTATGAACCTAAGCCACAAAGAAGGTAAAGAAGATGATCATTTGTTCTACATAGATTCAGGATGTTCGAATCATGTTGCAGGCAACATTGCTCTTTTATCTGACTTGGAAAGTCCAAAGCATAGACATGAAGTGCAAACAGGGGATGACACAAAGCACAATGTGGAGAAGATTGGTAATGTCAAAGCTTCCAATGGCAGGACAAACATTCTGAGTAAGGTTCTCTATGTACCCACTATCACTAAAAACCTAATAAGTGTAGGCCAAATAGTTGAAAAAGGCTTGCAAGTTAGGTTCACCCAACATGGAGCTTTTGTGGAAGATCCATGTCAAGGCTTCAAGAAGATAGCCCGAGGTGAGAAGCATGGTAGGCTCTTTACTTTTGAAGTAGGAGATACCAAGAACATAGCTCTATTCAACTTTGGGTCTCAAACCCTAAGTGAGCTTGAAGTGTGGCATAAGAGACTTGCTCATGTGAATGAAAGAACCTTGAAGGATATATGCAGGGATCAAAGTGTTCTAGGACTGCCGAACATATCAAAGCAACACATGATCAACAGGTGTGATGCATGTCAGATTGGGAAGGCACAAAGACAACCATTCAATCACAAAGGCTACATCCACAACAACTTATTGGACTTAGTACACACAGATGTATGGGGACCAAGTCAAGAACCTTCATTGGCAGGATCAAGGTATTATGTCTCATTTATTGATGACCATAGTAGGTGGACTGTTCTATACTTTATCAAGAGTAAGAATGAAGTGTTTGATTGCTTCAAGAAGTATCTCGCACATGTGGAGAATCATACAGGTAGATCACTAAAGAAGCTCAGATCTGATGGAGGGGGAGAATACTTCTCCAAAGATTTTGATGAGTTCTTGCAGGATAAAGGTATCAAAAGGGAAGCGACTACCAGGTACTCTCCTCAACTAAATGGAATTGCAGAGAGGAGAAACAAGACATTGGTTGGATCAGCCCGAACAATGCTTGAAGAGAAGAAGTTGCCACATTATCTATGGGCAGAAGCTATTTCAACTGCAGTGTACCTTGTCAATCGACTACCATCCAAATCACTTCAAGGTATGACTCCTTATGAAGCATGGCATGGAAGAAAACCTAGTCTTGGACATTGCAAGGTTTTTGGTTGTTTAGCTTATGTTCATGTACCATCACAAATAAGAGGTAAGCTAGATGAAAGGGCAACAAAAGCAGTGTTTATTGGATATGATTCAACTCAGATGGGTTACAGGTTCTTCAATCCTTCAACAAAGCAATTCACTACAAGTAGAGATGTTGTGTTTGAAGAACACAGGTCTTGGTATGATGAAGACAAACAAAAGTTAACACTACCATATGATCTTGATTCTGACTCTCATCAATTAGGAAGGAAGCATGATACACAGGTCCAGGATCCAAGAAGTGATACAGACGATAACCAAGATGAAAGAGAAAGGGATTACAAGCTATGGAAGTCAAGAGGCAAAGCAAAGATGCAAGAGGTTGGAGAATGCTCCAAACAAGCACCTAGAAGATCAGCAAGAGAGAAGAAACAACCAGAAAGGTATGGATATGATTCCACATTTGTTACAAAGCATTCAATCTACTTGGCAAAAGACTCTATTTCAGAGGAACCCTCAACCTATGAAGAGGCAAAGGGAAACCCTAATTGGGAAAAGGCCATGAACGAAGAGATAGATGCATTGAAGGAAATGGACACTTGGGATTTGGTTCCAATGTCACCGAATCAAAAGGTAATTGGTTGCCGATGGGTATATAAAGTTAAAAGAAATTCAGATGGATCAATTTGCAGGTACAAGGCAAGATTAGTTGCCAAAGGATGCTCACAAACTCATGGTATAGACTATGAGGAAACATTCTCACTAGTTGCAAAGATGACTACAATCAGGACATTGATAAGTGTAGCTGCTGCAAGGAATTGGAGACTCCTCCAACTTGATGTGAAAAATGCATTCTTAAATGGTTGGATAAGTGAAGAGGTATACATGTCACAACCACCAGGTTTTGAAAACCCTAATCATCCATCTTATGTTTGCAGACTTAAGAAAGCATTGTATGGATTGAAACAAGCTCCAAGAGCTTGGAATTACAGGTTGGTTACACATCTTCAAGACCAAGGGTTCAAAGCTAGCAGCTCCGATCCTTCTCTATTCATCAAAAGGAATCACAATGAGGTTATCTATCTATGTGTATATGTAGATGATATTATTGTGACAGGTGATGATCTAAATGGCATTCAAAGGATCAAGAGACACATGCAAGAGGAGTTCAAAATCAGTGACCTAGGTGAGCTCACATATTTCCTAGGTATGCAGGTGATATATATAGATGAAGGAATGTATTTGACTCAAAGAAGATACATTCAGGATCTTCTTCTCAAGTTCAAAGTGGAGAACACTAAACCTGCAGGTACACCTTTGGAGATGAATCATAAACTTAGTGTTTATGAAGGTGAGAAAATTGAAGACATTAAAGAGTATCAAAGCTTGGTAGGTAGCTTGATATATGCTACTCACACAAGGGCGGACATCTCATATAGTGTGGGAGTGCTTAGTCAGTTCATGCACTCACCAAGAAGACCACACATGGATGCGGCTAAGAGAGTACTTAAGTATCTCAAAGGTACAATCAACGAAGGTATATTCTATCCTTACTCTTCCGATTTGGATATCAAAATCTACTCAGATGCAGATTGGGCAGGAACTAAGGATGATAGAAAAAGTACATCTGGTTACTTAGCATTTGCAGGTTCGAAGCTAGTGTCATGGAGTTCCAAGAAGCAACCAACAGTTGCTTTATCCTCAACTGAAGCAGAGTACAGAGGCTTGACCATAGCAACTCAAGAGGCAATATGGTTAAAAGCATTGTATACAGATTTGGGACTTGTGAGTTCCAAACCTCACATATTTGGAGATAATGTAAGTTCCATGCATCTAGCAGCAAATCCTATTTTCCATGCGAGAACCAAGCACATAGAAGTCCATTATCACTTCATCAGGGAGAAGCTCATGGCAAAGGAGATCGACATTTCTTTTGTTCCGACTGAAAAGCAAGTAGCAGATATGATGACAAAGGCACTTGATGGAATAAAGCTTTGTAGATTCAAAGCTATGGCAGGTATTCAACCTATCAGAGAATGAAGACTCAAGCATACTTTAGCTTGAGGGGGAGCTGTTGGAACATCAATCTTACACTATGCTTGAGGTGGATTTGATCTACATCAAAGGCTATCGCGTCGAAAGAATATCCGTTGGAGAGTTCTTTTTCATATGCTCATTTATTGTATTTTTTGAGAATATTTTGATGGCTCATTTACCGTTGTAAAAGCCTTGAGTTGTACACATGTAAAGGTACAAATATAGGGCCAAAATCCCACGAAATTTTGGTGGTTGAAGTTGCATTCAATCAAGCAATCAATCACCTAAAAGTAGATCAATCAAGATCTTCACTTTTCCTAGATTGTAGGGAAGTGAATTGATTCCCTCCAACAACCATTCCCACCTTTGAATTCAAATTCAAGTTGTAAAAGTCGTGGAACACTCCTAGAGGCTATATAAGGAGTTGAAATCACTTGTACATTACATGGAAGCAATATACATACACTTGTGACCATCATTGTCTTGCTCCTTCAATTTCTGCATCATCTTCTTCGCCAACAGTAATCTTGCAGAGGCTGCTGCTCTCTCCTCAGAGCTCCAAATTGAGTGCAAGAGGACTCATTGGAAAGGTATTAGTGTCTAGTTTATGCCTGTAAATGTTCAAAGCATTTGGTTCAGCAGATTTGGATAAATCTCAGTTTTTTTGCCTCGGGGTCAATCTCTGCGTATTCCTGAAAAATAGGAAGTACCACCGATGAATGTCGCATTCATTCCTATAGCATATTTTGCTTATTCCTTATACTTTTGTGCATTCCATACACTAAACTCTATGTGTATCACTCCCATAAAAGGATTTTTTCTAATTGTAATCACGCTGGTCGCTATGGGCATTTGAAGTTCATTGTCTCTTCCATAGATAGTAAGTTTTTGAGCTAGTCGACCCGCGAACCTATCTGTTTTGTATCGACTCATTCTCCTTGATGCTCCAAGGTACATAGTGTGTTTCTTTGCACTTATAGCATGCCTATAAGGTCTATTTGAGTCTCCAAAAGCTCAACGGCTGGTCTTGTGCCGGTTGGCTTGACCAAACTTCATCGCTTCGAAACGCACTTTTCTACCTTCGACAAGCTTCTCCAAGTTCTTTTAACTGGGTGCTCTTGGCTAGCAGTTTCTGTTGCTTGGGAGGTTGTCCCGATGGGTTTGGATGTGATAATTGGCCCTTCTCTCGTTGTAATGGGGATCTGGATATTCTTACCTGACCGTGGTCGTGTCTGGAATCTTCGTGGATCATATTGAACTAGAGACCTCCTAATGGCGGTCCGCACTGCTTCTACTACCCCATATGTTTCTGCCATCAATAAGAGACCTTCACTATATTCTGAGTCAACTCCTGCTTCTTCCAACAGCTGAGTCATGAGTACTCTACTGCTCTGTTCGGTGAGCAGTTGTTGCGATCGCACTCGTTCCATAATTTGATATAGCCTTCAGAGTTCTGTTGTATAAGCTAGGGCTTCAGTGGTCTCCTCTTCATATGCTCCTTCTTCTTCTAGGTGTCCTTGTTGTTGACCTTGCTGAGCGTCACTCCAATGTACATGGCGGCCGTCTGTAGATTTTCTTCTTCTTTGTGAAGATGTGCCTTGTTCTTCAGCATCTGAATAAAACTCTACATCAGAGAGTTGTGTACTTTGTAAGAATGCTTTGAAGTCCTAGGGATCCATTCCTTCAACATCTCCAGTTGTAGCAAATTCAAATTCAGATGGAGCAAGAGGAGCTGAAGGGGCAGCTTGTGTCGTAGTTTCAGATCCAGACCTGGGTATCCTAATGGTAAAGGGAGGTACAGTGGCCTCCCCTCGTGGCGATACTTCAGGAGTAGTCAGAACTTCCCTTGTCTGGACACAAGGGATCGCACCCCTCATGCGCTTGGATTGATGTGTGGACGTCTTGAGCTTCTTGAACATTTGTAATTGTGCCCAAGTTAAGGCACGTTCAATGGGAACATCGTATGCTAGGCACCGGTAAATAATGCGTGTGATTGCACAGCAACCGTTCACCACTAATTTCCTAGAAGACCTTTTATTTGCTTCATACAATTGATCTATAATCCATACAGGCAGCTTAATTGGTAACGCACCTGTCTCCACTAAGTAGAGAGGGAACCAGATTCTTTTGTGTGGTTGTGTGAAGCGGTCTTGGCCAGGGAAAGCAAAATGTTGCATGCACATACGGAGAGGGATGGACACGTTTGGTGTGAGTGCTGCCATGTCTTTAAGCTTCAGTAGTTTCCTATCCTTCATGTTAGTAAGAACGAGAGCATCCTTCTCAGAAGGTACATGTGTGCCATGCATATTCAAAGCAGAGCTCACCAACTCCAAGGTAAGTTCAAACCTCTTTAATTTGTTGTTGCCCAGCAAAGAAGGAAGGACAAACGATCCTGGTTTGTCTTTTTCTGCATTAGCCTGTAACGTTGAGACTAGATAATAGCATCGGAGGAGGTCTGGTTTGGGTAAAGGTGCCTCGAAGTACTCAGCTAGCCCTGCCCGTTGCCAGATGGTCTGAAGATCCTGTGTGTTCTGTAGAGTCTCAAACTCCTTGGAGAAGAATTGGAATCTGACCCAAGATCTGTCATACTCGCACTTAGACTCCCATATGTACTTGGCCTCTCCTAATGGGCCTGGCATGCCATTGAACCAATGGGAATTGGCATGGACTCTTTCTGTGATCCTTGTGGGTGGATCCGGTACCGCGATCTGCTGAAGGTGTTGCAGCTCCACAGGTCGTTCAGTTGGTGGCACATCCACCGGTAGACTATCCACATCGACTCCTGCAGTAAGTATTCCTACTTGGGAGCTCGGGCCTGTCGCTTCTGCCATGTTACTTCTTGCCTCCTGATTCTGTGAGAATATAGAAACATGTGTTAACATTGTAAAGGACAAGATAGAACCGTTTTTGTCCCCATTACAACCTTAACATGAGGTTCGGGAGAGATTAGTAGGTTACTAAGTGCTCCGTGCTTGTGTATTTAGTTAGGAATTGGGTAGACCGAAGAGCTGAGTGGGATGATGTAGTGTGAGAGTGACGTAGTTTAGTGTATGGACATGGATTTGCAACTGGGGTCAGGGGGTTTATTACAAGTTTGAGGTTGCCAAATGCAGTGGATGGGCTTTGATATTGATTTTGTGGAGACTCTGAAGAGTTGGATAGGGGTATCTACTTGAGAATGAGGCTTTTTAGGGACCCACTTAAGAGTGATTCTACTTTTGTGCCTGGAAGAATATGTGTCCGTGCGTGATGTGTAAGACTGGGCCTCAGATGTTCGGGTGAGTGAAATATGTTGTACCGGTTGTGGCCTTGGTGTAGCTATTTGAGCCCGCAAGCAAGCCTTAGGCACCCATATTTGTCGTGATTGTGGCCTGGCCTTCATTGACTTCTTGGGTACCCAAATAGACTTCACTTCCCTAGAAGAATTAATGAAGGACTTATTATTAGTGTCGTGTTGTTGACTACTAATAAGAGGTTTTGTCCGTGGGGTTGGCCTGGTCTGGACAGGGTGTTCGCCTTTTCGCCTCCATACTTGTTTCCACGGCTAAAACAATCTGCTTTGCTCCTTTTTTTGGCATCCTTTATAGGTAGTGTTCTGCTTCTTCTGTATTTGATCTGCCGTTGGTTGTTGCAACCTTCTGGCCTTTGGAAAAGAAGGGAGTTCTGTCCTCTTTCTGACTCCGTTGTTGAGGCAAGCCTCTTTCTGCATCATACAGTTTTGGACAAGAATAGCATTGTCAACTTCATGTGCGCCCCTGGAAGGACCAGGAGTTTGTGCATTGCCTAGTTCTTTGAGTGCCTCATTTTCCAATTCAACTGTAATTCGGCTATGATCTACCCATACCTGAAGAAGTCCACTTCTTAGGTTGAGGTTGACTGCATGATCATAGATCCAGTCCTGACCCAAGACAAGAGGCTCAGTGAGGTCCTCATCTTGACACACTAGTACTTTGACTGTCATCACTTCGTCTTGAATGGAGATGGGAAGATCCACCTCGCCCATGCAAGGGGTTTCCACACCTCCCAATCCTATGAGATATGCTTCTATAGGATTGACAGTTAATTTTAATTCTTGATAGTAAGACAATTTGAAAGCACTAGTGGATGCACCTGAGTCAATCAAAGCTCTTACAGTCTTTGCACCCTTTCCTTGTCTTACTTCTAGGGTTACAAAAGGTCGTCGATCGATTATTCTATGGGAACGTCCACCTGAAGCCTCGCACATGGCCATAGGATAGCCTACAGATTCTTGAGTGTCAGGCATAGGCGGGTCTCTGCCTTGTCTCCTCAATTTCATTCGTCGGATGCGTTCTAAGGCTTCTGCCTGTGCTTCTTCTCTAATTTGTTTCTCTTCTTCTTTACGTTTCTTGGCAGTGTTGAGTCGATTTAGCATCTCTTCAGTGAGGGGTTCTTGATATAACTTGACTCTGCATCCACTGATGTAACTTGGTAGAATATCACCCTCTAGAGTGGCTAGTTGAACTGCACCGCTTGTAGAGATTCTATTGATAATCATTGGCCCGTAACCTCTCTTCTCTAACTTCCGTGCATGTTGCTTCAAGGTGTAGACTAGGACTAGGTCTCCTCCTTTCAAGCCTTTATCCTTGACGTGTGCATCGAAATATGCCTTTTGCCTCTTCTTGGCTGCATAAATTCCTGCTGCAGCCCTCAATCGTGTTTCACCTAATCGTTCAAGATCGAAGACTCTAGAGGACAACTCGTGGCCTGTCTAGTCATGCTCTTGTGCTACTTTCAACGTAGGTATCAAAAATTCTAGTGGTAGCACTGCATTTTGGCCGAACACCATCTGAAAGGGTGTGGCTTGGAGTACCGTTTTATAGGATACTCGGTATGCCCAAACAGCATGGTGTAGCTGTTTGTCCCAATCAGAGCGTTTATTGTTCACTAGTTTAGTCAGCACATTGCATAAGATCTTATTAGTGCTCTCCGCCTGGCCATTAGCTTGTGGATGATAGGGGGCCAATTTCTTATGTATCACCAAGAATTCTTGGAGAAGGTTTTCAATGACTTCATTCAAGAAGTGTGTGCCTCTATCACTCACCAACTCTATTGGCAATCCGTACCTCGTGAATACATTTTCAAATAAGAACTTTGCTGTTGTTTGAGCATCATTTTTTGTAGTAGCTTTCACTTCTACCCACTTGGTTAGATAGTCTATGGCCACGATGATATACTCAGCATGTGAACCCTTAGCTGGGGGATTAATAGGACCAACAAAGTCTATTCCCCATTTAGAGAACGCACGTCCGCCCATCATAGGCTTCAGTGGCATCTCATCTTTGCGTATAGGGTACTGAGTTCTCTGACAAACATCACACCGTTTCACATAGGTATGTGCATCCATGTGAAGGGTTGGCCACCAGAATCCTGCAAATAGTATTGCCTTGATTACCCGATCTAGTCCAAAGTGTCCCCCTGCTACACCTTGGTGAGCAGTATCCAAGATTTTGAGATATTCACTCTCATGGACACATAGTCTCAGGTAACCATCTTTACCACGCTTGTATAGATTATCACCAATGAGTGAATAATCTTGGGCTTCTTGTTCTAAACTCCTTTTCCTAGCCAGAGTCATGTCTGGAGGGAATGTTTTCGTCCTTAAGAAGGATGCTAGTGGTTTCACTCCAATCTGGCACTATGGACACTTGATAAAGAGTGGCATGTTCCACAGGTGGTTTAGTGCAGCAGATTGGGCATTCCTTGCACAACTTTTGGACATCAGCCTCCATAGTCGGCCAATGCACCCCGAGTCTCTTTAGTGTCTATAAGGTTCGTTGCTTTGAGTAGTGTTGCTTTAATGCACCTACATGTGCTAATTGCAACCATTTAGTGTACTCGTCCTCTTCTACACAACACGCAAAGATCCCTTGATCTGTGTGCTTGTAAATGCTTCCAGCCATGATGTGGTACTTCTGGGCTTTTACTACCTCTCTATCCTATGTGGCTATTACTGGGTGGTTAGGCCCGTATGTCAATATTGGCACTAATGGCTTAGCCCACTGAGGTATTACTTCCAAATTAAACAAGTAAGCATGAGGAAGATCATCCGATACTCCTTGTGGGGCCTCTCCTGATGTGAGCCTAGAGAGATGATCTGCTCTCAAGTGAGTCTTCCCTTTCCTTACCACTACCTCAAAGTCATATTCCATTAGGAAGAGAAACCATCTTACTAATCTGCCTGTATTACACGGCTTGTTTACAAGATATAGCAGTGCCTGATGGTCAGTAAAAAATTTAAACTTATTTGCAAGCAAATAATGTCTAAACTTTTTAACTGCATATACCATGCCTAATCCTTCTCTCTCCGTAGTGGTATAATTTCGTTCAGCTGCATTCAATTGTCTACTAGCATAGGCAATTGGAAGATCCATATTACCTTCACTGGTAGGTTGCGCTAGTACACACCCAATAGCATAATTGTTGGTGCATGACAATCATCAATTGAAGGATTATGGAGAAATGAAGTCAAGGAGTCAAGAAGGAAACAAAGTCAGATGGTTGAAGGAAGGACATTTTCAGAAAACTCAAAGATATGTACACATATGTACATTAGCTGACTTATACTCTTGTTTAAGTCATACACTTGTATATATTCATCTATAAATATGTTTGAAAATGTCGGGCAAGTAGAGCAGAAGAGATTTGAGAATAGGGAGAGAGAAATTAGTGTCATTAGACACATGAAAAGTGAGTGAATTGTCCATCCTCACTTAGATGTAGATTTTCTGAGAAATCGAAAAATTTTGCGCCCGATATTTTGCTGTCTGCTCCCTCTGTGTTTAATCTTTTGAGAAATCCTTTTGCACGTATCTAAGTCCATAGCTAATCTATCTATGGCTAGAATTTGAGAGGTTAATTGTAATCAGGCTGTGAGAATTTTGATTAGGAACATTCATATGTAAGAATGTTCTAACAGTCGAGAAATCTGGCGCACATTTCATCTTCAATGAAATGATCATTGCTCAGTCTACAGTGTAAAGTTTTACACAAATGAGGGCTTAAAATCTAAGTTGAAGGTAAGCTATCTATGGCTAAAAGATCTTGATCAAACGAGATTTACTTTGGGAGAACCAGTGCTAAGAAGTTGCAGGTGTCAAAGTCGCCATTGCAGAGAAGCACTTTCAGACATAGGTAAAGTGTTTCACACATTTCTCAGTGTGTACTTAATCTTTTTGAGAGATTTAACTTGGCAAAGTTGCGCAACCTTAAGGCAAAGTGTTGTGCAAAGTTTTATCAAAAACTTTACAGGATTGATTAGTCAATGAGTGACTAATCTGCAGCAAACTTTTCTGAAGAAACTGAAATTTTCAGAATAATCAATTTTCTGATAATTTGGTGAAGATTCTCTAAATTAGGTGGAGTATAAAGTTGATCTTGATATAGAGGTGATCTAAATTCAAGGTTAACTTGTTCTTTTGGAGATTAACACTCTCCATCAGTGGTATCGATCTAAATTCAAGGTTAACTTGTTCTTTTGGAGATTAACACTCTCCATCAGTGGTATCAGAGCTGGTTGTGTCAAAATTGAAGTGAAGAAGACTCCGACTATTGCAGAAATACAAAACTTTACATTTTGAAGGTGCAGAAGGGTAAAGGTTGAAGAAAGATCAAAGGAAGACATACAAAGAGCATCAAAAGGATCAGAAGGAGCAACATTCGAAGTAAAGGTACATTTATTATCTGTAAAGGTTAAAGATTTGAAGCTACAGGTGAAGTAAAGATGGGAGATAGTCTCCAAATTGAAAAATTGGATAGAGAGAACTATCCTGCATGGTCTATGAGGATGGAAGCTCACCTTATGAGCAAAGATCTGATAGGATACATTACAGGAGATGAAGAAAAGCCAGAATTCAGAGATCCTAGTGTTCCAACTAGGGAGGAGCTTGCAGATTTGAAGAATTGGATGAAGAAGGATGCTCAAGCAAGAAGCATCATCTACATGGCAGTCAATGACTATTTGCTTCCTCACATTAGAGGACTTGAAAGTGCTTGTGACATTTGGAATGCTTTGGAAGAGCATTTCCAAAATACAACCAAATCAAGGAAGGCTTCACTATGGGCAGAGTTTACTACCTTCAAGAAGAAGGCCTCACAATCAATCTCTGATTATGTGACAAAGATGAAGGACATTGCAGATTCTTTAGGTGCAGTGGATGAAGATATTGAAGAAGACAAATTGGTAAGACAAATACTCACAGGGCTAAGAGGAGATGAGAAGTGGAAGCCTTTCATTTTATCTACAGAACTTTCATTAGATCACTTTACTCCTGATTTGAATCAATTGTTAGGTCATATGCTAACTTTTGAGAATGATGTCAAAGGAGATGTTGATAAGAGTGCAGGGCATGCAATGTATTCTAAAGACAAGAAGAAAGCTAACAAAGGAAAGCAACAATCAGGTGAAGAAGAAGGTACATCAAACCAAGCAAACTTCATAAGAGGAAGAGGAAATGGCAGAAGTAGAGCAAGAGGCAGAAACAACAAAGAGAATGCAAGAGCTTGTTGGATATGTGGTAAGACCAATCATCTATCTCATGATTGTTGGCATAATAATCAAAACAATGGTAATTATCAGAACTTTAATCAAAGAGGAAGAGGAGGTAGATTTCAGAGAGGAAATTTCAGAGGTAGAGGTGGTAAGAATTCTTTTGGAAGAGGTGGTGGAAGAAACTTCCAAAGTCAATCCTATAATAACACCTACTACAACTATGCATCAGATCAAAAGGAGGATTCGACTCTCATTATGAATACATGTGAAACCTCACATGAGGACATGAGAGTGTTCTATATTGATTCAGGATGTAGTAATCATTTAAGTGGAAATATTGCTTTGATGACTGACCTAGATCATAATGCAATTAATCATACAGTGCAGACAGGTGATAATACAAAGCATAAGGTAAAGTCAATTGGTTCAGTCAAAGCTAAGGATGGGAGCACTCTTCTGAGTAAGGTACTTTATGTTCCCACAATTCCAAAGAATTTGATCAGTGTAGGTCAAATTGTGGAAAAAGGATATGAGGTAAGGTTCACAAATGATGGAGTTTATGTGGAAGACCCTAGTCAAGGGTATAAACAAGTTATTGCAGGAAAGAAAGAAGGAAGGCTTTTCACATTGAAGGTACAAGGAAATGTTGGACATGCTATGTTCACATATGGAGAGCAGAAGGTGTCAGAATTGGATCTTTGGCACAAAAGACTTGGACACTTTAATGAAAGAGGTATCAAAGAAATGATTAACAATGATTCAGTGCTTGGAATGCCTAACATTGCAGGTCAACACATGACATACAGATGTGAGGCATGTCAATTAGGTAAGGCTCATAAGCAATCCTATTCCAAGCATGGATTTATGTATTCAGAAAGACTTGAATTGGTGCATACAGATGTGTGGGGTCCTTCAAAGGACTTTAGTATAAATGGTTCAAGATATTATGTCATATATGTTGATGATGCTACCAGGTGGATCACAATTTATGTGATTAAGGAAAAGTCAGAAGTGTTTAATACATTTAAACACTATCATGCATATGCAGAAAGGATTACAGGTCAAAAATTGAAGAGACTAAGGTCAGATGGAGGGGGAGAGTATTTTTCAAATGAGTTCAATGATTATTTGTGGAATGCAGGTATAAAGAGAGAAGTTACTTGCAGGTACTCTCCTCAACAAAATGGGGTAGCAGAAAGAAGAAATAGGACTCTTGTTGAGTTTGCAAGGTCCATGATGAAAGAGAAGAATTGCCCAAATTATTTGTGGGCTGAGGCTGTTAATACAGCTACATATTTGGTTAATAGATTGCCTTGTAAAGCTTTGCAGGGTATGACACCATATGAAGCTTGGTGGGGTAAGAAACCTACCTTGGATCATTGCAGAATATTTGGATGCTTGGCATATGCATATGTGCCATCTCAATTGAGGCATAAGTTGGAGCCTAAGGCAGAGAAGTATGTATTCATTGGTTATGATGATAAGCAAATGGGATACAGGTTGTGGAGTCCATCCACAAAGCAATTTATTGTATCCAAGGATGTTACATTTGATGAGCAAGGTACTTGGTATGCAGGTAAATATAATGTACATGCAGATGATGAAGAAGTAGTGGAACAAAGAAAAGGTAAAGCAAAGGTTCAATTACTTGATGAAAGTGAGAGTAATGAAGTGCAGATTGAAGTTGAAGAGAGGCCAAGGTTTGATCCAGAATGTGATGAACCAGAGACCTCAAGAAGTGTAGAAGTTAGGAGATCATCTAGGCACAAATGGCAACCTACAAGGTATAGCTATGACACTTCATTCTTGACTACTAAAGATTATGCTTATTTGGTAAAAGCAGATGAAGACCCTTCTACATATGAAGAAGCCAAAGGGAAGAAGAATTGGGAAGATGCTATGCAAGAGGAGTATGATGCATTGATAGAGAATCAAACATGGGATTTGGTTCCTAAACCTAATAGTCAGAAGATCATTGGATGTAAGTGGGTTTACAAAACAAAGAGATTTGCAGATGGAAGTGTGTCTAGATACAAAGCTAGACTTGTTGTGAAAGGGTATGCACAGACATATGGAGTGGACTATGATGAGACCTATAGTCCTGTGGCAAAGATGACAACCATCAGGACACTCATAGCAATTGCTGCTTGTAAAGGTTGGAAGTTGTCTCAATTAGATGTTAAAAATGCTTTCTTGAATGGTTACATTTCAGATGAAGTCTACATGGAGCAACCAGATGGGTTCAAAGATCAAGTGAGTCCAAATTATGTATGTAAGCTCAAGAGAGCTTTGTATGGGTTGAAGCAAGCCCCAAGGGCTTGGAATTATAGGATTGTAAAATTCTTGAATGATCTTGGATTTCAAGCATCAAAGGCAGATAGTAGCTTGCTAGTCAAAGCAAGTGAAGATGGGTTTATTTATGTGTGTATTTATGTTGATGACATAATACTTACAGGAACAGATGATAAAGGGATACAAATTATCAAAAAGCAGATGGAGAAAGAGTTCAAAATCAATGATTTGGGGAACTTATCATTCTTCTTGGGAATGGAGATCTCTTATACTCAACATGGAGTATATGTGACCCAAGAAAGGTATCTTAAAAATTTGCTAACCAAATTTAAAATGGAAGATTGCAGGGTTGCACCTACACCTTTGGAAGTGAACCATAAATTGTCTAGGTTTGGAGGAGAAGAGTTCAGAGATATGAAACTCTATCAAAGTTTGGTTGGTAGCTTGATTTATGCTACATTGACAAGGCCTGACTTGTCATATGCAGTTGGTGTGCTTTCACAATTCATGCATTGTCCTAGAAAGGAACATTGGATTGCAGGACAAAGAGTACTTAGGTACATCAAGGGTACACTCAAAGAAGGGTTGTACTATGGATTTACTTCAGATACAAGAATCAAGATATATAGTGATGCAGATTGGGCAGGTAATGTGGATGATAGAAGATCAACACATGGATACTTGTGCTATGTAGGAGACAAATTGATTTCATGGTGTTCCAAGAAGCAACATACAGTTGCTTTGTCATCCACAGAGGCAGAATATAAAGGTATGGTGGAAGCTGCAAAAGAGGTAATATGGTTAAAGACACTTTTGAAAGTTTTTGATGTGATTCAGAGTACTCCTATTATTTGTGGAGACAATATGAGTTCATTATACTTGGCAGCTAATCCTGTGTTTCATGCTAGAACTAAGCATATTGAAATACAATATCATTTTCTGAGAGAGAAGGTCATTGAGAAAGAGATTGAAGTCATACACACTCCCACAAAAGATCAAGTTGCAGATATGATGACTAAAAGTCTAGATGGACCAAAACTACAAAGATTCAAGGATATGGCTGGAGTAAAGAAGATAGAAAAGAACCTCAATTAATGATTGGGGGGGAGCTGTTGGTGCATGACAATCATCAATTGAAGGATTATGGAGAAATGAAGTCAAGGAGTCAAGAAGGAAACAAAGTCAGATGGTTGAAGGAAGGACATTTTCAGAAAACTCAAAGATATGTACACATATGTACATTAGCTGACTTATACTCTTGTTTAAGTCATACACTTGTATATATTCATCTATAAATATGTTTGAAAATGTCGGGCAAGTAGAGCAGAAGAGATTTGAGAATAGGGAGAGAGAAATTAGTGTCATTAGACACATGAAAAGTGAGTGAATTGTCCATCCTCACTTAGATGTAGATTTTCTGAGAAATCGAAAAATTTTGCGCCCGATATTTTGCTGTCTGCTCCCTCTGTGTTTAATCTTTTGAGAAATCCTTTTGCACGTATCTAAGTCCATAGCTAATCTATCTATGGCTAGAATTTGAGAGGTTAATTGTAATCAGGCTGTGAGAATTTTGATTAGGAACATTCATATGTAAGAATGTTCTAACAGTCGAGAAATCTGGCGCACATTTCATCTTCAATGAAATGATCATTGCTCAGTCTACAGTGTAAAGTTTTACACAAATGAGGGCTTAAAATCTAAGTTGAAGGTAAGCTATCTATGGCTAAAAGATCTTGATCAAACGGGATTTACTTTGGGAGAACCAGTGCTAAGAAGTTGCAGGTGTCAAAGTCGCCATTGCAGAGAAGCACTTTCAGACATAGGTAAAGTGTTTCACACATTTCTCAGTGTGTACTTAATCTTTTTGAGAGATTTAACTTGGCAAAGTTGCGCAACCTTAAGGCTTTGTGTTGTGCAAAGTTTTATCAAAAACTTTACAGGATTGATTAGTCAATGAGTGACTAATCTGCAGCAAACTTTTCTGAAGAAACTGAAATTTTCAGAATAATCAATTTTCTGATAATTTGGTGAAGATTCTCTAAATTAGGTGGAGTCTAAAGTTGATCTTGATATAGAGGTGATCTAAATTCAAGGTTAACTTGTTCTTTTGGAGATTAACACTCTCCATCAGTAATTGGATGCATCAACATGAACATGGAAAGGCTTATTCCAATCTGGTGTGGTCAAGATTGGTGCTGAACATAATCGCCGTTTAAGCTCATTGAAGGAATGCTCACATTCATCAGTCCACTCGAAGTTAGTCAACAGTCCATACAGAGGCTTTGCTATGATGGCATACATGTGTATAAATCATCGGTAATAACCACAATGCCCCATGAAAGCTTGTACTTCCTTGACATTCTTTGGCCTAGGTAATTCGGCTATAGCCCTTACTTTCTCTTCATCCGTAGATATGCCATTCTTTGACACTATGTGTCCTAGAATTTTGCCTTGCCTGACCATGAAAACACACTTTTCTGGGTTCAGGCAGACTTGATACTCTCTACACTTGTCAAAGATTTGCCTGAGTTCAGGTATATGTGTTTGTCTAATGTTGGAATGAGCACATAGATCATCAACATAGACTTCCAAATTCTTTCTCAGGAACTCTTTAAACACATGGCACATCAATCTCTGGAAGGTTGCGGGAGCATTGGTAAGCCGTGTTGGTGCATATCAAGCCTCAACACTTGGTTTGGACCCTTGAAGGATGATCTTACATAAAACTTGGAACATGGAGTATCAGCTTGGATTGAAGAAAGAACCATAGGAATTAAAGTCTATGAGTTTTTAACTCTTCACTCATTGTAAAAGTCAATAATGACTTGGCATGATTTATGTAATCAAACCGACTTGTAAAAGTCGTGGAAATTGGTTGAGAGGTGGAGAGAATATCTCCCAATATGTAGAGGAGGTGAATGATTGAGGGAATATCTCAATCAATAACCTTTTAGGTACATGATTGTAGGAAAGTGACAACAAATCATCAATCAACCTTTTGCAAAACAAAGAAAAAACTCGCGGGTCATTAGTCTTCAGTCCACCACTTTTTTTTACACAACTCCCGAGGCAGAAATCTCTTGTAACTGTATGTGTGTTTGAGCTAAGTCATAGCCAACACCTTATCATCTCAATTAGCCTTGCTTATCAAGCTAATGAGATTGTAAAATCATTCATATCAATAGAACATATACATTTTGTATCTCTGGTTTTTCTCTGTATCATCTTCTCCAAGTCAGTCAACTTCAGGAAGGCATATCTCAAGATCTACTGAACCAAATTCAATGATTTAAAGCTTGTTGGAATCAGCTCAAGGTCTTCTACAACACTACAAAGTTTGAAGAACTTTCATTCAGCCAATTGTGAGAAAAGTCGATCGAAGCAGTCACTGGTATTTCTGTGTGTAGCTCCTAAAAAGTCGGGATCATCTCTTGTTTTGCTAAAGATAATTCTCAAAGCATAGTTTGTCAATTGAAGTGATTTAACTTGCAATCAATAGCTTGTTAAGTTAGTTTAATTCCCTCAAAAGGAATTTGGCCAATTGTAAGTGTGCTGGACACACTGAGCATTAGACTGAGCAGGTGTCAAGACAAATTTAGCAAGTTTTCTCAGATTTTTGAAGTCTCAACCATCTGTTTTGATTTGATCATTGCACAAAGAGTTTGCAAAGTACATATGTGATTTCTTTGCATCATTTGGGACCTAAATAAGTCTACATCACATATCTGAAGTAAAGTGTAGCTGGAGTCAAGCAGGTTTAGCAGCTCCAACTCCATCTTCTGAGTGTCTCCTACCATCACCTCTCACAGTGGTATCAGAGCAAAACAAATAAGGTAATCATGGGTGATGGTTTCCCTTCTTTTATTGACAAATTAGACAGGAACAATTACCAAGCATGGTCTCTGAGAATGAAGACCTATCTACAAGGAAGAAGTCTGTTTGGATTCATATCAGGAGATGAAGAGCTACCTACATTCAAAGCTAGAGGTCTACCCACCAAGGATGAGCAAGAAAGACTAAATCAATGGTGTGCAAAAGATGCCTTGGCAAGGTCATACCTTCTAAACTCTATCTCTGATTTCCTTTTACCACATATAAGGAATTGTAAGACTTCCCAAGAGACTTGGGAAACCTTGTCCAATTATTTCTCTTCCAACACAAGGGCTAGGAAGAATCAACTCTGGATAGAGTTTACAACCATGAGGAAGCAGCCCAAGCAATCAGTCTCAGAGTATGTGACAAAGATCAAAGATGTGGCAGACCAACTAGCAAGCATTGGAGAAGAAATTGAAGAGGAGCAAATAGTCAGGCAAGTGACAAATGGACTCAAGGCAGATGACAAGTGGGAGAGTTTCACCACTGCAATGGACTTATACATGGATATGCATACCCCTGATCTTACAACTCTTATGGGCCAACTCTTCACACATGAAGCCAAGTTTACAAAATCAGGAGAATCAAAAGGTAACAATTCCTCTGCTCTTTATACTGATAAGAAGTCCAAGGATAAGGGTAAAGGTAAAAAGCTTGATGAAGAAGGATCCACCTCTCAAGCCAACTTTGCAGGAAGAGGTAGATCTTCAAGAGGAAGAGGCAGAGGAGGTAAGTCAGGTAGGGGGAGACCCTACAACTCATCACCTTGCAATATATGTGGTTTGTCTAACCATACTACAGATGAGTGCTACAAAAACTACAAGAACCAAAGAGGAAGAGGTTACCAAAGAGGAGGCTACTCTCAAGGAAGAGGCAGATTCAACCAACACCACCAAAGCTACAATGGATACAACAACCAATACAATAACAACTACAATCACAACAACAATGGTGGATACAGGAATAGAAGGGATTACAACAACTACACAGAGGAGCAAGATGACTCCTTACTGATTATGAACATGACTTCCAAGGAAAGTACAAATGATGACAACTTATTTTATATTGACTCAGGTTGCTCTAACCATGTAGCTGGAAATGTTGCATTGCTCTCTGATTTGGAAGAACCTAAAGGAAAGCATCAGGTACAAACAGGTGATGACACTAAACACTCTGTTATAAAAGTTGGTAATGTGAAGACATGTGATGGCAAACAGAATCTTCTGAGTAGAGTACTCTATGTACCTACAATCACCAAAAATCTTATGAGTGTTGGTCAGATTGTAGAGAAGGGATTGCAGGTCAGATTCACACAACATGGAGTTTATGTGGAGGACCCAAAGAATAGTTTCAAGAGGATAGCAAAGGGAGAAAAATCAGGTAGGTTATTTACCTTTGAGCTTGAAGATACAAGAAATATTGCTTTGTTCAACTACAAGGATCAAACCTTATCAGAATTAGAGATTTGGCACAAAAGACTTGGACACATAGGTGAGAGAACCATCAAGCAAATGTGCAGGGATCAATGTGTGCTTGGGATACCTAATGTATCCAAGCAACACATGATATATAAATGTGAAGCATGTCAATTTGGTAAGTCACACAGGTTGCCTTATTCAAAGAGAGGATTCATGCACCAAGACTACCTAGACTTGGTACACACAGATGTTTGGGGACCTAGCAAGGACCCTTCAATATCAGGATCAAGGTACTATGTATCTTTTATTGATGATTATAGCAGGTGGACAATTTTATACTTTATGAAGGGTAAAGATGAAGTATTTAATTGTTTCAAAAAATATCTTGCACTTGTTGAAAACCAGACAGGTAGAAGACTAAAGAAGTTAAGGTCAGATGGTGGAGGAGAGTATTTCTCCAATGACTTTGAAGAATTCTTGCAGGAAAAAGGCATAAAAAGGGAGATTACAACCAGATACTCACCTGAACAAAATGGTGTGGCAGAAAGAAGAAATAGACTTATTGTGGAAACAGCTAGGGCTATGCTCAATGAGAAGAAGCTACCAAATTATTTATGGGCAGAAGGAGTCTCTACTGCAACCTATCTCATAAACAGATTGCCATCCAAAACACTTAATGGTATGACACCCTATGAGGTTTGGCATGGTAAGAGACCATCTCTGGATCATTGTAAAATTTTTGGTTGCATAGCATATGTGCATATACCCTCACAGGTAAGAGGGAAATTAGACCCTAAAGCTGAAAAGTGTATCTTCATTGGTTATGATTTGAACCAAAAAGGGTACAGATTTTACAACCCCACAAACAAAGGCTTCAAGGTAAGCAGAGATGTCATCTTTGATGAGAATGATTCATGGTATGAAAATGAGTGCAGGAAGGTAAGTCTACCATATGATATAGATGAAGACTTTCCAAAGCTAATCAAGCAGGAATCAATCAAACAAGATGATTCAGAATCAGATGATGAAGACTCCATCAATCTTGAGGAGTTCAAAGCTTGGAAATCAAAAGGAAAGCTAAAGATGAAGGATATTCCAGAATCTTCAACTCAGGCTATGAGGAGGTCTCAAAGAGAAAGTAAGAAACCAATTAGGTATGGTTATGATACTTCTCTTGTTACAAAGCATTCAGTATATCTTGCAAAAGATCTCTTGAGTGAAGAACCAGGTACCTATGAGGAAGCAATCAAGAAACCAGAATGGAAGGAAGCAATGGATGAAGAGATGGAAGCTCTTGAGGAGAGTGATACTTGGGACTTGGTACCCAAGAAAGAATCCATGAAAGTGATAGGATCCAGATGGATCTACAAGGTAAAGAGGAATTCAGATGGAACCATAAATAGGTATAAAGCCAGGTTGGTAGCCAAGGGTTTTGCACAAACCCAAGGCATAGATTATGAAGAAACATTTTCTCCTGTGGCCAAGATGCCAACTATCAGAGTTATGGTGAGTGTAGCTGCATCCAAGAATTGGAACATGTACCAATTGGATGTGAAGAATGCATTTCTGAATGGATGGATTTCAGAGGAAGTCTACATGTCACAACCACCTGGATATGAAGACCCAATTAAGGTAAATCATGTTTGCAAATTGAAGAAAGCTCTATATGGTTTGAAGCAGGCACCTAGAGCATGGAATTACAGATTGACCACCTACCTACAAGACCAAGGATTTGTAATGAGTAAAGCAGATACATCTTTGTTCATCAAAAAGACTAATTCAGAGGTAATCTATTTGTGTGTCTATGTTGATGACATCATTGTTACAGGGAATGATGTTCAAGGAATCAGACATATCAAGGCACAAATGATGAAGGAATTCAAGATCAATGATCTTGGATTATTAAAATATTTCTTAGGACTAGAGTTGATTTATACAGATACAGGTATATATATCACTCAAAAGAAGTATATACAGGACATGGTCAAGAAATTTGGTTTGCAGGAAGCTAAAGTATCAAGTATTCCAATGGAAGTCAATCACAAGCTTAGTGCACATGAAGGAGAAGAAATCAAGGATATTACAAGTTACCAAAGCATGGTAGGAAGTCTCAACTATGCTACCTTGACAAGACTTGATATATCTTATGGTGTTAGTGTACTTAGCCAATACATGCACAAACCTAGGGCACCTCATCTTGAGGCAGCTAAAAAGATCATCAAATATCTCAAGGGAACTCTGGACCATGGTTTGTATTATCCATATACATCAGACATTGATCTTAAGGTTTACTCAGATGCAGATTGGGCAGGTTGCAAGGATGACAGGAGAAGCACCTCAGGGTATATTTGTTTTGCAGGTGATAAAGCCATTTCTTGGTCATCCAAGAAACAGCCTACAGTAGCCTTATCATCTACTGAGGCAGAGTACAGAGGTTTGGCAATTGCTACCCAAGAAGCAATTTGGTTGAAGCTACTATATTCAGAGCTAGGACTATTCACAAGGTCACCAACCATATTTGGTGACAACACAAGTTCTTTACATCTTGCAGCTAATCCTGTTTATCATGCTAGAACAAAACACATAGAAGTTCATTACCACTATGTGAGGGAAAAATTGATTAGCAAAGAGATTGAATTAAGTTATGTTTCTACTCACTCTCAATGTGCAGATTTGCTTACAAAAGCATTGGATGGAAGTAAACTATGCAAGTTTAAATCCATGATTGGATTACAGGACATCATTGAAGACCAAAGATGAAGACTCAAGCAAGTGTTTGGCTTGAGGGGGAGCTGTTGGTGCATATCAAGCCTCAACACTTGGTTTGGACCCTTGAAGGATGATCTTACATAAAACTTGGAACATGGAGTATCAACTTGGATTGAAGAAAGAACCATAGGAATTAAAGTCTATGAGTTTTTAACTCTTCACTCATTGTAAAAGTCAATAATGACTTGGCATGATTTATGTAATCAAACCGACTTGTAAAAGTCGTGGAAATTGGTTGAGAGGTGGAGAGAATATCTCCCAATATGTAGAGGAGGTGAATGATTGAGGGAATATCTCAATCAATAACCTTTTAGGTACATGATTGTAGGAAAGTGACAACAAATCATCAATCAACCTTTTGCAAAACAAAGAAAAAACTCGCGGGTCATTAGTCTTCAGTCCACCACTTTTTTTTACACAACTCCCGAGGCAGAAATCTCTTGTAACTGTATGTGTGTTTGAGCTAAGTCATAGCCAACACCTTATCATCTCAATTAGCCTTGCTTATCAAGCTAATGAGATTGTAAAATCATTCATATCAATAGAACATATACATTTTGTATCTCTGGTTTTTCTCTGTATCATCTTCTCCAAGTCAGTCAACTTCAGGAAGGCATATCTCAAGATCTACTGAACCAAATTCAATGATTTAAAGCTTGTTGGAATCAGCTCAAGGTCTTCTACAACACTACAAAGTTTGAAGAACTTTCATTCAGCCAATTGTGAGAAAAGTCGATCGAAGCAGTCACTGGTATTTCTGTGTGTAGCTCCTAAAAAGTCGGGATCATCTCTTGTTTTGCTAAAGATAATTCTCAAAGCATAGTTTGTCAATTGAAGTGATTTAACTTGCAATCAATAGCTTGTTAAGTTAATTTAATTCCCTCAAAAGGAATTTGGCCAATTGTAAGTGTGTTGGACACACTGAGCATTAGACTGAGCAGGTGTCAAGACAAATTTAGCAAGTTTTCTCAGATTTTTGAAGTCTCAACCATCTGTTTTGATTTGATCATTGCACAAAGAGTTTGCAAAGTACATATGTGATTTCTTTGCATCATTTGGGACCTAAATAAGTCTACATCACATATCTGAAGTAAAGTGTAGCTGGAGTCAAGCAGGTTTAGCAGCTCCAACTCCATCTTCTGAGTGTCTCCTACCATCACCTCTCACAAGCCGGAATGGCATTACTCTAAAGGCAAATATGCCCCACTCTGTGGCAAAAGCGGTTTTATGTTGATCTTCTGGTGCAATGGCCACTTGATTGTAGCGAGAGAACCCATCTAGGAAGTTGTACACTTCCTTGCCAGCTACCCTTTCTAATAAATGCTCGGTGATAGGAAGCGGATAACTATCCCTGATAGTGGCTGCGTTAACCTTCTTCAAGTTAATGCATACACGTAATTTACCATTCTTTTTGGGCACCACTACAATGGGGGATACCCATTCAGTGTGCTCAATTTCATAGATAAATCCAGCTTCAACCAAGCGGTCTATCTCTTCTTTGATCTTGGCAGCATAGTTGTCATTGTATGTGTATGGCTTTTGTTTTGAGGGTCTGGCCTCTGTAGTCATGGGAATCGTATGTGAGCATATGTCCGGGTCCACTCCTTTCAAATCCTTGTAACTCCAAGCGAATACATCTCTGTATTCTCTTAGCAAGGCTATTAGCTCTTGTTCTTCCTCTTCTGTGAGGTCATGGCCTATGTACGTGCATCTCTCTTCCCCTTCTTCTATGGCTACCACTATTTTCTTGGTGGTTTCTTTGTTATCATAGGCCTCCCCCGATTGCGCCTCTCGTTTAGGCATTCTAATCATGACTCTCTTGTCGTCTATCTCATACTTCTTAAAATTTTCTGGGACCTCAAACAAATATTCTTCCTCTTCTAGTGTGACTTCTTTCTTCTTCCTTTTCTTTCCTTCTTCCTTAGGGGTTACATGTGTGGCTAGCCTTACATCGTTTGTAAGCTCTCCGTGCCTCTGGGGTTGAAATTCCACTTCATAGAAGTATTCTTCATCTGATGCAAAAGGTGGGTCCATACTAATTGACTCTAGATCGGAGTCACTCGCATCCTCAAATGCATCAGGGCTAGGTTCGCACTCTTCTAGAACTGCCTCTCCCATGATGGGCTCTATGGAGAAGACTGAAATGTCATAGCCATCCTCATCACAGTGGGGTGTCCATTGTTCTTCATTGATGGCTACATCCATTGTTGCTAGAATTTCTGCCCAGCCGTGAGGTTCAAATTCTTCGTCTGGAAAAACTACAGGTGCATAGGCTGGGTCTTGGATTGATCTATGGGTTTCTTTTGCACCTACCTCCCTGGCTTTCTCTCTCTTCTCTTCTTCTACTGCTACCTTACACATCCATAAGTGAGTGTCTTCATGCATCCATGAGGATCCTAATCCTAGGGAATGCAACGATTCCGTATCATCTTTGGCTCTATGGATGGGGTTCCATTGGATAGGAGGGACATCTCTATGAGAGTAATCCTTGAGATTGACTTTGGTTGTAACACCTAAGTGTTGCAAATACAAGGAATTGATTCCCCAATCCTGTACCACTTGGAACTGTCGCATAAATGGTCTCCCCAAAATCATCTCATAGGCTTGATTTTTGCTAAAGTCACAGATAGCAAATGTGTGCTCAAACTCTACACCACAAGTAGTGAGAGCTATCCCCTCTAGTAGTCCTAAGGGTCTTTCTATGTGACCGTCAGCCATCTGCAATTTCATTCTCGTTGGTCTGAGTGCTGGTTTGCCCCAACGTTTCCATAAGGAAGTGGTAGCAATTGCAACTCCTGCACCTGAGTCCAGAATTGCCTTGGTTGTGTACCCTTGATGGGTAACTGGGAGATAGGTATTTCCTTCTTCTCCTTCACTCATGTCTCCTATCTTATCCAATGGTATTTCAGGCACTGTTCTATGAGATCCTACCTGGGAACGCGATTTCGCTATGTCTGGCACTTGTTTGGCTACATGTTTCCAATCACTCGGCTCCTCACTGTAGTAAGTCTCACCATGTTCAGGAGACTGCATGTAGTAAGCCTGGGGACTATCAACATGCGTAGAATCAAAGCTATGGTCACTGGGATCACTTTCTGAGATTAATGGTGTTACTGGGACTATAGCTCTATTCAGGTTTTCTTCTGCAGCAGCATACTTTACCGGAATCACATTAGTAGGAGCAGGTGGTTGTTGTGCTAGCACTGGCTGGGGTCTTAGTTGGGCCTGATATTGCGGTTGGTAATTTTGCTGAGGCCTAGTATACTGTTGTGGTGAGTATTGACTCTGGTATCTGCCTTGTTGAGGGTACGGCTGAGGGTAGGTTTTCCTAACCGCTTGCTTATTGTATGGGCAGTCCTGTGCTGAGTGATTTGTGTATCTTTGCTCTATGGTGCAATATTGGCTGCTAGGATTCACTTGGGGTTGAGCCGTGATGGGACATGCGTTTGCCATATGGTCACCACCGCAAATATAGCACCTCTTTACTGGGGCAAATCTAGGAATTTGTTTACTAGAGACACCTAGTTTTTGAGCTACTTTTTCCGCAATTTCCTCAATTGATGCGGATAGTGAGGAAGAGAGGCTAGAGGTACTATTTGAATCTTTGTAGATTTTGGATAGCTCTAACTCCTCCCCTAGATTATCCTCAATATCGATGCACATGTGTACACATTCTTCTATAGTCCGGGGGTCCTTCAAGTACACATATGATCTCAATTTGGTACTTATCAATCCATCCAAGAATAAAGCCACTTGCTTAGCGGCCGTGGGTAACTCTGGATCAGGACATCGCTCGAGATATTGCCTAAATCTTCTTCTTGCAAGTCTCACAGTCTCTTGCGGGGTCTGCTTGAAGCTGTATATCAGTAAGGAAGTATTATGCCTTATGCCACTTTTAGAGAATTCGATAATGAATGTCTCTAAAAGTTGATCTATGCTCCTAAACTGCCTCTCGTTTAGTGGCTGAAACCATGTCAGGGCGGTGTTCCTAAGGGTTAAACCAAAGGCATTGTACTGCGTGAATAGGTCTTCAACTTGTTCAGCTCTCAAGACTTGCTTAAACTCAGCTACATGATCGTAGGGGTCT
Organism: Ceratopteris richardii; assembly: GCA_020310875.1. NCBI lineage: Eukaryota > Viridiplantae > Streptophyta > Polypodiopsida > Polypodiales > Pteridaceae > Ceratopteris > Ceratopteris richardii. Next base: position 107,642,965 of record CM035434.1, read on the forward strand.
CCAGTGCCATCGAAGTAGTTTTTCATGGACTTAACTAGCTGGGTCGATCTCAAGGTCCTCGTGTGCTCTCTCGGTCTTGGCAAAGGGAAATCATCGGCATTTCTTTGGTTCCCTAGGGCTCTATGTCCCTCAAGTTCCCCTCTATTTGTTTCTGTTCTCGTTCTTTCTCTTCCCCAAGAGTTGGCAAAGCTTACCTCAGGTCTCTCTCTACTCCTTTCTCTTTGAGTCCCATGAGCTTGAGATGTTCCAGCTCCTTGGAGACCGAAGGCCACATTCGATCTTGGTTGGGGGAAGATAAATTCGCCTTTCCAAGTGTAAGCATGCCTATCATTTTCTGTAACCCCAAAGATCCTCTCTGAAGAGTGATCTAAGTAAGTCACTCTCCCTGGAATATCAGGATCTTTGAACTCATATATCATGATTGTTCCTACCTCACTCGGCTGACTAGGTCTATACCTCCAAAAGGCTTCATCCGTCTCTCGGTTCAAGAGGAGATCTATGCTCTTATTATCTTGGGGAATCCACTCTGGTGTGATAATCCTTGTGAGAACAGATTTGCCTCGGGGGGTTCTAGGTTCTTCGCCCATGTTTCCTTGATCTAGGTCACCTAAGTCCGTTTCCGGGACCACATTCCCAAATTCATCTGTCCTATCTGGATGACTGGTGACTACATATATTATCCCTTCCTTGTCCAAGTATGCTCCATTTTCAAACTTGACAGCTAGGCGCTCTAGTCCAATGGATTGGTCAGGGTTTTTAATCTGGACCACAGATCTTCCTAGGCCGTCCTCATAGATGCTAGCACCTAATCGGTTGGTCCTAAGGTACTCGAGTTGCATCTTGTAAGGGCCTTCCACCCTATGTAAATATGGCACCCCAAAACTTCCTGTAGGTCTCTCCATACCGTGGGACATCTCAGACTCGCTAGTCTCCGAACTAGGGTAATACGAATGATGGCTCAATTGCTGGGCCCAAGACCTAGCCGTATGATTGACACTAGCCTCTGAAGATCTAAGACTTTGTCTGTCTCTCCCTAGGTGTCTACCTGACCTAAGGTTCATATGCCCTTTGTACAATGATGATTCTTTGGTACCAGTCACTTGTTCCTTTTAAGTTCCTTTGGATGTGTTTTCTTGTTTTTAATCAAGCGTCATCAGAAGCACTTTCGTGTGTCATACTTGATGTTCTGTGTCCGCTTAGTTTAAGTTCTTTTCCTTTAAGTTATCCCTTGACTACAATTTAGCCTACCCTTGCACTTGAGAAATTAAGGGCTCTTCAAACTTGAGTGTTCCTATCGTACCACTAGTCAATTAGAACAACTACTCGCACTTAGCCTATGCTAAGAATAGATTGAGGGGGTTAAGTGATGTTCCAACCTCAAGTCGCTCCTCCTGGCGATGCTGGTCTACCCAGGAAGCACGTTCCCAAGCTTGTTCGCCCTGGCACTTGCTTTGCTTTCTCCAAGAGCTCTCGATGATCCTGTAAGAATCCCAAGTTTAGCTTCAATTTGATCCTTCAATTGACAGACAATTTATTTCAGACACTTTTTTAATGACCCTTGTTCCCCCTTTTGTATTGCTAAAAATTTCCTCTAGAGCTCCCTTGGTGTTCCTACCCCTCAATGTGTCAACTTCCAAATATCCTATCTGAAAATCAAAGCAAGCTTTCCTACAAGCCCTAGAGCTCAAAAAATGGATTTCGTATGAAAAAGTTATGACCGTTCAGGGTTTAGGGGGTTAAACAAACAAACAGAACCTTTCAGGAGTTTTAATGCATTTTTCTAAGGCCTTTGCAAGTGTGTGAGTATTTGAGAGTGCAAATATGCCCAAAATTTAGCCTAAATTTCCAATAAATTTACCCCTTAATTTTTGCCGAAAATGTCTGTCTATCGCGATAGACGGTGTCTATCGCGATAGACACAAACTGTCATGGGGGGCTGTCTGTCGCGATAGACGATGTCTGTCGCGATAGAGTGGTCTGTCGCGATAGACGGTGTTTGTCGCGATAGATGGGTCTGTCGCGATAGACGGTGTCTATCGCGATAGACGGTGTCTGTCGCGATAGATGGGTCTGTCGGGATATAGTGGTCTGTCGCAATAGATGGTGTCTATCATCTGTCGTGGTTTTGGTCTGTCGTGATAGATGGT